>VZRU01007197.1:0-17347 GCA_013398155.1 Pedionomus torquatus | reverse complement strand
GTCCCTGCCCATGGCAGGGGGGTTGGAACTGGATGACCTTTAAGGTCCCTTCCAACTTTAACCATTCTATGATTCTATGGCCACAAAATGGCAAGGGAGCTCAGAGGGGCTGTTTTTGGACACCATATGCTGTTCCCTTCTGGCTCAGCTATCACAGAAGCTGCAAAGGGCAGCCTTGGGGTGAGCTTGTGGCCAGCACAGCTACCAACGAGGCTCTGTGGCGCTGCCCCTTGCGCCTTCAATTCAGTTTCAGAAACAACATCGTTTTTTAGCTACAAGCAGGGTGGTGAGCCCCAGAGAAAGCAGAAGGTGTACCAGGAAAGGGTAAAGACACTTGGAGGTGCCCCAGAGACTGTTTGAACAAAAAAGCAGATTGGGACCCGCACAGTTACTACAGCCTCCTGTAGAGCTATGAAGAAAACACTCTGGAGACACTGAGGTATTTTTTCTTGTAACTGGTTTATCTATCTTGTTTGGTGTTTTCTTCACAACCCAGTGCTACTATTCAAATGGCATTGCCTACGCTGTCCCAAAGGTCTGTGTTTCAGGCTTCCCAGTCTAGAGAGGCACTGACACACTCCAGCAAGCACCCATGAGGGCCACCAAGACTGTTAAAGGGCTGAAGCATGTGAAGTGTAAAGAGAGGCTGAGAACGGTGTTGCTCAGTCACAAGCAGAGGAGACTCAGGCTGGAGGAGACCTTACTGCTGTCTGTAACTGATCAGAGGGCGCAGAAGAGAAAACACGGGCAGACTGTTCTCCGAGGTGCACTGATAGGACAAGTGGGAAACGTAGAGTTCTGAATACGTACAAGGAAACTATTTTTTAATGGGGAGGCTGGTCAAACATGAACAGGATCTCAGAAACACTGTGCAAGATTCATCCCCAGAGATGTGAAGAGCTCAGCTGGCAAAGCCATGATCCACCTGGTCTAGTTGGATCCATTTAGAGCAGGACCAGGACTGCATGATCTCCAGAGGCCCCTTCCAACCTAAGTTATTTCTATGACTCTGTAACCTAATGAATTATGCTATTTTCTAATTTCCACAGCACGTCTTTTAACGTTGAAAGCTTCAGTTGAAACAAGGAGCTCTTGCTCATTAAACTTAGCTTTTAATGTTCTTTTTAGACATAACCTCTGAAAACTTATTTTTGTTTTACTCTAGTTGCAGACAAGCTGTCTTGAAAGACACAGCCAAATTGGAGAAATAAGAACATAATGATGCTGACCCTCCTTCCCGGCTTGGATGTGACCAAGATGGTAACACAGTCACCTCCACCAAAAAACACACATCAGAGCCTGAATAAATAAATTCTTTAAAATGAAAGATGAAAAAATTGCACATCTTCCACAGTTCAAGGGTTTTTCACTAGAGCATGAAAAGAGCACTATATTACTTTCTTAAAACTAATCATGCTTTAATAAAAGGTGGTTTGTTGAATTAGCATGGAAGCATTGCAGATCCTTCTTGGGGGAACGTCTGTGCCTTCCAGCAAGACAGCTGCCTGAAACAACACTGAGGATGTTCAGATGTCGATTCAAGCTGTCTTCATCTTTCAGTAACGGGAAGTTTTTGTAGTCCCATGCAGAGTAAGCAATAAATAAATCTGTGTGTGTTTGGGGTTCTTGTTTGCCATGAAGGTCCTCTCCAGGACATAAACACTCTGACTCCCCACAGAACTTTACACTTGACACGGCTGCTTCTCATCAAGTACAGTCTTCTTGAGCAATGAAGAACAGTGAATAGGTAGTGCCTACTGACTCCCTAATAAACAGCTATATGTGCACATTTAGGCACAGTTCTCCGCTTCCAGACAGTCACTTGTGCTTCCAGAGCCCTAATTCTTGCAAAAGCCTCCCAGGCTGAGTTCAGGTCTCTAAGAGAGTTTCCATGTGCAGAGCTACAGGCTGGCTGGCAGCTGACAGCGCCAGGAGAATCAAATGAAAAGGAGCACAGATGAGAGAAGTGTTAAAGGATAAATTTTCTCCAGTTACAAGAACACGTCTTCTCATCAATTGAGCACATAAGGGATTTCCCATTCAAATCCCAATTACTGATAAGCCACTAATCTCTCCTTATCTAGAGGAAAAGATAAAGTTCTACCTCATTATAGCAGAACAATACATTACTCAAATGTCTTCAGGGAAATTCCCAAAGGCTTGTCTTTCTTCAGCTCATTCTTGACCTCTATGTTAGAGTTCTAGCTGGTCTTAACATTTATTAGCTTGGAAAGAATATAAGCAAAGTAGCATTAGCGGTAGCACAGTTTTTCTGATGGCTTATTTAATAATCATCTTTAAGCAAGTAACTACCAACCCTAATGTTTAATTCCAGCTAGGTTCAGCCTATGAATGCTACCTTGCTTACGTGGAAGAAATAACACATTTTCTTACTGTGCTCTCCCTTCAGTTGCTGATGCAGCAGTCCCAAAAAGCACAACTTAAATCCCAGAAGCTGGCAGGCTTTGCAGTCCAGGTGAATAATTGAACCATTAAGCAGACTCAATTTTGTGAAGCGTCTACTACGCTCTATTTTCAATGCAGTATGAATTCAGAGGTGCTTCTTTCCCTTCATCTGCAACAGTGCTCACAAATTATTAATTTCAAATTTTTTTTCAGGAACTCTAGCCATTGCATGTTTATTAATTTTGTATCTTTTTAAAGTAGCATAATAAAAATTACTAGTAATTACATTTCTTTTAGTAATAATATTAGTAATGTTTCATCTCTTAGTGTTTATATTAAAAATACATAAAATTTGCTGTACACATGAGCACCCACCTCATCCAAACAAACAGTACACACAATGGTAAACAGAACACGGAGTTTTAACCACCTTGAATTACAGTAAAAATGCTGCCCTTGACTACTGAAGTCCACTTGTTAGGGGCAATTACACCTCTTGGGGAATCCTGTGGGAAAGAAGTAGTTTGGTTTATGATGTACCATTCTGATCTGAAGTACACGCAGAAACATACACACAATTTAAAACCTGAGCTGACACTCTGAATTCCTCATTGCTACTCTCCATCCACGCAGTTGGCAGGAATTCCAATGTTTTCATTTTAAAACACAACTTTCAGTACTTCATTTATCAGGTGCCATATATATGCGCAGAAAGACCTAAAAAAAGCTCCATTTACTTTACTGTGTGCTTGTGTTACGGTAACACAAAATCCTCCACAGAAATCATGTGTGTCCTTGTGTGAGGCACATGCACTTCCCTCACCCCTCTCCTCTGCCCTTCTGCCTGAAGGAACGTGCAGTCCCGCCATGCAAGGCTAACAGTGGAAATTATCAAATAAAAAGATTCTAGTTCTCGTTTATTGGGCTAATACTTCCATTCTTTGGCAGCTTTTACTTTAGGGGAATGTTCATGCAGACTCTTATCTGAAACCAAGTTAGTGAAGCGCTCCTCCTTGAAATCAGCCAAATCTGTTGCACTTTTGAGTATTTATTTTAAAAAGCTTTTCCTTGCAGACACACAGTGGTAGACGCAGGCAGAGCTCTTATTTCTAGCCACAAATAAGTGTCAGGATGACACGGAGCAAGTTCTGTCATACGTAGAAGTAGCTTAAGACAAACGGTACCCATTGATAAGACAGAATCTGCTTAAGGGACACACAAGCAAACAAGAGAACCAATTAAGAACTACAGTCCTCAAAGTGGTTTTATCCTCTCCACAATGCAAATAAGTTGGTTGAAGAAAATTCTCTACATTTTGCATAAACTAGCAGAATTCCCACAGTACTGAGACATTCAATTAAAAAATATAATATAGCTTGCAGAATGTGTCACCATAGAAGGGCTCTTATTTTCAAACATGAGACATTGAAAGTTTATTTTAAAATGATGGCTCCAAAGCTTTGTTTGAATGTTACCAGCTTTTAAACTGAGGTGTAAGGGCAGTAAGTTATACAAATTCTGAATACGTAAGAACGTGCCATTCCTAAAAGGCACTAAAAGTAAACCAGACCTGTGAAGCATCGGCCACTGTCACAGGCAAACACCGGGTTAGAGCACCCTCATTTTTAATATTGTTTCTCTGCTACGTTCAGAATATGCATCAAAAAAGTTTCATAATGTTACAGAATGTTCCTTTACAATTTCTTGATTTCATCTCTTCAGGCAATTTCACCTTTAAGAACTCCTCAGCTTGACAGACTGGATCCAGCTTTGGCTTTTAAGATACACTTTGCCATTTTGTGTGTCAGCCTTAATCCACTTGTCTGTTTCATCCCGTTGATTCATGTGACCTGGAAAAAGAGTTTAGCTTAATTTGACACACAGTAAATATATCATCTTCACATTGCCTTTTTTTTTTTTTTTCTTCCAGGCTCCCTTGAAATACTTGCAGGACTTATTTGGTAGAAAGCGCATATTTTTAACAGCAACTTCTGACATTTTATTCTTCATACATTTTTGTTTTTGTTTTTTTTTTTCTTCATTAATCCTATTTCCCATAATGTGTCATCACAGTACAGTCATGGGGTTTATCATATAACATCAGAGATTTTATTATGGGCTAGGTAATACGTCCATATTAGAAAGAGCTTAAAGTCCACTTAAAGGGTGGGTGTTAAGAGGAAGGGGCCAGTCTTTTTTTCAGTGGTACCCAGCGAGAGGACAAGAGGAAATGGGCATAAACTTGTACATAAGTTCCATCTAAACATGAGGAGCAACTTCCTCACTTTGAGGATGGCAGAGCACTGGAACAGGCTGCCCAGAGTGGTGGAGTCTCCATCCCTGAAGATGCTCAAAACGCTCCTGTACAAGCTGCTCTAGGAGAACCTGTTTTGGCAGGGAGGTTGGACTAGATGCTCTCCAGAGGTTTCTTGCAACCCGATATCATTCTGTAATTCTGCAAGTAAGCTGAAAATTTTTCATCTTTATTGTTAACATGGAAAAAGAGGCACAGGTAGGACCTTATTTTCCTAAGTGACCAGACACACTGCTGCTAGCACTTACGATAATGGGTTAAAAAAGCCCCCACCCTGTGATGTCTGTCTTCTTACATGTTTCACATAGGCATAGCAATCGTGGTCAGGCTCTGAGAGGCTCACTGTACAACAAAGGAGAAAGTTCAACTTCCCCTCATTTTATAATTAAGAAACTGATGCCAAGAGAGAATAATGACCTTCCAAGTGTGAACAGACGATTTATGACCAAATTGGGAATTAAACTGGGATCTTTCAGGTCCCAAATCAGTGCCTTTATCACAAGATCTGCCTTCACTTTGGCTTATCTTTACAAAATATCTTTTATTATTATTTTAGTGTTTGTGTGACTGAGTGAGTTCTAAGTTTAGAACTAATTTGAGTCTGGAATAGCATGAGGGATGGCAGGGAAGCAGATTCTGGAGAAATTTTGCAAACATGCTCTGCTCTGACCTCTAGCACAGCTGAAGTTAAATTTTGGCCACGTCAAAACCAGTGGCAAGACTCCAACTGACATCACTGCAACTCAAGCCTACGTGCCAGAGCTTTTCAATAGCGTTTCAGCACTTTAGTACTTCGAAGTGAGATTTAGTTAAGGTTATGGGCCAAAGCCACATCAATGCAGCAGCAGGCTCAGGTACTGTTTAAAGTATGGGATTGTCAGAGGAGTCCAACACTGACAGAGCTCTCCCACTGAATTAAGAAGTGTTTCAGTGCCCTTTGTTATCCGACTACAACATAATTTTGAAGACCTGCAAGTGGATGTCCTAGAACAGTTTCTACACTCCTGGCAGCAGCACTCTCCACCATACTCAGCCTCAATTCAATTCCTGCTGGAAGGCAGGAATCCACTGTTCTGCTGCCCACTTAATTATGGACTTAAATCTATGATGATGATCACAAAGTTGGACAAACATATTATACATGAAATCTGTTAAAATCTGAAACTTTAATTCCTCAGAAAGCTTTCTTGACTTAGCGATTTGCCGTAGCATTGTATCACAGAATTTTCATGGTTGGAAGGAATCTGAGAGAGCATTGGTCCAACCATACAAACACCAAAAAAAAAGCCAGAGCCATAAAAAACCCAAACCCCACAAAACAAACCACCCAACCCAACCACCTCGGCCACCAGAGCATGCCCTGAAGTGCCACATCTACATGTTTCTTAAATACAGGGATGGTGACTCCACCACCTCCCCAGGCAGCTGTTCCGGTGCCCAACCACCCTCTCACTGAAGTAATTCTTCCTGATATCTGATTTACACCTCCCCTGCCGCAGCTTCAGACCATTTCCTCTGGTCCTGTCACTATTCACTTGTGAGAAGCCAACACCCACCTCCCCACAACCTCCTTTCAGGTAGTTGTAGAGCTGTATCAGATAACATACATCAGAAATGAAAACAAAATCTATCTTTTAAGTAGAGGCAGCCCTTAAAGTTTCACTTGATCCCTTGACAGAGTTGTAGAGCACTGAAGATTCAGCTTTTTTTCCTACTGAGAGAGGACACAATAGATGTAGGGCAGAGAGATCTTTCCAGAAAGTGCACACTGTGGAGTGCTTGGTCCCAGCTCCTCTCTCACATTTTTGTTGCTATGGCTTGAACTTCCACACAAACACTGAAGCACAGAATCAGCCCCGTAAATGAACATGTTCGTGCACAGCTTACGCTCTGCTACACTTTCGCTAAAAAGTTAAAAGAGTTTTGAAGGAACACAGAAACAAATTGACATGAGCCGTTTTAAAGCTCAGTTGTTGTCTGAGCTCTGTTTCTCATTTTGCATTTGCTGTGTGAACTTAGAAAAATGTTTTGTTCCTTATGCTTCCTTTGGAGATTTGCCTGTGAGGGGAATGCAGAAAATATCGAACTGCCCACAGGAAAGTGAGCGTCAAGTTCCACTCCCTCGGGATGAAGACCTTCAAACTATTTTAAGGTTATTCAGGCTATCGCCAGTAGCAGGTTAAAAATCAAGCTTAAGATATCTAAGTAGTTCTGTGTATGAGGTGCTAATCAAGCAACAAGGTTTAGTTGGAGACCTTTTGGTCTTAACTGTACTCACTGCCTGTACTCGGAAGACTGTGGGAATGTAAGTGGACTTTGTTTTTGTTGTCATTAAGCCAACAGAAGATGCTCCATGGCCACCTTTTCACTTTAATGCTCAGGAAAAAGGAGGGGTTTTACCATATGTGGTGTCTAAATTCAGAGAACACCATTGCAGAACTTTACACAGTCAAGTACTAATTGTTTATTCACTTGTTTTACTGGAGACTGGTGAAGTCAGAGAGCTCTGTTTTCTTATCACAAGCCCCACCAAGAGCAGCATGCTTTAAAAGTTTCTCACTGGTATCATTAGGACTGTGATACAACTCAAAACGGCTGCAAACAGCTTGAGTTAAATGCAAGCTGAAACTAATAAAAATCTGTAGGACAACATCTCATCTAACACATTTTATAAAATCTGGATTAACTTTCTATTTGACTTGGAGGAATGTAATCTTTTCCAGATACAACCTGGATCTTTGTTTATTTTTTTAAGATATTGCTTAAGAATCAAGGCTTCACCAAGGGACAGTTTTTTAGAGGAACACTGTAAAACAAAGTTCTTCCCATTCAACTCTAGTGGCAAAGAATCAATAAAAATTGCTTCTAGGACAGAAGGAAGGTTTTGAAGAAGTGCCTTGAGAATAGTTAAAACAGGGAGGGACTCGGCGGCAAATAGTGCTACTCCTGGGACCAGACCTCTAACTCTGAACGCAGCAGCCCCAAGTCAATTGCCCAGTGGGAGGAGGAGCCCCACACTTGGGCAGCTGCTCAGCTTCAGAAAAAACCTGAAGTTTCAGCAGACTGACATAATACAAGCTCTTTCAGTTATTTCCCTTTTAAAGGCAAGTTACTTGCCTCGCGTTATTCACTGCCCCTTGAGCCCTGTTTGTATTTAACCCTGGAACTCCAGGCAGAAGAAAACATTACCTTTGAGTAAACAATACAGAATTTCTGATAATGGAAGCAGTTTGACACACCCATAAAGCCTTGTACACAGCAGCGTAGGAGACTCAGGCAGCCAGCTCCCTCCTTGCACACTGGCTTTGAAGCAACCCTACAGGGTAAGTCCACAGCACTTCATAGGCTGCTCTCCCAGTACTAGAGGAGGAGCTATTAACATGACCAGTGAGAAACAAGTTATTCCTGAAGGTAGGAAACGTGAAAAATCAGAGATAGGACAGTGACACTGTCCCTCTTTTCAAGAAAATCTGGTAATTAGATAGGCTGACTGTCTCCAGAGGCAATAAGGAGAAAGGCCATCTAAGGAGCTCCTAGTGATCAATAAAGTACTTGGAAGCTGAATCAACCCATCAGGTAGAGGTAACTTGTACCTGGAAACTTTCACAGAAGAAAAGGGGTTAGAGATTCCTATCCACCCCCGAGATGGACATCTGAGGAAAGGCATAAATTAACATGAAAGACAGAGCCATACTACCTGTGTGGATGGTCACCAGAAGGCATGGCTCAGAGGAGCTGCTATACAGATGTGACTCAGCAACACTAGTGCTGTAGATGTGGTGGGATTAGGACCAAAAGCTAAAACTCCTGTAAACTGCTAAAATGCTGGATGAAATAGGGTGTAAGAATATCTTGAATTAGTCAAGGGAGGTGATTCTGCCCCTCTATTCCACTCTGTGAGACCCCACCTGGAGTTCTGTATCCTGCACCCTGGAGGCCCCAACATAAGGACATAGATCCACTAGCAAAGGTCTAAAGGAGGACCATGAAGCTGATCAGAGGGATGGAGCACCTCTTCTATGTGGGCAGGCTCCAAGAGCTGGGGTTGTTCAGCCTGGAAAAGAGAAAGCACCAGGGAGACCTTATAATGGCCTTCCAGTATCTGAAGGGAACCTACAGAAGGGATAGAGAGGGACTCTTTATCAGGGAGTGTAGTGATACAATGAGGGTTAAGAGTTTTAAACTGAAAGAGGGGAGATTTAGGTTAGATACTAGGAAGAAGCTCTTTCCTGTGAGGCTGTTGAGGCACTGGAATAGGTTGCCCAGAGAAGTTGTGGATGCCCCATTCCTGGAGATGTTCAAGACCAGGCTGCTCAAATTCCCATCCAGCCTGGTCTTGAACATGGGACTTTGAGCAGCGTGGTCTAGTGGGAGGCATCCCTGCCCACTGCAAGGGGGTTGGAACCAGGTATCTTCGTAGAATGGTTTGGGTTGGAAGAGACCTTAATTCTAAGACAACCATTCCCAAAGAGCACGTTCTTTGTAAAGAGACAGAAAAACACAAAGAGGTTGGTTTCCCAGCTTGAGAAAGTAGGAATAGGGAAACACAACCTATGAAAACAAACATCTGCAGCCTCTGAGGAGCACCTGTGACACTGTGGGACTTTTACCAAGGAAACTGATGCAAGTGCTGAAGCCCAGATGGAGTAAGTAACTGCCAAAGTTAAAAGCTCACTTGGCACCGAGCAGATGGATGGCACCAGGTCAAAGGCTGGTGCTGGATATGAACTGGGCAGTGAGGTTCAGGATCCAGGGATGGAGAAAGATCTGGAATCAGATGAGACCCTGGCCCCACTCAGAGACGTAAGATTTAATGGTGTAAAGAAAGGAGTTATATTCCAGACAAATTTGGAAATTGACACCATCAGCTACAAGGATACAAAGAAAGTCTCTGAACAATTGCAACACTTTTTCCAGCAAGCCTACAGTTGTCAACACACATGCTGGCAATGGAATTGGGCGGAAACATGCCCACTGTTGCATTCATCTAGTCCCCAAATTCATCCACCCACATGCCCTTCCTCTGAGTTGGTCTGGAGTGGGTGGGAGCAGATGGTCCCATCAACCTAGGACAGGAGAAAACAGGGCTGAAAGCCACCTCCTGAAAATGCACTGTATTTAACCTGACACGCTCGCTTAGCCTGTTCTTCACAGGCTGCAGCACTGACACTGCTACAGCCTTCCCAGACGACTGTTTCACACCAGAAAGTTTATCCTACTATTTAGCTAAGTTTTTTGTACAGTAAGGTCAAATCACAATTTCAGAGAACAATTTATTTCTTCCATCTCTGTAGCAGTTTCTAATGTACTGGAAAAGCTCATCTCCCTTCATTTTTCTTTAGCCAAAAGTGACACTTTTCTTCAGTCTTCACTCATAAATCACATTCTTAGGCCTCTGATCATTTGTTCTACTTAGCAGGCTCTACAGTTGTCCACATGCCTTTTGAAATACAGTACTCAAAACTGGACACCTTCCAGCAAAGTATTACTAATGCCATGTCAAGCCAAGGGATTATTTTGAGTTTTAGAGAACAGTCATGTTAATACACCCTTTATTTTTTACAACTGTGTAACATTGTTTACTAATGTTTTTATTATCTATTTCTCCTTTTGGGACCACACAGGTAATTATTCCTACCTTCGCCCTTTGAACTTAAAAAGACTTATTGGGAAAATGACATTAAAAAAAAAAGTGTAAGTCAAGATTATTTGAATTTTAACCCTGCTCTTCAAATTGTTTGCAGCCCTTCCGCATGACACTCTCCTAAGCTCCTTTTTTGCTTGAATATTTGACAGCTTCTAGCCCTCACTTTTTCAGTCCTTCCACTTACTATATACGATTCCAGATATAGTTAATGATCCTTCCACGCTTCTTCAGTCAACTGATCTAAGAATACAGGCAGACCCGGAGACATGGGGAAGGCACAGACGTTGAGTAGCAAGGGCTACGCAGAATCTTTTCTTCCTACCCTCTTTACCACGGAAAGGACAAGAATGCCTTGACATGGTAGCCATCAGAAATCACTGGAGTTATTCAAGCACTCTCAAATTAGACAGCTGGACCAGGGCTTCGCCTGGAAAAATCTGTTTTTATACCAGACTTCATTATACAACACATACTACTTCTAAGAGTGCCTTCTGAAGTCAATCAAAAAAGGTATCTTATCTTTCAGGGGAATTTGCACAGTAAACACCCTGACACTTCTCTCTAGTTCCTTCCCTTTCTCAGAAGGTATCCCAATTTTGCAGGAAAGTCCCTTTATTTTCTAAAAGAGCAAAACAACTTTTCACACTGTCATCACTCTGCCTCTACAGCACTCACTCCAGGCTTTCATCATCTCACTTTGACTAAATCCCGCTCCATCCCTCGTCTGTCTTATGAAACACTGGATGTAAGTGCTTGTGGACTGTAGCGTACCGATTCCTCACTCAGGGTGGAAACGGGAGCTGTGAAGCAAGGTGATGGCAGACAGCATAACCGCCCCAACAGCAGTAGGGAAGCCTTTCCTCGAGCAGGTGACAGATGAGGTGCATATTTACTCAAGTCACAGAACTCAACCCCATCTTCTTACTGGTGAGCCTCCGCTCTGACATCTCCCAAAATACTCCCAGAGGAATGACATTTTTCCTGGAAGCAACCAGATCCTGCATTATCCACATGAGAAGCAGCCAGTTTCTGGAAATTCATCTATTTTTAAAGTAAACTTTTGAGCATAAAAATCTAAACTGCCATGCTCTTGTGATACAGAATATTTTTCCCCCACTTGGCAAAAAGCCTCTTTTCTCTCCATTTTATATTTCTTTATTGGCAGAAGCAGCACAGCTAGAGACTCTGTACCTAAAACATCAAGAGTAGATAATGTTTTTACATGATATAGAAATAGTATTATATGATTTTTAATTACTTCAGAATCTACTTGTCCAAGAAAATTCCCAAGTACCAACTTTAAGAAGACAAGATTGTTGAAAATGAGGGGACAAGTGCAGAAATAACACGCTGTAAAGAGGAGAAGCAGGATGCATTTCCCTCACCATCCCAAAGGAATGTTACTGACTCGGCAAAGAAAAGAGGAGGCACAGTTTTCAGAAGGGTAAGAAAAGAAGCAAAGCAAGTGTTAAAACCAGTAATTCCACCTCTTCACGTTTGTTGCTTCTTACTGATTGGTGAAGAAAAGGGAGAGAGAGCATTGCTATAAATCACTGGTTACATTATGAGAGAAAACACTCAGCAAAGCTAAATGCCAGGTATAATGACAGATGAAGACACATTACTTCAGGCCAGCACTTATCCAGCTGAACTGTATCCTGCAGAAAACCCATTCCAGGGTCTATTTTTCATTCACCTGTACTATGACCAATTTAGACTTACGTTTAATAATTTGTTTTTTTAAACAGAATGCTGTAACCTCTTTAAACAACTGAAAATCAGTAGCCTAATGGTGTTGCCTCTGTACAATTCTTGCAGATCTCCATGCCTCTGGAATTTTGTTTATTTGAGGGTTAACTAGAGCTGCTTTCAGCCTCAACTGGCAAGATCATTTCCATACAGAATAGCGGGTTGAAAAATTGCATCTGCTTCAGCAATGGCTGTTCTGCACAAACACTGACTGGGTGGAGAAGCTGTCCAGCTGACACCACTCCTATCTTTAATGTTGCCAGAGTTACAGGATGATTGACTGGCTACTGCTCCTCATTCACTGGGAGAGGTGGTGTTTTACTACCGACGCAATTCATTCCATAGAGCTCGGCTGGAATCGGGGACCCTTCCACAGGTTTCTAGCCTGAAAACTTCCAACCATATTTTTTAAAAACCTGTATTCAGTAACCACTAGTAAATTTACTGGTAGTTACTGTTCAAATACAGGAAGAGATACACCCATATTCTTCAGAACTAGTATTTTTATAATAAGGTGGCTACATACTAAAATTTAATGCATACGCTTCTAGCATTTCCTGACTTTGAGATGACCGTCTTACATGGGGGAGGAAAGAAGTTTTG
Source organism: Pedionomus torquatus (assembly GCA_013398155.1). Taxonomy (NCBI): domain Eukaryota; kingdom Metazoa; phylum Chordata; class Aves; order Charadriiformes; family Pedionomidae; genus Pedionomus; species Pedionomus torquatus. The sequence continues at coordinate 4,628 of VZRU01007197.1, read as the reverse complement.
TGCACGTTTTCTGAGGTTTAAAACCAAATAAAAACTCAAAGTCCCACCCAATCTGCTATCCCATCAGGTCATACTGACATAACACGTTCTAAAACAAAGCTGGAGCCCTCAGATGCATTACGTTAGTGTTTTCTCTTGAGCAAACTGAGTAATTGGTAACAGCGACAGCTTCTAGAAAGACACGTCTGGAGAGGAGGAGAGAAATACACACCCTGATAATAAACCGTACAACTGTTTTCTAAAGCAGGAAACAGCAAGACTTGGGATTCCCAACTTCAATTTTAAATGCATTAGAAGAATTCTTCCAGTAATTGCAGGCACCTTTTCACGTACTCTATTGCTTCCCCCTCCCATCCAACAGTGATAGAGACAATTTTTCATTATATTTTTAATATACATTCCCTAGCAATGTATTAGGTGTGACTGCCTAAGCCAACAATGCAATGGGCAAAATTCAGCCCTGTATCACCTCCCACAAATTCCTTGGAATAATGCTGAAGATGAATTTGGCTCTGAGACTTTTGTTAAAGAAGTTGTTTGCATTCACAAGTTATTCACCAAACAAAAAGTCATCTAGTAACATGTGGAGTACAACAGCACAAGAGAACATGTGAACCTGAAACAAATGAAACAAGCAGCCAAGAGCAATAAACTGGCAAGGAAACATAGATGCCATTGACTAAGGCCAGACAGACGTTTATCAGAAGCCAAAATGAGTAAGCCTTACCACTTAAAGTTACGTGATCATCTTTGGAGGCACGCTGTGTTTCTTTTAACTGGATCTCTGAGCTCACATCCACTTTTCTTCCAGACAACTGTAAATAAGCTTTAAGAGAGGCGGGTACCTTGACTGTTATTGAACCTGGTATAAATTCAAATAAAAGAAATTAGTTTAACATTGAGGTCAAAGCAATTATTTAGCTAACTTGAAATCAAATAATTTGTTTGGTGATTGTTTTTTGTTGTTGTTGGTTTGGTGGTTGTTTGTTTTGTTTTTTTAAAGTCTTCAGACACAGTTATTACAGTTATTACAGGAATGATCAAGGGAAACAAATCTAATATCTCAACTATTATGACTTGAGTTTCATCTTCTTTTGCATATTTACACTCCTGAGAAAGGACAGGGAATCAGACTTGATGATTAACCCAGGCACTGCATGGCACATTATGAGAGAACCGCTCCTCTGGAACGAGGAGATGCTGCTTACACACTGCAGATGCTAACAGTTGTCTCTGGCTTCCTTCACAGGACCAGCTGCTCTCATCCCTGAACAGATGCAGTCTTAGAAGTGACTAACCAGTTTAGACTACATATCACCAAGATGTAAACTACTAGGCAAAATTGCAGCTTTGGTGATCTGAATAATTCTGTCCCTGAAATTAAAAAGATTCTGACCTCTGCGTCCCCTAAATATGTGTTTCTATGCATTGGACTGAGGCAGATGCTGAGCCCACAACCTGCCTGTGGGAGTCATTTGGAATTAGTCACAATATTTGGAGTTCTACCCTACACATTAAAAGAAAACCCTATATAAACCAGAATACAATTCCTGTATATGTGCTCTTTATTTTTGCCTAACCCCAACATTCACTTAAAACAGTAAAAAGTTTCTTTAAATACACCCCAAAAATCGCAAGTAGAACACGATAAGGAAACCGATGTTCTAACAGGTAAGTTGCAGTCAGAGAGCAACCCTCGCTTCGCAATTTAAATTCAGCAGAATCACTTGCCTGTGACAGTCCTGATAACCATGTAACTGTCAGAATAATTTAAGCCTAAATTTTGCTGGATACACAAAAGCCTTAGAATAAGAAAGAAAAAAGGTCTTCATCTTTGGGTCCCCCTTGGAGAATTGCTCAGTAATGTGACTCATAAAATCCATCGCACATGCAGCGAATTTATCATGAACGGGACATTTTCTGCACCGCAGCTGTCAGCAGTTACTCTGAATTTACAGGGCAAACGAAAACAGAACTTCATCAACTTTGCCTTTACTAGACTGTGCTGCCAGAAGAATAGTCAGGCAATGTTTTGAAAATAACATTAATTAGATTTTATGAAATACATTCCTTTTTGCTACCAATTCAAAGAGACATAAAACTAGTGTTCAGTGATTCAAAAGGTAACTAGATAGTAATATTCAAATACTACATAAAATATCAACTACTATATAGTATATAAAAATAATAATATAAAAATAAATTTCTTTGCAACAATGGAATCAGAATAGGTCACGCAAAAGACTAGCAACAAGTGATTTCAATGCATTTCTTTCCTTATTCCCCTTCGGAGCAACTACTAGTTTTAATAGGGCCTAGGCACTGTTTCCCAGACAAGAAAGCTACCAAATACCACGTCCATTTAAAACCACCTGAAGTGCCTGACATGATGGTAAAGTCAGCTATAGACATGCCACAGTGGTTTTTTTTTGCAAAGCTAGGGTCAAAAAGATGTATTCAGGGCTTTATTTGCCTTTCAGAAGATGCAATACTATAAAACTATGAATCCAACTTCAGAACTGAGGGTTTTTTAATTAAGAATTTAAATTCTAATAAGTAATTGGGAGAAAAAAGGAAGAATGGTAGGGTAAGGCCCCCAATCTGTGTTTTCCTGCCTTCCAATTTCAATAATAGGCCATTTCACCAGGTAAAGGCAGAAAAAAGAAATGTAAATGTGATGGCTGTCACTCTGCACACCCACGTATCAGCCGATGGAGTAAACCACACTCAAGGCAGAGTGAAGACCATAATATCCAAGTCATCTCTGCAGAATTCTGCTGGGTAGATTGCCAGGAAAACAAGAAAGTATTGGAAAAAAAATTAATAATTCTGTAGTTCAGTTGAAGTCTCATTGCCCCTTACAGAGTTTACTGTATTATAAGTGTTGATAAACATTTCCTAATAATGAGGTAAAAAAGAATGAAGATAACCAAGAATCACAAACTCATGTTTTCCAGACAGATGAACAAAAAAACCCTTCTCCCCTTCTTTTCTTTCACACCATAAGCTGCCACAAAAAACATTAGTTTGCTAACCTTTTTGGGATTTCAGATCCACTTTTCTTAACTGACTGACATAAACATCTATTGTCCCATGGTGTGTAGAAGCTTTTAGACTGCCATCTGATGAATCTAAAAAAAAAAAGAAAAAAGACAATAATTTGTGTATCATTTGCTTTTTTAAAATAGAAATTTGCTGGAATATGTCTTCATACTTTGAACTAATTTTGTCAATCCTTCCATGCTTGAGAAGTATCTTTATTTATTAATTTACTGAATATCAGACTTGTCTTTGAAAAACAGGCTTCTGAACAAAACTTCTTCCCCCAGTCCAGAACTGCAGCATGAATTGGTCCCAAGGCCACAGCAGCTGTTGCTGGACTTGCAGCATCTACAAGACCTCAGCAACACTTCCCTCTTTCTACAAAGGTGGATGCATCTTTGTGCAAAGATCAAGGACCAAATCTGAACACTAAGATGATCTATTTTAGTTCCCAAGAGATTTCACTTGCTCAGGCTCTGCACAGGGAGAACTTTACCTAGGAAAGCTACCCCATGCAAACAGCAAGCAATTGTGTATTGTGACAGCTGTGTTGACAACACAAATATGACCTGTGCTACCAGGCTTTGGAAGGTGCGATTTGCTCACCCAAATTTTAAACAAGTGTTTGAGATTAACTTGCATATTAAAGTATGATAGTTAAGTGCAGCATTTGTTCTTTGCCCCAGAATAGAAACACCTACATTTTCTTCTATACCTCATTAGCTGAAATTTATGTTAACAAATATTTCTGAAGAAACCCTTTTATAAATAGAAAGCTGTTAATAAGCCTTAAATCTATACATGACAGTCTTTAATTACTTGCAATGCATTCCAGTTTTAAAGACACAAATTTCCACAATATTACAGTGAAGTTCTAAAATGCTAACAGTTGAACTACTGAACAGACCTAGAGCTCAAAAAAATTGCAAAGAAATTACGAAGTAACTCTAGAAAAGCATAAAAAAAATTACATACATATATGAGCAAAAGGCAGTCAGTGAAACAGGTTTTTAGATACACAGCAAGAAAGGAAGGTATCAGCAAGGGAACTTGAAATACTGATAGAAACTGGTTTTCTTAGTTTCTGGATGTACACAGAAAAAACAGCACAAACTTACAGAACTAGCTAAAAAACAACAAAAGTCAAAACTAATATTTTAATATTTTTGCATTTTAAAATAGGTAATGAGATAATCAAGTCGATTAATAATAACAAGGATGTCTAGCATTAATGCCTCAAGCTTGCCATAGAGTTTTTGCTCTAAATGTAGTCCCTTGGAACTTTTCCGATGCCGTGTCTCAAGCACAGATATGGAAGGTCAGTGTAGTACATACAGATGTAAAAACATAGAAAGGGATTATTATCCCACAGCTAAAACTGATTTCTTCAGAAACAACTGAATATGATTAATGGTAGGCATTTGCATTTAATACCATATAAAGGTATTCATGTTCTGAAGCAGTCCATTCCCCAGGCTGAGCAAGCCCTCATCCCTCATGAGGGATACCTGAAGGGGTATATATACCACTCCTGCAAAGTCTATTCAGGATGCAGTTTGTGTCTGTAACTCTAAACAAATGAGAAG
>VZRU01007196.1:8947-20726 GCA_013398155.1 Pedionomus torquatus | reverse complement strand
GGGGGTGGTTCTGTCTGGAGGGGTATGTGGAGGAGGGAGTGGGTACATGCGAAGGGGGTTGCAGCCAGAGGTGTCTCCACCTGGGACAGCAGCTTCGGCTTTCCCGGTGATGGGATGGAACCAGCACGGTGAGCTACTGGAACCGAGCTTGGCGGGACTGAGCAGAAAATGCCTCCGTGGCCCAGGTGGCCCGCTGTGGTTGCATCGCTTGGTGCAAAAATGCATTAAGTGCTTTATTTTTGAAAAGTCCATGTAGGCTTCCAAAGCAGCAAAATATTGGAGTCTGCATTGGAGCTCTGCTCCTAAAAGCAGCTGAGGCTGGTGTTTGCCATGGCAGTAGAGAAGCAGCTTCCTGAGACGTTGGGTCACTTCAGTGAAACAGACCAGAGGCATTACATGGGAGTCCTGGTCTGGTTTTGCCCTCGGCTACAAGAGTTACTGCAATTCTTCAGTGCCCAGTGTAATCAGAAAGGGAAATGCTGTTTTTCTCAATGTCAATTTTCTTCCCAAACGTTGCTAGCTAATAACTTGCTCTTAACGTCCTTTTATTTAGTCGCCCCAGAAACGTGGATGAAGTCGCCTTCCAAGATGAAGTGGTTGCTGTGCTGAAAAAGTCCCTGGAAGGTGCTGATGTGAGTGCAATGATAACATCTATTCAGCTTAGGCAGAAGCTTTATCTGGTAGTAATTAAAACTTCTCTTTTCTAACTCAGCAGTGATTGGTTTTTACTTTACAAACCAGCTAAATGGCCTCCTGGTCGTATGTTGTGATACGTGTGTAAAATCTGTGATGCTCCCAGCCCTCTAGACATTGTAAAACTGTCAACTCTGGAATTAGTCTGGAACAGCTTAATTGGTAAACTTCTTGTTAGTAGTTTCAAATCTGGAAAGGCTTTTGTTGTGTTTATGCTGCTGTTCAGCTGGTGCTTTTGACGTTTCTGTTTAAGAGGAAAGGGGAAATTTTTCATTCCCAGAAAAGTCTGGATTGCCATTCGTTCCTAAACAGCTGCAGAGGTCTGTCGGTGCTTCTGCAAAACGCTGAATGGGAAAACAAATGCACTGGTTGCTAAGCAGGGAGATTGAAGCGCTAGCTCTACCACTGTGACCTGCCAGCTTTTCGGGTTAGTTTCCAAGTTAGTCTCTCCAGCTTTCTAGAGCCAAGACTGACCGTGTCGCTAACTTCACTGCGGTGTCGGCACCTGAGACTTAGGAATACGGAGAAGATGAGCAAAGCATTTCCAGTTGCTTTTGCTTTCTGGATAAAACCTTTAGTAAATCAGTGTGAAAGACAGTTATTTCCCCCCAAGCTGGTGATGGGGAGGTGGAAGGACTGAAGGGAGAAATGAAGCAGGGAGCCAGAGATGGCCGTGCTTTCTTGATGTGTGGAAAATCTGGACAATTCCTTTTCTGACATTGACCTAGAAGGGTCATTCCTGTGTTCTGAAAGCGGTTTCTGTTTCCATGGACTGTTAGCGCCTGCTGAAGTGATCGGTGGATGTTCTGAAAATGATGTTTATGACATGGCTGGCTGCTCACCAAGAGCCAAAAGGAGCAATTTGGGCAATTTTTAGATTTTTATGCAGGAAGCCTTGCGAGCTCTGCTGCGCTGTATGCATGGGTAGTCCTTGAGATTTGAAATCTTTATCTTACAACAATTTACAGTTTGATTTACGTGAGTCAAAACTTACATTTTCTACCTGAAAATATTAATTTAATCAGAACTTGCAAAAGCAGAAGTACTTTGTTTGAGCATAGGGAGCCAAAACGGAGCTGGGATGCCAGAATGGGGAAAGACTTATGTGGTTGCTGTCCTGAGTCTGTGTTTCCAGGGTCAGTTGGAGATGGCTGTTGCAATGTGACCTTGTCACCTCATGTTGCACCCAGAGAAATCTGGGTTTCAACAGCAATAATGTTTGTACAGTTGAGGTCATTCGTAGGAACTGTTAACAGCTGAGGAGAAACGAGGTGCTGCCACCTATTCTGTCTGGACATAGCAGTCATGTAGCGTGGCTTAGGTGATGTGTTTGAAGCTCTATTTTGAGCAGCAGCTATTTAAAACCTGACGGCTTCTCGATCAGCAATGCTTCTGGGGTTATGACCCCAGTGTGCTCGTGTTGACTCTTCGCCTCCTGAGTTTAAAAGTCAAATTACAACTGCTGTGGAGGGACCCAGGCTTTGTGTTTTGCCACAGCTACCCAAACTCAGCAGGGCATTTGAGAACAGAATCATGCAAGTCCTCTAAAATATTTGATGCTTTTAAAATGTGGAGGCTTCTGTTAGTTCTTCAAAGGACTCATTCCCTCAAAAAGGCAAAAGTTGTAGTTTAAACTCTGCGGTGGTTGGTACTTATTTCAGAAGTTCTTATTGAATTCGGAGATCTGGGGAGGTCAAAGAAACAGCTGTGACAACACTGTCAGTTTGTGTCGTGCTTTATTTAGACCTTAGTGATGAAAGGGGAGAGCCAGCCCTTTGTTGGGTGCCCTGTATTTGCTGGTCTTGGTTTGGGAGCTGGTCAATGGAGTGGGACTTTTAAGTCCCTGAAATATCTCCATCCGCAATAGCAGGCGTCTGTCTTGCTATAAACTGGGGAGACCAGAATCCTAGTGGTTTTGAACTGGTGAAATTGATTCCTGGCTGCCCAAACTGTGGATCTGTTGTTGCTTCTTGCAAAGAAACTGACGAGTGCCGTAGTTTTCTTGCAGTTTCGTTTACTTGATGACATCCTAATGACCCAGAGTGAGGCATGGGATTGCCATTGCAATTTACGCCTTCATTTGAACGGAAAATTCTAGAAAAGGAGTTGGGGTCTGCACTATCTGTGGTAACTTTCCAGGGAGCAGGATGATGCCTGCAGGTATCCCGCTTCCCCCTGGCTGGGTAACCAGATCGGGTTGCAGTCTGTTTAAAAATACTGCCACGGTTACATAAAGATGAGGCTGTGCCCGCTGCTAGAGCGTAGGTGCTGGGGATAACTTCAGAGAGAAACAAGGGTAAATGGGGCTGCAGCAGAAGCAGTGCTAAAGTACGGGCTCAGCAGAACTAAGAAACAAATTCTTATGAAGGCTTCTTACCTGCCAGTGCTTGTTTTGAGAACTAGTGGAGTGTGGGGTAGCAAAGAGGCCTGAAATTATGCGTCTCCGTCAACACGTGCACCCTGGCAGTGTGCTAGCCTAACGTGGCCGGTGGTGAATATTCAGCTGTCCTTCAGTAAACACTTCTTCTCCCTGGAGCTTTCCTAAAAGACACAGTGGGATAATAGTGTGGTATCTAAACTTGAAAAAAATGGTTGTTATTACTGAACACTGTTTACTGTTCGGTAACCAGGGAAACAAGCAGCAAAGGATTGGCAGAAAGAGCAGGCAAAACTCAAAATGCATTTATTTGCTCTAAACTGATTGAGGATTGAAATTCTTCTGTCTGTACTTTTGCAGTATGTACTCAGTTGAGTCTGTTCCCTGTGTCTTGTCTCAGTTGTTAAAATGGGATGCTTGTTACCAAACTGGTCTGTCTCCCTTTCATGTGCTCATGAGGGATTGTGTACTCCAGCTCTCTGGATGTCTTTGGTTTTGCTGTTCCCATTCTGTCTGCATTGCTTGCTATATGCAGCATAAAATTCTCTAATTTTAGTGGAGCCTTCTTTTTTTTAAAAATAGAACTTTTATTAAAAGCCGGAGTCAAGATTGACTGAGAGGTTTGTCTGTTTGCTGTTGATGGGAGGGGACGCTTGGGTTCTTGTGCTAAGGATGTACAACTGGAACATTCCCTACTGTCCGAGGCAGCAGTTCTAAAGTGCAGCCTGATAATTTGTTAGAGAGTTCACTTGAAACAGTAATTCAGAAATCTATCACTCCTGTGCTAATTGGAAAGCTTCTCGATTTCAGCCAAAATCTAGTTATGGTAACTTAGGCAGATTTGCTGCCAACTTTGTTCTTTGTCCCTGTGTTGCTTGGACGTATTTATGAAGATCTCTCATATTCCTTCTCTGCTTTTGTTTCACTGAGCCAATGAAATCAAACTCCTTTAAAAAGGCCCTTCTCATAAGACAAGCTCTTTGCTCCTTTAATCACCTTTCCTGGTTTGGATTCGTCCACCTTGACTGTGGGTGGCCTGGACTGTGTGTAGGTTTCCAGGTGAGGTCTGGTTTGCCCCATGGTCATATTTGTGAATTTTCCCTCTTTGCTGAACCTGCACGTCCCGGGGCCGCCGTGTTACACGGCATCACACCGTTCCTCTGACTGACAGATGAAAGAAAGTCAGCTTGTATTTTATTCCAGCTGATAAATTTCAGACATCTACCAGATGACTCTTGGTCAGGAAGTGGAGTGATAGGACAAGGGGGAAGGGTTTTAAACTGAAAGAGGGGAGATTTAGATTGGATATTAGGAAGGAATTCTTTGCTGTGAGGGTGGTGAGGCACTGGAAGAGGTTGCCCCGAGAAGCTGTGGCTGCCCCATCCCTGGAGGGGTTCAAGGCCAGGCTGGATGGGGCTTGGAGCAACCTGGGGTGGTGGGAGGTGTCCCTGCCCAGGGCAGGGGGGTTGGGACTGGGTGATCTTTAGAGTTGGAAGGGACCTCAAACATTCTATGATTCTATGCTTTGTGCTGCTAAACGTTATCATGTGCTGCTCCTGCAGCTGTTGCTGTGCTGCTTTGATCTTCCTTGGTCAGCATGTTTCTTTAATGCATTCACATTTTTCATGGTGAGGTTATTAATTAGATTACTTGAAAGATCAGTTAACCTAATCTCTTTAAGAAATGCCACTGGTCTCCTCCTCCTCTGCAAAATCGTTGGATGGAGGTAGGGACGTGCCAGCGCTGCGGTCGGTGTTGGGGAGCGTCTGTGGTCAGCGGTGGGTCCATCGGCACTGGGGCAGCGCCGGCTTTCACCACTCCTTCTGCTCACTGCAGCGGAGTCGGTGGCAGCACAGGGTTCTCAGCATGGCTTGAAAAGGCCGTCTGGGGAGCTGAGATACTCAACCTGTGCCAGATTTTGTCACAGCTGCACTGCTAACACTATCCAGGCTGTTTGAAGGGCATCCTTGGGTAAATGTACGTGTCACTGCAGTCGTAACATAAGCTCTGTAGGCTTCAGTGATCTCAGACCTGACCTGGAGGGAATATACCAAAATGAAATAGAAATTGAAGTATCAATTTTGATAGAACATGTGATAGTGCCACCAAATAACAGCTTGTTTGTGCTGCGTTATAAAAAGCAACTGTCTGTCCTCCTTTACAGCACTAAGTGCAATGACCTAGAAGTGGAAGACTTTGATATTATTTACCAGGAGGAGCAGACGGCTTCTGTTCTATCAGATGCTCAGATTTTCAGTAGGTTTTCCTGTCTGTGCTTTGTTTTGTTTGTTTGCTGCTTCTTTTTAAAAAATGCTGCCTTGCTGTTTCAGCTTCCCAACCTGTTGTTCTACGGCCCGCCTGGAACTGGGAAGACTTCCACGATTCTAGCAGCGGCCAGAGAGCTCTATGGGTAAGCTGGGCCAAGAGGCTTTGGTGTAGCTGACGGTCACGGCTTCTAACCGTATGACAGAGCCCTGGTCATTGCCTGTCCTTATCACAGAACGATGTGGGGTTGGAAGGGACCTCTGGAGATCATCCTGTCCAACCCCCTGCCACAGCAGGTTGCACAGAAACGTGTCCAGGTGGGGTTTGAATGTCACCAGAGACTCCACTGAGTCTCTGGGCAGCCTCTGCCAGGGCTCTGCCACTCTCAAAGAAGTTCTTCCTTGTGTTTAGATGGAACTTCAGGTTTGTGCCCATTACCTCTTGTCCTGACTCTGGGCACCACTGAAAAAAAGACTGGTCCCGTGCTCTTCCGTAGCCTCCAGGTCTTTTTCAGGAATATCCTCGCATTCCAATTCAGCTCTGATTTGAGATTTCTATTTCGTTTGTTTCTGTTACCAATCCAGACTTCCCTGGCTGCTGGTCTCAGGCGTTGTAACCCCACAGCAAGAGGTGTGAGAAGAAGTGCCTCGCCTGTGCCTTACTGGGCTTTGCAAAGGCAGTCTGATTTTAACAGTATATGCACTAAGCTGTTAGCTACACCTGGATCTCAAAGCACTTCATGAAATGTCTGTGATCCTTCTGTTGTGCGCTGCTGAACTGCGTCTGGAACTCACAGAGGGAGTCAGACTGTAGTTCAGCACGTGTACACCCTCTGGTCGCTTGTAACACTGGGGACTTTTGGAGCAGCGAGCACAAAATGGAGGAGAAGGTGGTTTTCTGTTAGAAATCATCTGATCATGACTTTAGTCCCTCCTCCTGCCCCCCATCAGCATCTTTAATTTTGGTCTCACACTATTTCTGTGAAACCAGGAGTGGTTCTTTCTGAGTAGGAAGACAACTCCAGGTTGTGTGTCCATTTGAATCCCCAGAACTCAAAATCCTCTGTATTCCTTTTTCCTCTCTTGTAGTCAGAGGTGGTGCTGTGTCGTTCTGTTGCTAAATGCTGCCTGTGGGATGCTTTCTAGAGCCTTCTTTCTGGTCGCGTAGCAGTAGCAGAGCAGTGCCAGTGCCTGCATCGGGGCTATTTACTGGGTTCTCCACGTTGCTCCCAGCACAGAAGCGGGAGACATACGGTGCTTTGAACTCCTGAAGCCAAATTCCTACTTTTTTTTCCCTTCCTGACAGATGTAACATTACACTGCACTGTTTTCTGTAGTCCAGGAGGCAATTGTAAAACAAGTAGCTGATGGAAATTCATACCTAACGTTTAATGATCTCAATTTAACCGTCTTTTAACAAAGTGTGTTGTTTAGTAATGCTGGCAAAAATCATACCTGCCGTTGGAGGAGGCCGGGAGCTCTGTTGATGCACTTCATGATGTTCGCTGCTAACGCCTGGAATAACACGTGCTGTAATAAAAATTTTGCAGGCCTGAATTATTCCGGCAGAGGGTCCTTGAGCTGAATGCTTCTGATGAGCGTGGGATCCAAGTGATTCGGGAAAAAGTGAAGGCTTTTGCTCAGCTAACGGCTTCTGGAAGCCGCTCGGAGTAAGTGCCGGCTCAAAGCTCTGTTTGATGGACTTCCTTGCTTAGGACAAAGCACGTGGCTGCTTTTGTTTCAATGAACTTCATAACTGTAATATAAACGATGGGTCAGCCTTGGCCAGAAGTTTGCAACACACAGAGTGTTTTGGCTAAGGTGTGACTTCAGGCGGTTTCTTGTTGAATACCTGGGGGGAGCCTTTGCTGGCGCTGTGCGGGACAGGGAGAGGCAGACAGGGAGAGTCCCAAAAGATCCAGCCTTCTGGATTTGGTGCCACGCTGTTGCCTTGGCAAGTGCTGCCTGACTGCTGCCTGGGGGAAATGGTGGTGGAAGCGGCTTCTGCAGTGTCTGTAGAAGATGGTGCTGGTTTCTGAGGTGCTAACGAGATTCCCTCTGGCGCTAGGAGGTGAGGAGCCCCGTGCAGAGGAAGCTGTGTGTGTGGTAAAAACAGATTTGGGGAATAGCTGGGAGAAACTGCCTGCCAGGATGTGCTGGAAGCAGTCTGCTGCAGCCTTCTTTAAAGTTTAGGGAGTCAGGAAGCCCGTAAAGAGAAGAGCTGTGTTAGTCAGTAAAAGAAGCTTCAGGCAAAAGAACATCATATAATTATTTTTTTTTTAAAGGACTTTTGCAGTATTCGAGTGTTGGTCTTTCTGTGGGAACTCGGTCCTCCCTTTTATTTGTAATAATAGTCTTTTATCTAAAAATAATAAAAAAGATTGAATCTTTGAACGTGTTAAATTTTACTTAAATATTTATAACAGTAAATAGACCTTGCTGTTCGCAATGTTTGGGTTTTCCTCCTTGGTCTATATGTTGTACATCTCCTGGATAATGGATTTCTTATTTTTCAGTGGTAAAGTTTGTCCTCCTTTTAAAATCGTAATCCTGGATGAAGCAGACTCCATGACTTCAGCAGCCCAGGCAGCTTTAAGGCGCACGATGGAAAAAGAATCAAAAACAACACGTTTCTGCCTAATTTGTAACTACATCAGCAGGTACCAGGGGAACTGTTGCTGCGTTGGACTATTGCTCTTCCTATTCTGTACAGCTGTCTGGGTGGGGGGTTCCTTTTTCAGTGTTTTTCTAGTTCTCATAGCTCTCAGTTACTAGAGATGTAACTGCATACAAGGCTGCAGGCAGTATTTAGGTGTCAATATTTATTTTTCCAAGTGCCCTTTTCTGCCTTGAGAGCTCTGTCTGTAGGAACTGGACCCGTGCATTCCTTTACCAAGCGCTTCCTCTTTTTCAGAATAATTGAGCCTTTAACATCTCGATGCTCCAAGTTCCGCTTCAAGCCTTTGTCAGACAAAATCCAACAGCAGAGGCTCCTGGAGGTGGCTGAGAAGGAACACGTGAAGATCAGTAGCGAGGTGACTGCGTGGTTGCCATGGAGTTGTATCGCCTGGTGCAGTGTGAAATTGTGCTACAGGGGAAGGGGCACAGCTCATTTTTCCAGCCGGCTCGGTTGTATTAAATACAAGGCAGGAACTCATGCAGATACCGTTCTCTTTCCGTAGATGGGAAGAGTGTTAGGAATCTTGCTAAAACCAGAGGAACCCGAAGCAAAGCTGTGGGGCTCTGTTGTGTGCCGAGTCGATTTGCATTAGAGCGTGTTGCGCTCTGGAACTGGCAGCACAACGTGTGTTAGTGGAGAAGCTGCTTTGTAACTTGGGTGTTGTGCCCGTGACAATCTGCCTTGCTGTGCTAAGATCCACGTGCAGAGACAGTGCAGTGCATTTTAATTGAGAAAACTTAACTTGGCTTTTTCCTGACCTTTTTCAGGCAGTGTCTTACCTTGTTAAAGTGTCAGAGGGGGACTTAAGAAAAGCCATCACTTTTCTTCAAAGTGCCACTCGCCTGATGGGCGGGAAAGAGATCACAGAGAAGACAGTCACCGAAATTGCCGGGGTGAGCTCTGCCTGCCTGTTTCTCCCTTTGTTAGGCTGGAAAGCGCTGCTGTGGGACGGGTACCTGCTGTGGGACGGGTACCTGCTGTGGGACGGGTACCTGCTGTGGGACGGGTACCTGCTGCTGGTCTCTCCTTCTCTGCAAAGTTTGATCTTAAAAATGGGTTTATCCTCAGGAATGTTGCAGTGTGGTACCCACGCACCCCCCACCAGAGCCCTCAAGGCTGGTTCTGTGCACTTAAGACGCAGCAAGTGCCCGTGGCTCCCTCTGCAAGGCAAGGACAGCAGCAAAGGAGTCTCCTAATTCCAACTGCAGTTGAAATATTCTGCCCATGAAGGCAAAATGTGCTGCCTCTCTGGGGACAGCAGAGCTGGAAGGTCTTTTTGGCACTTTAGAGAACTGTTTGTGTTTCTGTGTGTGGTATAGATCCTCGCAAAATGCGGTTTGGAAATGGCACAGGGGCATGACTGGCAGTGGCAGCTTGTTTTCACCCGGCCGTTCAGTGAGGGTGTCTCCCAGGGTCTGTGTGGGATCTCGCTCTTTAATAAAAGAGCAGTGATTTCTTGTGGGATGACACGGATCATCCTGACAGGGACAGGAGAAACCTGAGAGGGAAGGCGTTCCATAAACCCTGTGTGAAGGTGTTCCTATAGCAACAGAGCACGTATTCCCTTAAAGTAGGAAAGGTGAGATCAGGAATCGAGGAGCTGAAGAATGAAGGGAGCACTGGCTGGTCTGACTGTGGACTCCTCCAGCGAGTCAGTGACCTCAACAACTGCTGGGTGTGGGCTGTAGGAACCTGACCAGGGCCATTCACTGCCGCTCTGCCTGGTTATTTGAACATCACCAACACGGGAGAAATATTACAGCCTAGCTCTCACTCAGAACTTGTGGAATCATAGAATGGTTAGAGNGCTCCCTTCAGATCCTGGAAGGCTGCTCCAAGGTCTCCCCGGAGCCTTCTCTTCTCCAGGCTGAACAGCCCCAGCTCCCTCAGCCTGTCCTCACAGCAGAGGGGCTCCAGCCCTCTCAGCATCTTGGTGGCCCTTAGCTGCTTCGCTGGCCCCGTTCCACCAGGTCCATGTCCTTTCTGTGCTGAGGACTCCAAAGCTGGACACAGGACTCCAGGTGGGGTCTCAGGAGCGCAGAGCAGAGGGGCAGAATCCCCTCCCTGTCCCTGCTGGTCACGCTGCTTTTGCTGCAGCCCAGGCTGGGGTTGGCTTTCTGGGCTGCCAGCGCACACTGCCGGCTCCTGGGGAGCTTCTCCTCAGGGCTGCTCTCCTGCCCAGGAGATTTGTGCCCGGGGTTGCCAGGTGTCACTCCTCTGGCTTGAGAGCACTGGGCGTGTGGAGGGATGGAATGCTCCCTGGCACACAGCTCGTAGCTGTCACTGTCGAGCATCGACTTCGGTTTTGAGTTTACTAAGCTGAAACTCAGAGATGTACCTTCTCGTTCCAGGTCATCCCCCAAGAAAGGATCGATGAGCTGCTCTCCGTCTGCCGCAGCGGTTCCTTCGAGAAACTGGAAACGCTGGCAAAGGTAGAGTCCTCTCTGTGCTCCAGCCCGGGGGTTTGGCTCTCTCGCCCTGGGAACGCCGGGGTCAGTCAGGGTGTGCCTGTCAGGACGCCCCTGAGAAGCGTTTGAGTAAAGCTGTAGTAACTCTTCAGGTTTGAACCATTTTGCCTTGGTCTCCCAATGCACTAGTGAGTCAGTTTGTCAGACAAACCGCAGAGACCTCGGGTAGATCTTGCCGGAGAAGGCCCGAGCTGCTGGTTCATAGAGGAGCGTTTATTTTCTTCAGCTCAGATGAGGTTCTGGTGTCTCTGCTGAACGGGAAATCTCCAGAGTTTGAAAAATAAGATTGCAACAGCTCTGGTTCTGTTTGCGTGAACTTCCCTCTGCATCGGAGGCTGCAGGGAGTGCCGACCCCAGCGCCACTGCCCCCCTTGCCACGGCTCCTGCTTTATTAGAAACATTTTGGCCGCACAGGTCTCTGTGTGTCTGAGGCAGCAGCCGCCAGAGGAAGGAAACGAATCCGAGTGGGTGGCGTTTTCCACGCGGAGGCTCTGAAAGCAGCACCTGATGCTGTGGATGCGGAGCTGCCCTCATCTTGAACACGGTTGGGCGGGTTCAGCAGAGGCTGGGAAAGGCTCCCGAGTTCACGAGGTGCCCGCGATGGAAGTTGTCGGAGGCTGGAGGGATGCTTGGGCAGGAGGATGGCTCCGTGTTCCTGCCTCTGCCGCGCTCCTGGGTGTTCACTGCCGGGCGGGATCCCAGGCTCCAGACAAACCCTCTGTCTCTGCGATGGGAACGTCCCGTAACACGTCCCGGTGCGCTCCTCGGGTCGGACAGAGCTGGTTTTCAGGTGGTTTTTTCCAGCCTGTAGCGTTTCCGCTGCCGGATGATGTCAGTTTCCTTCTGTCCCTGACGCAGAACCTCATCAACGAAGGCTTTGCTGTGGCTCAGCTCGTGAACCAGCTGCACGACGCTGTCGTGGAGAGCGGAGATTGCAGCGACAAGCAGAAGTCTGCCATCGTGGAGAAACTCGCTGTGAGTCCGTGGCTGCAGTTAAAGCCCCCACATCAATTTCCACCCATCAGTTGTTGTTCGCTCGCTCTCCCAAGCGTATGGAACGGTTTGTTTGGATTCGTAGTTCTGGATGTTTCCTGGTAGAACCTAAGTTTTTGCGCTGAGGAGTTTCCAGAGAAGGGATTGGCATCCAGATCAGTGAATGATGAGCTGTGAGACACCGTCCTAACGGTCCTCCAGCAAGGGTTCCTGGGGTGGTTTTTAACATAAACTTAGAAAGAATCACAGAATGGTCAGAGTTGGAAGGGACCTTGAAGATGATGGAGTTCCACCCACACTGACC
>VZRU01007194.1:0-10931 GCA_013398155.1 Pedionomus torquatus | reverse complement strand
CAGGCACTGGAACAGCCTGCCCAGGGAGGTGGTTTGGTCCCCATCCCCAGAGGCGTTTAAGACACAAGTAGAGGTGGCGCTTCAGGGCATGCTCTAGTGGCTGAGACTGCAGAGTGTGAGTTGTGCTTTTGCATATGGTTGGACTTGGTGATCACAGAATGGTTAGAGTTGGAAGGGACCTTGAAGATCATGGAGTTCCAACCCCCCTGCCATGGGCAGGGACACCTCCCACCCCACCAGGTTGCTCCAAGCCCCATCCAGCCTGGCCTTGAACCCCTCCAGGGATCTCAGAGGTCCTTTCCACCCATGAGGGTTCTGGGACTCCATTTTGCATAAACAAAGCAAGTAACATACTGCTCTGCTGCTGGAACTCAATTAAACTCCCTGGTCCCGCTAATTGGGAGTTCTGCCGCTTGCATGGACAGGTTCCTCCATTCCCCGCACCGCAACAACCTGCGCCTTCCCCAAAAACTGTTCCAGCTTCAGGACAGCTCGACGGGCTGTGAAACAGCTCAGGGTTTCCCCTACAGCAATGGGCGGTTTCACACTAAGAAGCGGTTCCAACGCAAGAACAAGAGCACTTGAGAATATTTTAATAATATTTTTTCTTTACTAAGAATTTAGGTACCGATGCACAAATATGAGTTTTAGACATTCAAATAAAAAAATCCACAGAAAAAAACCCAAAACCCAAATTCCTTCACTTCCTTTCAGATTACTGCAAAAAATAACATTGATTTACGTGCTTAAGCATTTACACAGTAAATACCTTCGTCAATACGTAGCGGAAAACCTAAAAGCCTTGAAGAGAAACTTTTGGTGCGTCAAAACTGAAGATAGGACCCAACGAAATGCTCCTCGAACGCTGAGAACTGTCTGGATTTTGCTGATTCGATACAGAAACGCTGGCATTTTCTTGAATCTGGTCTCAATTAGCTGAATAACTCCCGTACTGGTCTGTGCGACTTCTTAACGGGGAAGACCGGTAGTTCTTCGGCAGCTTTATTTCTGTTGGTGCCTTTTGGGTTTTTTTTATGCAAATATATGACTGTTTTGATTTGGTTCCGTTTCTTAGAACCGTCTGTTGTTTCCGTGTGACCCAAAGAACCCATAAATCTCTTGATCTTCTCGACAGCCTTCAGCGCCTGGCAGGTTTGGGCATTATATAAACTTTGACGGGTTTGCTGAAGGGTATGGTCCCCTCGATGCTGTTTTCGGGCTGTGGAAGAGCCTCCAAGCTCTCGCTCCAGCCGGATTTAGGAATTTTAGCAGACGCTTTGCTCTTGTTGGAATTGTAGGCCAGCAGCAACCGCACCTCAATCTGACACGGCTCTGCAGAGGGGAAAAAAAGCCAACCATGTAACAAGCCAAACATCACACAGAGAAAAACCAATACGGGATGGAATGTAGGGGGAAATTTAGAGGGGAGATTTAGATTGGATATGAGGAAGAAATTCTTTGCTGTGAGAGTGGTGAGGCACTGGAAGAGGTTGCCCAGAGAAGCTGTGGCTGCCCCATCCCTGGAGGGGTTCAAGGCCAGGCTGGATGGGGCTTGGAGCAACCTGGTGTGGTGGGAGGTGTTCCTGCCCATGGCAGGGAGGTTGGAACTCCATGATCTTTGAGGGCCCTTCCAACCCAAACCATTCTATGATCCTACGAAATTTCATCTCACCTGTGCTGGGTGAAGCACAGGGCCCTTCTGGGCTGACCAGAATCTGGTGTTTGAAAATAGAACTACGTCATTACTTTCAGCCCAGCAGAAATAAGCCCCATTTTAGATCCATCCCCCTCTTGGTCAGAGCTTAAAAAAACCCCAACTCTCACGACTAACAAATAGCAACTTTCAAACATAACTTTTAAAAGTTATTCCAACTCAATAATAATAAAACCATAAAAGGCCACAAAACTGACAGAAAGTTGCAACCTTGAGTTTTATCATAGAATCATCCAGGCCAGAAGGGACCTCCAAAGGTCATCTAGTCCCACCTCCCCACAGTTGCAGGGACACCCCCAACTAGACCAGGTTGCCCAGGGCCTCGTCGAGCTTTGCCTTGGCAGGATCAAGTAAATCCAGATGATTTCCCCAGGCTGGATGGGGCTTTGAGCAGCCCAGTCTAGTGGGATCTCTCCCTGTGCCTGGAGAGGGGTTGGAACGGGATGGAATTTAAGGTCCCTTCCAACCCCAACCGTTCTATGATTCTAAGTTTCAGATCTGTGAAGTGTTGCCAGCACAAGGATGTTTTAGCCGTTGAACGGTGCAATACCCATGAGTTCTGTCGCTTTCACCGCTCTGATTCTCTTCCCCAGTCCCACCAAGGGGAGAGGGAATGAGCACTGGGTGGTGCACGGGGCTGAACTGGACACCAGTTTAACCAAAACCAGAACCACGTTACGGAAACCTACTGAAACCCGCATCGTTTTAAGACGCAACACCCAGAATCGCAGCGATCCTCCCGCTGCGACGTCACCTGCGCCAAAGAGATCACGAGAGACAACCCGTTCTCTACAGTTATCCCAGGGTCCGGGGAACACCTCCCAGAGTCACCTCTTGGCCACGCTGTCACCTCTCGTTTGTCACCTCTGTCGCTTCTGCTACACCTGCCAGTTCATCTGTGCTTTGGGCGTTCTTCTTCCGAAGCGTATACTTTTTACTTGGCTTTTAATCATTTTAAATTTGCCTGAATTCAGGCAATTCGCCCATTTCGAATTCTGACCTCGTCCCCCGAGCCCCTCCCAGCTCCCTTCCTTCCTCACGTTTTCTGTGCCCAGGTGTCACAGTTAATAGTTCAAATAATTGCAGGGGAGACACCAGAACAGAATCCTTTGGGGCCCTACTTAAAATGCCCTTCCAGTGAGCGCTGCGGCAGCAGAAATAAGAAGCTGATTCAGCTCCCTCTGGTACAGGACGAACCTTTAAATCCAGAGGCTTCTCAGTCGTAGAATCAATACCATTTTTAATTCTCCAAAACAAAACAAAGATTGCGGGAGGAACGAGCGACACCACGGAAGCGCTGTATAAAATGGAGTGCGTGAGAGAACGCTGCGCTGAACACAAGCCTCTCGCTTCAAAAAAGTATGAAAAAAAAAAGATCCCCAGATCCTATTAATAAATGCTCCGGGAAAAAAAAAAAATCATCAACGTGAAGGGATTCACAGAAACCAGGACAAAGGGATCTGCGAGCAAACTAACTCCGCTGTTGTTGTTTGAAGTCCACAAAGCAATTCCTGAAGCACTTCCCCGGGGAGGTGTGAACACCGACCGAGACTGGAGTCACGTATTTTGTCAGAGCTATAGGGTGGGCTTTTAGGGCATTTCAAACTTGGAAGTTTAATCAGCAGTGGAATCACACTGTTGAGCACGCACCGTTCCGAGGGTTCTCTGCTCCGCGTAGGTACCTCTCCCATCTGGAACACTGAATTACAGCGACTCAGTTCAACCGTGACTCCTTGCCTTTCTGTAAGGAGTCAGGTCTGACTCCTACAGCTGGTCGTGCTCTGCACAGAAACGAGTGCTCTCAACTTCAGTATGTTCTCCCCTGGGAAGGCTCCCGGTGCAGGGAGATGGCACTCACAGCCCCCATCGATCATAGAATAGTTTGGGTTGGTTTTTAAAGATTCTCCGGTTCCAACCCCCCTGCCATGGGCAGGGACACCTCCCACCACACCGGGTTGCTCCAAGCCCCATCCAGCCTGGCCTTGAACCCCTCCAGGGATGGGGCAGCCACAGCTTCTCTGGGCAACATGGGCCAGGGTCTCACCACCCTCAAAGTGAAAAATGTCTTCCTGAGATCTAATCTAAATCTCCCTCGTCCAGTTTGAAGCCATTTCCCGTCATCCTTTCACTACATGCTGCCGTAAAGAGTCCCTTCCCATCTCTCCTGGAGGCCCTTTAGGGACTGGAAGGGGCTCTAAGGTCTCCCTGAAGCCTTCTCTTCAGGCTGAACTGCCCCAGCTCTCTCAGCCTGTCCTCCCAGGAGATGAATGGTTGGACTATATGATCTTAAAGGTCCCTTCCAACCCAGACAATTCTGTATTTCTAAGCCCCTTCCCTCTCATGACACCAGCCCTTTTGTCCCCAACGGAGCAGCAATGCCCTGTCCACAAGGAGACATCACTGCTTAAAGGCTGCGAGAACCTGAGCAATGTTAAGTGTAGCATCAGCTTTAAACTCCAGGATCCTCAAAGCCCCCAAAACCAGGAGGGGTTTGTCTTACAGACGCAAGGCTGAGATCAAACAAGACACTTGTACCATCAACCTTACCTGTCCAGGCTGTGTGCGAGAGGTAAACCTGCGTTATCAGCCTGTGCCTTCCAGGCCCAGGATTTCGAAAGTCGGCTGGTTTAGGATGGATTATCTGTGCTTGTCCATCTGGATACAACACCTATAGCGTGGGGTGGAAAAAACAGAAGGAAACCACTAAATGACAACCAGAGAGGGGATTTGCACAGGGTGTGTTAGTTTGGTATCTTCTCTTTGAGTTCAGAGAGCAGGAAGCTGTGCTTTATTCTTTATTGCAGGAGCTCGGGTGCCCTAGATTTTTTCAGCCGCACACTGGCCATTCAGACCCACAGCAGACGGGGAAAAGGACCCATTAACGTCAGGTTCTTCCTCTGTGTTGTAAACAGAGGTTTTCATTTCTTTGTTGTGCAGTGAATTTGCATATTTTACTTGGCATCACAGGACAGCTACCTCCTCAGCCGCATTTGAAACCAGTGATGCAGCAGCAGGAAGAAAGTTTACTTGCAAATGCAAAGAGCCAAGAGCCTGCACGGAATCACAGAATGATAAGGGGTTGGAAGGGACCTCTGGAGATGAGCCACTCCAACCCCCCTGCCAAAGCAGGTCCACCCAGAGCAGATTGCGCAGGAACGTGTCCAGGTGGGGCTTGAATGTCTCCAGAGACTCCACCACCTCTCTGGGCAGCCTCTCTCAGGGCTCTGACACCCTCAAAGGGAAGAAGTTCCTCCTCGTGTTTGGATGGAACTTCTTACATTCAAGTTTGTGCCCGTTACCTCTAGTCCTGTCCCTGGGCACCACTGAAAAAAGACTGGGCCCATCCTCCTGACACCCACCCTTTAAGTATTTACAGATGTTGATCAGATCCCCCCTCAGCCTTCTCTTTGGACTAAAAAGACCCAAGTCCCTCCGCACACTTCTGTACCATTCCAAACGGCTCCTTCTGCTCCTCTTTTTCCCCACTACACAAGCTGGAAGTTCACCGGTGTTTATTTGTGCTGGCGCCCACGATGCGCCCGGTGCCTGGGCAAGCACAGGATGGCATCGGAGCGCTCAGAGCAAACTCTCCGAAACTGCAGATAAGACAACTCAAGCCAGTTTCAGAACGTGTGGTTAAAACACAGAAATCCAACAGTGTGACTCATGAAGTGTACGATTATTTGCAATTAAGAAGTACCGACATCTTTAAACCAAAATCCCTGCAAGACACAATCTCGTTTGCATTTATGTCAAGCCACCGCTCACCTGAACTTTAACGGTTCCTTGGGGATCCTGCACGTGTTCCAGAGTCGCGTCGACGTCCAGAGCTACCACCAACCCCGACGTGAACCTCAGGGGATTGTCGGATTCGCCGGTGGGTTCAATGATATTGGCAGTAGCTCTGTGGAGCTACGAGGGGCAAAGCCATTGGCAAAAATAAAGCGGGGAGAGGAGGAGGAGAGAAAAAAAGAAACAACCAAACAATAATTACTGTTCTTTATGGAGAAGTTGTGCATGAAGTTTGGGTTCTTTCAGATACTGCCAGGAATTATTAAGACTTATGTATTTTTAGCAGTAGTCCCAAGGATCCTAGGCAAAAATCATAGAATGGTTTGGGTTGGAAGGGACCTTAAAAAGCACTGAAATCCACTCCCCCCCTGCAATGGGCAGGGACACCTCCCACCAGACCACGTTGCTCCAAGCCCCATCCAGCCTGGCCTTGAACCCCTCCAGGGATGGGGCAGCCACAGCTTCTCTGGACAACCTGGGCCAGCATCTCACCACCCTCACAGCAAAGAATTTCCTCCTAATACCTAGTCTATATTTCCCCTTCTTAAGTTTTATACCATTCCCACTTGAACTATTGCAACACTCCCTGATAAAAAGTCCCTCCCCAGCTTTCCTGGAGCCCCTTCAGGGACTAGATGCTCTACAGTCTCTCCAGAGCCTTCTCCAGGCTGAAGACCCCCGACTCTCTCATCCTGTCCTCACAGCAGAGGGGGCTCCGGCCCTCAGAGTATCTTCACGGTCTCCTCTGGACCCATTCGAGCAGGTCCATGTCTCTTCTTTGCTGAGGACTCCAGAGAAGAAAAAAGCCTCAGAAGAAACAACACTTGGGACTGACCAAAAACCTCAAAAATCCTAAAAGCTTCGGTGTGTATTAGGAACTAGTCAGATGCTGAGACAGTCTGCAAGGATATTGAGTTCTCTGTATTGAACTGACCTGCTCTGGAAGAGGAAGGTGGAGGAAGGTACTTTGTCGCAGTGTTGTCTGAAGAATCTTGACCACTTCCGAAGGCTTGGATGTCACCAGTCTGGGCATTAAGTCCAGCAATTTATCTACAAAACTGCCTTGCATATGTGGGAGCTCAGAGATGAAACATCTGTGTAAGGAATATATTAAAAAACAAATAATCTTCTTTGTCAACGTTTTCAACAGTGTTGTTATTTCCAGCTGAGCTACTTCATCAAAGAATCACAGAATGGTTTGGAGTAGGAAGGGACCTCTGGAGATCATCTAGTCCAACCCCCTGCCAAAGCAGGTCCACGCACAGCAGGTTGCACAAGGAATAGGTCCAGGCGGGTTTTCAATGTCTCCAAAGACAGAGACTCCACCACTTCCCCGGGCAGCCTCTTCCAGGGCTTTGACACCCTCAGAGAAAAGAAGTTCCTCCTCATGTTTAGATGGAACTTTTCATGCTTGTGCCCACTTCCTCGTTTTGTCACCGGGCACCACTGAAAAAAGACTGGCCCCATCCTCCTGACACCCACCCTTTAAGTATTTATAAGCGCTGATCAGATCCCCCCTCAGCCTTCTCTTCTCCAGACTAAAAAGACCCAAGTCCCTCAGCCTTTCCTCATAAGAGAGATGCTCCAGGCCCCTCACCATCCTGGTGGTCCTCTGCTGTACCCTCTCCAGCAGTTCCCTGTCCTTGAACTGGGGAGCCCAGAACTGGACACAGCACTCCAGACGGAGACCCAGCAGGAAAGAGTAGAGGGGCAGGATGACCTTCCTCGACCTGCTGCCCATGCTCTTCTTGATGCCCCCCAGGATGCCATTGGCATTCTTGGCCAAGTCCAAGTCCTTATATCTAATTCTGTCAGTGTGACTAAATAATGTAGATTCCTGTTCCTGTGTGTCACATTTTGTCTAGTTATGGCAGGACCATACTTCATGCTCAAAGCAACAACATCAAGGTTATGCAGATCTCACTTCTTAGGTCCTTCATCAACAGAGAACCTACCGGTCAAAGGAATTTACATGCACAAAAAAACAGGAGCTGGAAATGCCAAGGTGCCCATCAATGGTTTGTCTCTGGCAATATTCATGGGAGTATCACTTTTTATACCCAAGGAGTCAAATTTTAATAGTAAACTACAATCAGTAGGAAAAAGATCCAAAGTTCTAGAGATCCAAAGATCCTCTAGTTCTAGAGGTCATGAAGGGAGAATCGAATCCCTTCTACAGTTCGAGAGAGCAGCCTCTCACAAGAAGAGCATTTGCTACTTCTTATTCTTTATACAGGAGGGAAATGAGGCTACTACCGTGGTGGAATTCCTGTAGGAGTCACATTCCTGAGAAACAGCGATGAGTTCCGCTGCTCCCGAGACTCCAGTGTGAGGAAAAGACACGAAGCAAACCAACAGTTTTATTCAGCAGCTACCAAATGAGCTAAACGCTAGGGAATGGGTAGATTTGGTTCCCTCATCCCTTAACCAGCCACAACTGCCGAGCACACGGACCACAAAAAACCCCCAGGAATTTTAATAAGAACTACAGAGGGAATTCTGCTCAGCTGATTTTGGATACCTGCGTCTCTGGGCAAGACATCCAATCCCCTTCTGAGTCGGTGGAAAAAAAAACAAACCTGGGCATCCTTAATCTGACCTATTTTAGACACCCGGATTTGGAAAAAATGAAAGCAGCACCTCTGCAGGGAGAGCTGGGTGAGATCTTCACAAGCGGTGGTCTGCAAAGCAACTGTCAACTCCCACCTCGATCATGGAGACGGTTCACTGGCTCTCCCATTTAAAACTTAGAAATTTGGGATGAGGAAAAGAGAAATTCCCTTTTTGTTACACTCACGGGAAAGCTCTTCCATTGATCTTACATTCAGGAGCAAATTTAATTCCTGCTGATCCTGAGGTTCAGCGTGAGGAAAAAGAGGCAAAGCAAATAACCTCATGAGAGCAGGCCCCGATGTAGGACATCAGCAGGGGAAAGGAGATGTGAAGAGGTGAAGAACAAACAGAATATTCCCTGACGACAACAGTGGGGGGATTATTCATAGAGTCACAGAACAGTTTGGACTGAAAGGGACCTTTTAAAGGTCACCTGGACCTTCTAACAAAGTGAAGAAACAACGGAGTTTCTCACCTCTGAAAGGAATCCACTTCTTGTAGGAATTTTTCACACATCCCAAACAGGGGTTCCACTCTGGAATGAAGAGAACATTCATAGAATCATAGAATTATAGAATGTTTAGTGTTGGAAGGGACCCCAGAGATCATCCAGTTCCAACCCCCTGCCATGGGCAGGGACACCTCCCACCAGACCATGTTGCCCAAAGCCCCATCCAGCCTGGCCTTGAACACCTCCAGGTGTTTAATTGAACAACTGAACTCATGGAAATTTTGGATGGAAAGCTCCCTGGTCTCCCTAGGATTTTGTCAACCCACCTGAATGGAAAAAAAGAATGATGGGCATTGAAGCAGGTGACACCTGTGCACATCTTTCATATGGCAGCAGAGGTTTTTGGNGGCTCATGTGGAGCTTCTCCTCCAGGAGCACTCCCAAGTCCTTCTCCTCAGGGCTGCTCTCCAGCCATTCTCTGCCCAACCTGTATTTGTGCCTGGGATTGCCACATCCCAGGTGCAGGACCCTGCACTTGGCTTGGTTGAACTTCATGCTATTTGCATTAGCCCAGCTCTCCAGCCTGGTTCTATAGCTGCAAGCATTTAGGTGTTTTGAAGTCCAGTTCAAGCTCCTAAAAACTACAGGATCTTACAATTCTGAGCCTGGAAAGGCTGAGCCACACAAACATTAGTTGCTGATTGGTTTAAAAGGCAATTCTTTTCTGATGCTAAAAGATACTTAAGGAAGCAAACACAATTAGTGCATTCATACCTGACTTTTCCTCATTTAATCAGGTCCCAAATATCAACCCTAAGACACACCCTGTGATGTTTTTTACCTATTTAGATGTTCATAGTGGAGAGAATTCAACCCCCCCAAACATGTTTTCCGAATACATTTGTCCATGTTCGTTGAAGAAGGTGACCCTCTTCAGAGGGGATAACCCATAGAATGATGTGCTTTTTGCGTTCTTTGGAAATTTTGGGTGTTAAAATAGAGCGTGATATTTGCTAGAATCATAAAACTGTCTAGGTTGGAAGGGACCTGTAAGATGGTCAAGTCCAATAATCAACCTAACTCATAGAAAACCGTCACTAAACCATGTCACTGAGCACTACGTCAACCCATCTTGTAGATACCTCCAGGGATGGTGCCTCGACCACTTCCCTGCAGCCCATTCCAACGCTCGATAGCCCTTGCAGTGTCAAAATTCTTCCTAATCTCCAATGTGAACCTCCCCTGGCACAACTCGAGGCCATTTTCTCTTGTCCTATCGCTTGGTATTTGGGAGAAGAGACCAACTCCCACCTCCCTACATCCTCCTTTCAGGGGCTTGTAGAGAGCGAGAAGGTCTCTCCTCAGCCATCTTTTCTCCAGGTTGAACAACCCCAGCTCCCTCAGCCTCTCCTCTCAAGGCTTACTCTCCAGACCTCTCACCAGCTTCATTCCCCTAATCTAACTGAGCATCGTGCCACTCGACAGCTTCACTGAAGGCAAAAGAAAGCTCCTCACGCTGAGGTAGTTCAGAAAACTGGCATTCCGTGATGCTTTATGGATCTAATTTTTCCTTGCTGGTTCGTTTAAAAAAAAAAAAGTTTGAGGAAAATATGCTTAGAGTCAACCCTACAAAGGTCCTTTAAAGCACCAGGTCACCCTTACCCTCTTGTGGTCCGGGCAGTCACGATGAGCTGTAAGGCCTTGGCCTGCAGTCTCATGTGGTGAATAATGACCACTTGTCTGCTTTCCACACCGCTGTACATGAACTCCATCTTATACGTTTCCTCCAAGATCTGTCAGACAAGACACAGTGGGGGTTAAAAAAAAAAAGAGCCACCATCGGACTCTGCTAAACTCTTGCACAAGCACGATCACAAGACCCTGGTATTTTAGCTCAATACCAAGGGACACGTTAAACCACGAGTCTCATTCTTCTGGGGAAATTCTTCACGTTGCGAAGCGGCACCTAATATTAAAGAGTCATCTTGGTGATCTTTAAGAAACAATTCACAAAACTCAGCCTGAAATCAAGCACTCCCCGCACAGGCAGAGACTTTTCTAGGGTAGGAAATTATCCCTCTGCTCTGCTCTTGTGAGACTTGAAGTACTGTCTCCAGCTTTGGAGTCCTCAGCACAGGAAGGACATGGAACTGTTGGAACAGGTCCAGCAGAGGGCCAGGAAGATGATCAGAGGGATGGAGCACCTTTCCTATGAGGACAGGCTGAGAGTTGGAGGTGTTCAGCCTGGAGAACAGAGGGCTCCAGGGAGACCCCAGAACCCCTTCTAGTCCCTAAAGGGGCTCTGGGAGAGATGGGTAGGGATTCTTTGCCAGGGAGTATAGTGACAGGACAAGGGGTAAT
>VZRU01007193.1:67519-130164 GCA_013398155.1 Pedionomus torquatus | reverse complement strand
ATAATGGATAACAGTCTGAGGACCTTACTAACCCAGGAAGGGCTCCAGGAAGACAACAGACCACTCTCTCAGAAGGGTCAGTCCAGCATGTCGAGCCCTCTGTCCCCCTCAGAAAGGAGTCCCTAGCAACTATAACCCTTTGTTATTTTCTAGTGGGTGTGGTATTGATCCAAAGTGTATGCTTTTTTGACTGAGGAGGCACCTGTGTGACAGGATGCTCCTTACCTACTTCTTTTCCAGACTGGTCATCTTCAATCAGAGCCTCATATCTGTTACTAATAAGTACTTTATAGGATGAGATGTATAAGGTGGGAGGTCATCTGCTGCTCTGACCACAAACCTGCTTCCATTCACTCTTTTCCATTACAAAGTGTAATAGAAAATTACCTGCAAAATGCTTTGTTATGTTTTTAAACAGTTTGCTTATATTCAGTAAAATGCATTAATTTCTAAATCTCCAAATATATCAAGGGCAAGAGCCATCCAGAAGCATCTAATATATGTATACACTGCTGGATAATCTCCTTTATACTTCACATCTTCTTGTTAACAAAGTAATAAAGTAATTTATCATGAAGTTTAATTTGTTTGGGTGAACAGAATTATTTTTATGTGTGTCACTGAAACTTCTTAAATAGTCCATCGGAATGAACATAATTTTGCACGCATAAATGAAACACCAAATTAGAGGCAATAACAATACGGCTAATCTAAATAGACAGCACATCGACACAACAAATTCAGAACAAACAACTTCTGTTCATGTTGTGACTAATGTTTCCCTTTTCACTGTCAGTCTAGCAGCAAGGAAAACTTTTGGAAAATTAGTATTAGAACAGATTTTTTGAATAATCCCAATTCATTCTGCAGAAAAAGCCAGAGTCAGGTGGACAAAGGAAGCATCACAATGGGCTTGATGATTTTAAGGCTGTGTTTGCACATGGGCTCATCCATACTGTCTCTCAACCTAGATATTTGGGGGTATCCAGGGCAGACACATAGGTGCCAGAAAGTAAGTTATCTCAGGGCAAGACGCAGGATTACTTGATTTGCTCAGGGGCAGGACCACACTAAGCATTAGCTCAAGTTTGAAACCAAGTTAGCTGCAAGATTACACTTTCCCATGTGAATTGATGAATGTAGGGCCCTATTAATTTGTTACTCTCCAAACCACACTCCATTCCACACCTGTAGGCACACCCAACATGCAGAAATGCATAATTCCCTGGGAAACTGCCCTACTCTTTCATAGCAATCCCTGAAAGGAAAATTGCCATGGTCTGTGTCTGTTTCTAATTACAAGCTTATTGCTTATAAATAGCTACTTTTAACAGAAAAAAAAAAAAATAACTCTTTTGCTCTCATTTCCAGCTGTAGGAAGTCACTGTGGTGGAGTAGGCAGCTCACTGTACAGGAATTAAAGTAACTTATCCTACCTTCTACAAACCTGGTGGATTACTAAGGAAAGCCATTTTACCTGCATATGCTTCAGTTTAGTTCTCCACAAATGGAAACAAAGAGAGTCTTCCTTTCCTTAAGGAATCTTTAAAAATCTTTTACTGAAATGTTCTCAAAAAGATCTCATTACTCCTTAATGGGTTGTTTTGCACTATTTTCTATCAGTAGTGCATATGTTTGCAACAAAGAACTGGAAAGAGTCTCCTAAAACTTTAAGTCCAGTCCCCTACTTGCATTTTATCATCATTGTATCATCTTTTCCAGAGACAGCTGAGCTCCATCTTGAAACTATTCAGATGTTTTCTATTGAAAGTCTCATTAATCTCATGTAATAATAATGATAATTTTTCATTTAAAATATTTTTAACTTAAATGCATTCCTACTTAGTATATACATATTTGTGAGTTTGCTTTGGTGTTTGTTTGTTGGGTATTTTTTTGTAGGCTTGTTGGGTTGTTGGGTTTTTTTCCTGCAATACTCTGCTTTTGTTTAAATATCTTTTTATTAAATATGTTTATCCCCTAGCATGTTTATAGATGAGTCTCTCATAATTCCTCTCAGTGAAGATTTCCTACCCCAAAGGACGCTCTGTGGGATGCTATAGTTTCCTTTGACACTGCCAAGGGGTGACCACAGCAGTGTGCAGAACACCAGAGGAAGCCACAAAAAGCATGAATACTTCTCACAAAAGCCACTAATATTTCTTTACCTCCACTGTGCTTCAGTCTGCCATTCAGGTAAAACAAACTAGTGGCCTCTGCTGGAAATACCTCTCCCAACTTATCTTAGGAGCACCTTTACATTTTTCATGTCTGATTCTCTATGGTAACTGAGAAGATACCTGTACTCATAGTACCCCATTTCTCTGCCTCATTCAACTCCAGCTGACAAATTCCATATTACTCCAGAATGTCTTCTTGAGAGTCCTTAAGGACATGACCTTTCATTTTATACATCCTTGAATTTAATCCTATTTTCAACTGGCAGATCTCAACGTGTTGTTCTTCCTGACCCATCTGTTTATTGACAAAGTCTTAGTCAGAAAGTTTTATCGTCAATGTTTGGTTTTGAGCTAAGATCACTAATGAAAAAATCAATACATGAATCTTATGAGAAATTTTTAAGTACCCCCATTGTTACCTTCCTCTGTTGACTTACCCTCTGGAGAATACTGTTTAAATTTCCTCTTTTGGCAGTTCCCTACCTTTCTTACCTTGCTTAAACTTACACATTACCCACATTATATTTAACTCTCTTGTTCTTCAGCTTCACTAGGATTTTCTAAACATAAAATGCCTATTACATTTAATTTAAGGAATAATTTCATTTTTTAAAGAAAAATCAGAGTTGCTTGACAGAACTTAATTTGACAAAAGCATGGTGCATTTTTCTATTTACCTCTCTGTTTTTTGAAATCTTTGGTTCAAAATTTGTTCCAAAGCTGTAAGGTCTAATTCATCCTTCAAAGTTAAACACCTGACTTGAACTTCCAAATTTTAAGTGAATTTATCTGTAAATTCCAAAAAGAGAGGGAGAGAACATGGAGATGCTAGAGAATAGCATGACTACTAAAGCTAAAGCGTTAAATCTCATTTCATGTTAAAACATTGACTGCTGCAACAGTGTTTAAGAATACTGTTACTTCTAAGTTTCCTCTAGCTCTTTTTGTGGACAATAATGTTGTCAAATAATCCTCTACAGTTTTCTGTGAGTTCTTAAGATCTCCACTAAACTCATGTTGAGTGGTTTACAGCATGAATTTCAGACTGTGTAAGTCCACCTGCTAGACTTTTCTCGCAGAAATAATCCTGTTTTCAGCTCTATTCTGCAGTAAATCTATTGTGTTGAGCTTGAGGTCTACTTTCCTACTACTGAGTTTGACACACTGACATCTTCTCTTAAAATTCCACTGAGGTTCAGGGCTTCATGCAATTTTTATGTGCCTCAATGTGTTAAGCCTTTTGAGAACACTTGAAGCATGAATGTGTCCAGGCTGGGTAATGAAGAGAACCTTACTAAATTTCCTTTTAAGTGCCTGTTTTAATCTAATCTAGGTGATTGCTAAGAAAAGTAATCCTCAAGAATAACAGAAAAATTTGTGGAAAATGAGATGCAATCATGAATTTTCTATGAATGTAAGAAAAAAAAAATACCCTGGCAGGTAGTTTAATGGATGCACATCTATTCAGGTACGCACATAGGGATGGGTCAGACTGGCAGCCTCCCTAGGTTTTTGAGGAGGTCTCTCAATAGGGACACTAGTTATTATTATTATCAGTTTGTGTTACACAGCACTAGGAGCTTCCTGCTGAGATTTCAGTGCCATTGTGGTAAACACAAGCATAGAGCAAGAGTGCTGCTGAGCAGCGCAGTGGTCAGAGGAGAGCAAATGATGGCATTTATCCTGCTGTGAGCAGTGAGCAAAAGCACCCAAAGATGAAACAACTCACTCTGCTATTTGGCAAAGGTATCTGCGGTGGCTTGGAGTCACTGCCTGGGAGGTGCTGATCAGCCAGGACAGCCCCTCTTTCAAACTGTAGCATGCATTCAAAGTTTACTTTTTTTTTTTTTTCCTTTTCTTTGGATTATTCAGTATAATATATATGTGTTGGCTCTTGGGAGAGTTAAATGTGGATACCAGAGGAAGGACAAATGCTGTAAGAACATGATGTTTCAGAGAGGAGTCTCGCTAAGGCAACAGTGTGGCTTCTGATAGCCAAGCCACTTTGGCTATTCTTTCATAACATTGTAGTTGTGCTGTGTTGTAGTCATGTTGTAGTTGTATTGTTGGATTCTCAAAAATTCTGCAATAAGAGAGATAGTTTCCATGACTTTTCTTTAATTTTTGAGCTGAATATCATAGGTATGTGGTGTTCACAGCAACAGTGCCTGGAATAGATACTTCAAAGTTTCAGCTCACGGAAAAACCTAACTGTCTTCTTTACTGGCATTTCACTTATATTTGTCTCTTCTTTTAGCCTGTTGTTAGAGACTTCTTGAGAAAAGGAATGCTTCCCAAAGAAAGATAAATGAGGTAAGTTACCAAATTAGTTCACTTCAGATGCTTTTGTTCAAGTGACAGCTCAAAAGGACAGCAGGCTAAATGACTCAGAAGCGTGAGAAGAATTTGAGTACAATTTATTATCTTGACACCCATTATATAATCTTTGTTTTGTGCTGTTCTTCAGAAACTGCCTCATTAAATAAATTTCCAAACATTTCATTATTTTTTTTAGTTAAGTCTATTTTTAAGTTATTTCTTTTTCAACTTTTGAAGATTCATTTCTTGACAGACAACCGAGGATACTTCACAGGATTTTTATACTCATCTTCATCATATGCTGCATATGCAGCAGAGGTACCTGTTTCAGAAATGTTGTTTTAATAGTTTTTGTCAACTTTTGGGCCCTACCTCTTTAGATTCCAGATCTGCTGGCAGATTAATATGCATTGGGTTCTCTCATATCTTTGCCTTTTGATTGAACTTATCCCAGGCCTGCTGTCTGGCATAATTTTTAGTTTCCCTTTTCTCTTCCTGTCGAGATCAGACCCTGTGAGCCAAGCTGGCAGAGCCAAGCAGCTGCACGCTATTTCCCCATGCCTCTACAGGTTGTAGGGGATGCAGGCAGAAAAAACGCACCAGAGCAAAAAACACACTGTGAATAACAGGCACAGATCTGAGACTCATGAATTTTTTTATCTGTGTTCTTTGAACTGAATCGAATCAGATATCAACTTTATCCACAATCTGCTTAATAAGACCACAGATGGAGACCATAGTGATGGCTTAGTATAAAAAGATGTAAAGCAAACTATTACAGATCTTGACAATAGGTACAGAGATCAAGAAGTTAAATATCCTAATGGTCTATACCTTTAATCACATAAAAGTGTATTCCATGCTTTGTATAAACATTTCCTTTTTAACCAATTTTATTTCATCATTGTTAAAAGGTTAATGACAAAATTAGAGCATATGCAATGGTATGATCAGTACCTCACCATTAATCAGGTAAGCATCTTTTTACTTATCTTACATAGGAATGGCTACAAGGGGACAAAGCTTCTGCTTTCCAGAAGCGGTCAAAAAGCCTGGGGCACTGTATGGGAGCAGGACAAACAGATATGGCATTTTTCTGATGATTCTCCCAGCCTGTTCTTATTTGCAGTTCAGGCATTTCCTGAGCTGCAAGTAGTTTCTATGAAATTAGGAACTCCTGATATATTTCGCTTCTGTTGAGCTTTTCCATCTTCTCCTTGATGCCATGTAAGCTTTCACCATCTACAACCCATGGTGAAGAGTTCTGCCTCTCAGCTGCAACACCACCTGCAAGAAAATCTCTTGTTTGTTTTGAGTCTAATTTCTGGCAACCTCGTTTGATGTACTTACTGCCATAATAAGGGGTGTTAGGAACTACAATGGGAAAAACTCTGGTAATGAACTGCAGCACTTTGGAGGAGGCTGCGAGTGTTTTGTAAAGTCTGGTCCCAAGTGAAAGCAAGTGAGAGCGCCATCTCTTCATTAAAATGTTTGAAGAAATTGAAAATGCAACTATGTTAATGAGGGGAAGGAGGTTTATTTCCTGTGATCAGAACTGATATGTTTAAATATATCTCTTAACACCTCTTCTGCTCTTTTTGCCAGGTTCAGTATCTCTCTGGTCTTGTAGTTTGGCAAACCAGATGCTGTAAGGATTGTTACATTTAAATAAATATTTTAATAGCTGCAATAATACTACAGCTATGTCACAGCCAGAAAAAAAATGAATTTTAATAATTCAATAGTAAAGTTCAGAGTGTTGCCTCTGCAGAAAATATTACATATGGACTTACCAAGGGAAAAGGGCTGAGGATGGTGGGTCTGTAGCTATCTCACTGCTGTTCCATAGGTAACCACTACCTCTGCAAGCCCCTCTGCAGCCTCCCTCCATTGAGGACCTCAGCCAGCTGGAATACCAGGCTGAAACACCTGGTCATCGGTGTCCTAACGTTTTGGGTCAACAGAAAATGGTAAAGCTGTGCCAATGAGGACCAAGCCTGGGAGCTGCAGGACCAACCCTTCTCCTGCCCCACCTGCAAAGGATCTGGGGTGCCTTGTGGAGTGGTGAGTGTCACCAGGCTCCTTAAACCCCAGCTATCTTTTGTGTTCATTAGACAATAAATAATTGCTTCATACTTTTAGGTGTGTGTATCCTTTTTACACAATCTCCTTGTGCAGAGCTAATGATGTCCAGCATGACACAGAAGAAGGGTAGTATTACCTGTTATGTGTCAGTTTCATCTCAAGCTTCTCTTATCAAAACTTGAGGGATTCTCATCACTTGGTAACTTGCAAATGTTATTGAAAGACCACTGCAGTCTGATCCAGTGATGAAGTCAGAAAGTGAGGTGAAGGTGTAGATCACCCAGCTTTTCTCCTTGACCATCAACTATCTGAATATTTAGTCTATTTGTATTCTAATTGTCCTTATTTTCTCACAATGTAGGTTGCACAGGTAGATCTAAGCTTTCCCAGAAGTAAGTATGGATGTTGTTGCTGTGCTTAGATCTAAATCAGCACATTTTTCCTCTAATGCAAAAGATTTTTCTGCAGAGTTAAGCTTCTGCTTTGACTTTCAAAATCCACAAGACAACCTCCAAGCCAGACATTTCAGCTGCAGAGAGACACCACAGAGCTGACATGATATATGGACTTATGCTGTATTACAGCTTTTTGTTTTATTCTGACAATCTCAAATGTTACTTAAAATGAATTCTTACTCTTATATTCTTCTTTATGCACAATTAAAAAATGCAAAAAATATTGAAGACCTAAAATAGGAGAAGCTTTGTCATATTCTCATTTTTCATTAGAACAGTACTTTTTATAGAACTACAGATAACTACTTTTGCCAAGGAATTTAGCCCCTGGCACTCTGGGTAGTAGGCCAGTCTCTTCTGGGTTATATTCCATAACCTGTGTCACAGAACCATAATGGTGTGAACATGGTGAGGTTCAGCTTGTGCAGTCTATGAAAGGTGGGGATGAATCTGCAAAAGGTTTAGTCTGCAAAAAGTGAGGTTTAAAATGTGTTATCTGCAAAAAGCTCCAGTCATTACATCTCACACTGCATATGAGATGGTAACTGTTTTTCCAACAAGCAGAATGAAAGGTTTGATACTTAAATCTGGTTTTGTTGGGCAAAAAACCCAGAAGAGTTTTGACAAGATATTTATGCCAGCAAAACATAGTAGCAAATTTCAAACTCAGTTCTGGAAACATCTACTTTAAAAAAAATATCTGCCCAAACTCTTAGTGTCTTCTGGTTTATTAATTTTATGCAGTTCTATCTGACAAACTCAGTTTTTGGCAGTCATTTCAATGTGATATAATGCATAAGGCACTGATGAAAATTCCCATTTTTCAGTAAGCAGTCATGCTAACTTACTGTTTTGGTAAGAAACTGGTTTCTTTTTTTTCCTTTTATTTGAAACTTTACATTTTCTGTTTCAGAGACATGACCAACATGAATGAAAAACTAATGGTGGGCAAGCAGATGAAAAAATTAA
This sequence comes from Pedionomus torquatus, assembly GCA_013398155.1. Taxonomy (NCBI): domain Eukaryota; kingdom Metazoa; phylum Chordata; class Aves; order Charadriiformes; family Pedionomidae; genus Pedionomus; species Pedionomus torquatus. The sequence goes on along the minus strand of VZRU01007193.1, from coordinate 122,156 downwards.
GTTTTAATGTACTGCATCAGAGATTGAGAGTAATTGTAGTATGGGCCAGACTGGCCACTGAAACAAATGGCAGATGCTCTCCCCCATCTCTCTCTCCAGGGAGAGGAGAGAAAGAGACTTATGATGTTAAGAGAAAATGAAACTAATGAAAAGATTAATAAAATAATAAAAGGAAAATAATGAAACATATACAATATATCAAAACCATATCAAGCTCCCAGGATGAGGATCACTGGGAAAGTCTCAGACTGGACTCAGTGACAAACAGGAACTGGATTCTGCATCTGGGTTTCAGAACACACAGATCACGACCAAAGGTAGACAAACAGAGTCCCTTTTGGATGCCAGCCATTGAAGAAACAGACCTGACCCTTTGATCCCTCTGCTTTTATACTGAGCATGATGCGGATGGGATGGAATAACCTGTTGGTCAGTTTTGGGTCACCTGTCCTTTCTACTCCTCCCTTCAGGTGTGACCCCTCTATGCTCTTCTGCTTGCAGTCACCCAATGGGGCCAATAACAGAGTGAGCCACTTTTGTTGTTATAGCAATAAGTGTAAACAGGAGCCTCTCTGCATAACATTCCTTGGCATAAATTAGAAACAATCAGATCTTATCTCTCTGAGACCAAACAGTGTCTGAACAATATGCCGTTAATTTCAGAGAGTTCAGTTAGTTAGGAGAGGCTTAGCTATGAAGTAAAATTACTGAACAGAAATTTGGTTCTGTTTTACCTCAAACTAGGACAGTAACAGGCCTGGCAGGCAAATCATTAGTCTAGTCCTGCAGGCTAACATGATTTGTTATGCATAATTGCAGATAACTAGATTTTTCTAAAGGCTAAGAACAATACTAGTGTGTTAACAACACATTGAAACAGCTCATTCCTTATTGGTTACTATTAAATTGCAGGGGTGTCTCACTTCCCTTATTACTGTAGTAAGTAACACATTTTCTGCAAGAGTTGTTTAAAGGTGGTGATTAAAGAGAAAGAAAGACAAAAGGTGAAGTGAAAGTTTCTCTAGTAATTCAGGTTTTTTACCAGGTAGTGGTATTGGAGGACAAAACACTTCCTAGTAGCAGACAGTTAGGAGCTGCATGGCACTTAAATATAAATGCTGAGAAATTCAAAGGTGAGTAAAGATTTTGGACAGTCAATTTTCTAAAAAATCACTTGGCATTTATATGAAGCAAGATTCAAGAACCAGTACCCCAAAGTTTGTTGTCCATGTTGCTCCTCAGATGGTTTGTGATCAGAAACAGAAGGAAAATATAAAGAGAAGATCTTTATAAGAGTTATTGCTAACAATGTCTTATGGAGATGCTGGAAAACAGTAATTGGAGTTCTAGCTATTAAAAGGACAGATTATTTAGTGTGACTCTCTGTAGAAGAGAGACCTGTTCTGAATTCACTGCTGTGAAGCACAGCTTCCCGACAGACTGTCGCCTTGGTGGTGGAGACTGCACTAGTAGCCTTGTGGAGCTGCTGAGGGGATGTCTACCATTTGTCTGGAAAACAGCACCTTACTTATATCTTGAATTTACCTAATTGCAGTTTCCAGTCATGATCTTTTCATGATTCGTTCACTAGATTAAAGCCAAGAAAAAATGGAAACTATGACCTCCTTCTTCCAAAGCTTTCTGAAGCCACTCAATATGTGCTGCTCCTGCAGCTCTGACCTCTCTGGGATGGATTTCACTGTCTTCCCCCATCCCAGGCATTTATGGTTCCTCTGTCCCTTATTGTGGTCCTTGCAGCAGGCGGTGTAGATGTTAACCAGACACCCAAGGCAAAGGGCTGCTATTTAGGAGAAAAGCTTTAAACACAAAGAATACACATTTCTGTTCTGTTAACCCTCAGTTTCAGGGTTATTTTACCTCCCCTAATTCTGGGTGGTCCACCACTGCCATTATCAGGGCTTTTAGAGGAAAATTTCATTAGTCTATCAAACTAGCCAAAGCAAATATGGGACTGCTGTTCTTTCCAAGTGCTTTTTCTGACTAGCTCTTTTTGTTACCTCTAAGTTAGTCTATTTTATGCAGAAAACTTCTTCAACTCCTCCATGCAGACAGGATCTAATCTGCCCACAAAGACACAAATAACTGCTATTTGGCCTATAGAACAGCTTCTGAGTTACATTTAATACTTATCTACTTGATATTATGGAAATGGTTATTCCCTGAGTTTCTACCATTTGTCATGCCTATTACCAAAACTTTTGCCCATGTTTTCAATTTTCAATTCCCATTCTCTTTGTTTCCTTCTCTAGGTAGGAATACTGGGGACACTGCACCGCAGTCAAAGCCAGGGGCTCCTAAGGTAGTTGAAGTCAACAGAGAAATACCTATGAGACACCTCAAGGGATGTTCCCTATAGAAGGTGGCACAGCCAACAGCCCAGCTGAAGTTCCTCAACATGAATGCACACAGCAAGGTCAACAAACAGGAGGAGTTGGAAGCTACTGTGCTGCTGGAAAGCTATGATATTGGGGCCATCACTAAGTACCTGGTTGGACAAATCCTACAATTAGAGTGTGGCTATTGAGGGTTACCAGCTGTTCAGAAGGGATGGGCAAGGAAAGAGGGGCAGAGGTGTTGCCCTCTATGCTGAGGAATGGATGGAGGGTGAGGAGATGCCCCTAAAGCTCTCCCTGAGGTCAGATGAAGAGAGAGTTGAGGGCTTGTGGGTGAGGATTAAGAGGTATGCCAATATGAGAGAGACTGTTGTGGGTTTTTATCACAGGCCACTTGATCAGGATGGGGAAGCTGAGAAGCTCTTTTACAGTCAACTGAAAGTAGCATTGCAGTCACAGGCCTTGATTCTCATGGGGGACTTCAATCACACTGATATTTGCTGGGAAGGCTACACAGCCAGGCATATACAGTACACGAGGTTCCTCCAGTGTATTGATGATAACTTCTTGACTCAGGTGGGGGAGGAGCCAACAAGGAGAGGTGTACTACTGGACCTAGTTCTGGCAAACAAAGAGGTGGCGGGCGTTAAGGTTGGGGGCAGCCTTGGCTGGAGTGAACATGAAAACAGGATCATGTGTAATATATGCAAAACAACAAGTAGAATTGAAGTCTTGGATTTCAGGAGGGCTAACTTTGACCTCTTCAAGAAACTGCTTGGAGAAATCCCATGAGTTATGAGTTAGTCTGGATGAAGACAGACTTCCCCTTGAAAATCCATTGAAAACATTGAAAATCCACCTGAACAAATTTCTGTGCAACCTGCTCTAGGTGGACCTGCTTTGGCAGTGGGGTTGGACTAGATGATCTCCAGAGGTCCCTTCCAACCCCATATCATTCTGTGATTCTCCTAGATATGAAATGAATCAGAAAAGGATGTGCTCCAGCTCAGAGAAGATTGTTTCATGCATCTTAACAAGATAGTAAGAACTATGATTGTCACAAAAGGAAGGCATAGATGAATCAAAACTTACAGGAGGGATAAGGTAGAGGAAATAATAATTGGCCTGGATGGGAATGCAGACATACTGCACAGGATGCACCGGGAAAACACCAGATTCAAAATGGGAATTTGTACCTCTCTGGAGAAGTCCAAAAGCTTTGCCACATAAAGGGATCAAATCACATACAGCCCTCAAAGACAAAGAATTTAGACATATTAACTTCATGGTACTGTATTGATTTCAACCCAAAACATTGACATACTATACCTTTTTTCACAATAACCTAATGCTTAGTGCCCTGGACTCCTACTGCAGCAGGGTGACAGCACAACACACTGGAGGTAGGCTGACTGCACCTGTAGCAACATCAGCCAGACAGGAAGGAGCAAACCTGAAGGATTTTGTTCCCAGGACTGTGACTTTCTCTTTGCTAGTAATACACAAACAGTTCCTGCAAAACAAGCTCTCAGATCCTGGACCACCTTTACCTTGGGTGAATATCTTCATTTGGAGATGCCATTTGCCACTGACTTTGCTTTGCTTTGCTTTGCTTTGCTTTGCTTTGGAGGGCCTCCTTAGTTCTGTAGCAGCAGTAAAATGTCTGAGTTTCCGACACAGTCAGCAAAGACAGGGAGCTGTTTAGTTAATTGGTCTAAATTGCCTTCTGAAGGCTTTCAGAGATGTCTGCAGTAATTATATGGGACTTAGCCTTTCTCCAGGCTCTCACATTTAGATACTGTAATTCCTAATTCTATGCTTCTGATTTAGTTTGTATCTGACTCTTTCTGCAATACAACTGAAAAAATTTTGTTATCACATGCAAAGTCAATTCAGAAACCAATGTCAGAATCTTCTTGGTGGAAAAAACCAAAACCAGCCCAAACCAGTTTTATTTCTTTATTGATCCAGGTAGTGGGGCTAAACTCAGTCTGATGTCTTCTGGAGATATGCTTTATTATGGGGACCCACCAGTGAGATTGCACTGCTTTCTGTTAAACTCAACCTGTGTTTTCTTAGTTGTCCTGCCCCATCCTGGAGGACTATGTGGAAAGGGTTTCAAAGATGACTCACTTCCATTCAATGCATTTATGAAAGTTTAATTATGAAAGTTCAATATCCCTTGTTCTGTTCTTTGGCTTTACTGGTCCAGGAAGAGAATTTGTACATTTCTGCTCTCTGTCTAGGATAGTCCTAATTCAGGCCAGCATCCAGCTGTGTGTGAGCACTCTATTCAACAGGCTTGAATGCAAAAGCATGAGTCCCATATTGGGACCTTTTTGGCATTAAGTTAGATTGAAAATCTGCACAATGGAGTTCAAATTTTCATCAAAAATAGAAAAATGTATTTTCCTTTTGCACTTTTCTTCAAAGTGCTTTCAAAGTATTAATTAATTAATCCCATGGTGATTCTGGCGTTCAGACTTCTCCTGCAATAATGATAAAAAATTTTGTAAATGTTAATGGGCCACTGAACTTTGAAAATGTAGATTGTACTGGAAAAGGGATGTATTCTGTCAAAAAAGCTCTGTCTTAAACATAAAGAGTGAAGAATGAAAGATTATCCATAATAGTATTGTTCAAAGATACTTAAAGGTCAGGCGTGAATTTTAAAACTTTCCTCTTCTGCAGAAAAAAAAGTGTTCCCCCTTTGAAGTGTTGTTACCAAGCCCTCAGGACTTTCTGTGACCCAGCCCTTCCATTTAATCTCATTGTGTTGAATGTCATCCAACTCTTACAATGAGTGTTCATTATATTGACTCAATGTTAATAAAATCCTTCTGTAGCAAGAAAATAAAACCCAAACAAAAATAACCACTTCTCCATTTTCAGATCAAGTGTAATTGAAATGCTAATATCCTCAGAGTGAGCTACTAGAAGTTCTCTTGATCTTTATTCTTCAAAGGGGGTACAGTCTGGAGGACCACAGAGAGCCCAGCTGAATCCAGTACTGGTACTCAGCAGGACACTGCTTTACTCTCACTGGACTGGTCTATTAGTGACCCCAGAAGGACTACAATACTAATGGGCATTTGCCAGTCGCTGGGTATTTAGGGTCAGAAAGGAATTTAGGACACCCCAGGTGTTGATGAACAGATGCCAACAGCTTTTGTTTTCACATGGAAGTATCGGTGCTGGGCAGAACCTCACTCTATACCACTGACACCTTCTCCTTGGCAGACTAAACTCAGACATGATGATGATGGCTAAAACAAAATATTAATGCTGTAACAGAAGACCAAAAATAAAACCAATTTATATGTGAAACAAGGACTCTTGTCCAAACAAGCTGAGGGCCCTGGGGAAGCAGGAGGGCTTTCAGAAGTTCCTTAAGGACTTTGTTTGTGGAAGGTACTTACACCCTGTACCTTGAGCCTCTGTCAGTCCCCACAAAGATTTCAGACCATTAAGTAGTATTTTAAAAAAGTACAATGAAAGGCAGAGCATTACAGTAAACACTCAGTGAGTTTGTTCCGGCATCCCCTGGTGTAAACTGGGAGTAAATCCCATTCAGCTCCTGATTTCATCCTGTAATGTTCCCAGTGGAATTATAAACAGAGTGATAACTATAAACAGTATAAGACCAGAGCGAGACCCTGAATCAAACCTCGACTCTATACAGTGGGTGCCAGTGCTACTCCTTGGACCTTGAGCTTTTTCTCTTTCTTACATAGACAAGCTGAACATACTCAGGTAAAAGCCCACCAAGAAGCTCTGCTATGCACATCTGCAGAAGCAGAAATTGAGCACTCAATCCCACTCCTTCAAGGAAAACTCCTGAAACTGAGTGAAAACTCTCAATTTGTACTTGGGTCTCCTTTCTACCCTTTCCCACTGCTTTCCCAGACACAGTATTTGTCTGCACAAATTTATTTAGCAGGATTGGATGTGTCCTGAAGCAACATCCTTCCCCTGTGGCAAGGATTAATTGAGCTCTCAGCTGAATGAGATTGTGAAACTAATGACTTCACCTAGTGTAAAGCAACTATCATTGGTGAACTGCTACTTTTTACTTGCCATAAATCTTTCATAGTAAAGACAAGAAATCTCTTTAAAAAAAGACTGAATTCACTGTGTTTTATGGCTCCTCACAGCAAATTGTGTATAGGGGTCCATGTTTGAGGAATACTTCACGACTACTGTCTCCTTCCCTCCCTGGCAAGCATGACCAGCTGGCTGCATAAGAACTCGCAGATCTCCAAAGAGCTCAGTCCTGCCCGAAAGGTTTCCTTTTACATATTCACTTTTTGTTCAGCATACTTAAAAAACACTGCAATTATTTCAACATACATACTAAATTTGCAATGACCTTGTGCTGCCTTAAGATCATTAGCTTTAATGAAGGCAGAAACAGATGGTAAGGTTAGAGACTTGGTCCTCTATTGAAGCTTTTAAGTTCATTTACTTTTCCCATCCAGTATAGAAGCCTCTGTTCCAGGTTCAGGGACATTTTGCAGTCTTCAAAGGTGGAGTTCTGCTTTTGGGGCTCAGTGTTGAGAAGAGGAGGCACAGAGGCAGCAGTTCCTGGGGGTCACTCTGCTCCAGTGGCTCTATGCTCCTGCAGTGGTTCAGAAAAAGTCTCAACACAACCAAGAGATGTTAACTCTTACAAGTGACCCAAGCTGTTCCAGAAACAAATCTGTCCCAACAGTCCCACATATAGGCAAGGAGAGACCATTTGCTCTTACAAACACCAGTCACAGTCCCATCACCTGGACAAACTGGATCCTCAGCTGATAAATTCACACTGTAAAAGGTTCAGGGTGTTTTTCAACTGACTTAAGAGAAGTGAACAAATGGCTGGTGTATGGTCTCAATACCTTAAGGGTGGCTACATTGCTTCACCCAGAAGAGAAGCTAAGAAGCCTTCTGTATTAAGAGAAATTTAAGAGAAAAGGATTACTTTTGCTGCCACAAGTTGAGAAGTGTATCCAGGGTACAGGGGTACATTTCTTACATAGGTAAGAAATAATCTACTGTTGACCTAAGTTACTGAGAAGAATTTTGCAGGTGGTGAAAAATGGAAGACATTTTCTTAGGGATACAAAAGAATTTTCTTTAAATAATCTTATTGAAATTCTGCCGTGGTATATTCTTGGAGTCATGGGAGAAAGACAGCACAGCTTGCTCTAGAGGACAGACTGATGGACCAACGTGTGAATTAGATCCAACAGCAGAGCAAATTATGCAGTGCTCTCCCTTGCAAGGCTATATGAATTATTTGTTGTGATTCCTTTTGTTTAATTTAGTTGTTTTTTCTCTTTGCTGAATTGTTCTGAGCAGAAGATGTCTTCAACTTTGGAGTGTTTTTTTAATATTTCTATTTATTGTATGTATTGAATGTACTGCATTAATGGGAGCTGTGAAGTACTGCTGCAAGTCTGAAATATGTGCCACGTCATCCAGATCATGTGGACTTGTTGTTTTGCCGTAAAAAACAGTAACTTGGGCAATGAAAAATCCTGTTACAGGAAAACATACAACCAGGAAACAAAACAAAACCCCAAGGAACCCTACATTTTTCATATCTTTGGAGAACTGGTAGGTAACGCCAATATAAAAAAAGGTGCAGACTAGATGTGAGTCCTCGAGGAGAAAGGTCATTCTACAGATGACCTCCTTTACAGTAATTTTTTTTTTATGGGAAAGAGGCAAGACCATGACTATGTCAGCCAGAGTGAGGAAAATAGCCTAGCTAAGATGTATAGGCCAGGAGAAGGGCTCCTGAGGTTCATTCAGCCCTTGGATGAACCCATACTGCTCTTCTAAAGTTGCATCAGCAATGTGTCCAGGAAGAGCTGGAGTGTGTCTGGAGTAACTACATGACTCTGGGGGTGATGGTCAAGACCACGGGGTCCCAGGTGTCTTTTTACTTGGTCTTGCCAGTAAGGGGGAAGGTGACAGATCCAGCAGATTCACAGCCAGTTACACAGCTGGCTTTGTCAATAGGTATTGTTTTGTTGAGAGGGCTTTTAAAACCACAGGATTGTCTTTAAGGATATAGGACAAGTGGGGAGTCATGGGACTCACTTGACTTGATGTCCTTCTATTACAAAATGATTTGGTTTCTGGATAAAAGGAGACCAGTGCCTCCTGCAATATCCTACTATCCATGTGAGGACAATATGGTCTGTAAGGGTGGACAAACAGATGGGTAAAAAACTGATTTTATAGTTGGAGAGCAGTGGCTAATGTATTCAACTTGACCTGGAGGCCAATAACAAGAGGAATAACACAAACATCTGTACTGGTAACTGCCGTATTTAACATTCTATCAATGAAATAGGGAGATGACAGAATGCCCCCCTGAGCAGGTTTGCAGGTAGCATCAAACTTGGGGTGCAGCTGGAATCCAGTACCATGCTACACTGGAGGGTATCCTGACTCAAGCTCTGCTGATCAACTATTCCCATGCTCATTCTGCTGTGTTGCATGTTTGTATCCATGTAGTTATAGACAGAGGATGTTTCTAGAAGATTTCTCTTTCTTCCTTTGTTTTGAATTTTCAGGAACAAAGAGGCATCAAGATGTTTTAAGTTTTAAAACCTTTGTTTGTCTTAGCTAACTTTCCTCCTCCTCCTCCTAGTAGCTTTGAGTATCGCTCATGGAAAGACGAAAATGACAACTCTTTCCACATCTGGAAAATGAAGAGATGACAAACTGTCATTTCCAAAAAGCTCTTGGTTTTGTTCTTGATGCCCTGAAGGAAGAAATGCCTCCTCCTGAAACCAGCAAAACTGTTTTGCTAGAAGGTTTCCCATATGGCCTTTCAACTTCCTAGCACTCACTTGGGCTTCTTTTGCCCTGAGGTCTTATTTTGTTCTTTGGGGTTGAGGTAGGTTGGTTTTAAGTTTTTTTTCCTTGCTTGCTCCCTCCTCTCTTTTTTCCTTGCTTTCTTTCCTTCTTAGTGCGTGTTTTGATGATTTACACATGCTGAGATGCAAGATGCTTCTGGGAATGCCTGTTGCTATTCAGATGCCTGGAAGAAAAACCTTTGTAAGGAGCTGCTGAAGTTACTACTCAAATAATTTTAATATTGTGTTCTTCTGCTTTCCAACTTTAATCACTTATGATCCTCTTGGAGGCATTATCCTGATCAAGAAGGCTGGTCTACTGTTTGGGCTACAATTCAGTTGAATTTGCATACTATTTTTTTCTTTCTGGAGATTTAGGGACTTGAAGCTGTGGGAAGAGCAATTGCCAGTGAAAAATGAGGCAAAATTTGAGAACCTCAGCCTTCTCCGCTTCAGTTGTTACCAGATCCCCTGTCTTATTTATCAGGAGAGGTACAATTTCTTTTGTTTTCCTTTTCTGGCTAATGTACTTGATGAATTATTGTTTTTAATAATTATTATTTGAAAAAATATTATTAATCTTCACTTCCTTTGCCAAATTTACCTCTGGCTGTGCCTTAGTTTCCTGATTATTTCTCTTTCTATTTTACAACCTTTTCGAAGATAGCCACTGTGACAGCCTTTGCATGTTCCTCAGAGCAATGATTGTTGCCTACCTGGTTGCACAAGGACTCCAGACCATTCCAGAGTGAGAGGAGGAAGAAGAGGAAGTTCCTTCATCCAATGATGGTCAGGAAGCTGGGCTGTAGATCAGGTACTTCAGGAGGGAGTTTGAGGCAACAATGCAGCCTGTGGGACCCACCAGGGACTCCCTTGACCAGCATGTTAAATCCTTGGGCGGCTCAAAGTCAGCAGAGCCATGCAAAAGTCCTTGGAGGTCTGCCATATGATGCTACCAGAAGATGGTACAGGACAGTCTCATTTTCTGCCACATACATATGTCATGGTGCAGAGAGCAATGTAATGCCAAGCTAGAGACAGTGCCATGTTTGCTTTAGAAATTAGGATCTATAGGAAATTTCCCTCAGTAATCGCTGAAATGCTTACAGTGTTCAGTGCATGGAGGAAGGAGACTTCTTCGAGTTATTGCTTGGGGAAGGTTCCCTTATATCTCATATTTAGCCCCTCCAGTGCAGAATACCTTATTATTATGCAATTCCCAGAGAGGATGCTCCTGGGAAAATGACAAAACATCAAATTAGAAGTTCAAATGGCAACAGATGTGGAGAGTATGGTCAGATCCTCTCAAGCCAGCCCTTAGCAGCCTTGCAAGAGCCTGTCAGCCTCTGCAACAAGGTTCTAAGTGGTACCTCTGACAACATGCAATTGACAGAATAGCTTGCACCGTGCTACTTATAGGTCCCAGGGGGAAATCGAGGGCACTACTTAAGCACAACAAAGCGACTACCCCATGGCCATGCTGGACAAGCGTATGCATTGCAGCTGACCATGGTGGGTCAGAGCAGCCTCTGAAGCTCTGTCAGCAGATTAGAGCAGACACCATCCAAATTTACTCCAGGAGGCCATGTTTACAGCCCAGCACTCTCTACTGAGCTGTTTGCTGGCAGATAATCTGGCTTTGATGACTGCTTGGACTTAACCACTTGTTAAAGCTGTGATTTTAGCATTCAGATTTTCAAAATAATAACTCAGGTCTGTGGTTCCTTGTGTTCCTTATGTCCTTTTAAGCCTTGTAACGTCTGATGTTTTTAAGACTGCATGGATGTGGGAGCATGACTATGCCATGTGTCTTTGTCTTGATTTGTAACCACTTAGGTGGTACAAGTGCCACAGGATTCCCTTTGCCTGTCAGTGCCAAGGGTCTGTGTGTGTGTTTGTACTTCAGACTCTTAGTATATGTCTTGGAGCAAGTGAGTCAGAGACCTTTGAGGTTTTCTTTGTGTCATCTGTCCCTCTTAGTGCCACCAGAAAGGGGGGAATTATTCATTCCCTTGCAATAAAAGACAGTGCACTTTAACACAGTCCGGAGTTGGGCACAAATAATTATTCCTTCAGTTACCTGACCCAACTTCTGAAACTACCCAGAGGCTGACTTGATAGCACTGTTTTTTTTCGTCATCAATTATTTTTTATAAGCATGGATTATCATTTTGGTATACTTAGAGGAGACAAAAGGTAAAAGTCCATCATGAGATCTGACAATGTGATGTGGCATGCCGCTATTAAGCTATTATTCAGGAGTGAAAAGTGATCTTTTCATATAAGGATTGCCTCTTGGTGCTACAAGTCTTCACAGATTCTCCCCAAAGCATGATTTGTAAGCAACCATCTTTTCTGTGTAAGAAAAATTCTTACAGCCTAGAAAATGTTTTGTTCTCCAAAAGGAAACATGGCTTCTTCCTGCAAAACTCAGCCATAGAACTTAGGATTTTGAGTTTATTCTAAATAAGGAATCAGTCTCTGGCTAGGAAAAGCCTGATTATCTATCTAGGAAAATTCTGATTCTAAGAACTGAAAATCAACAGTAGTTAAAACTGCAATGTCTAGGCCAAAGCAATATATGTTTAATAATAAACAAACTCAAATGTTTGAATTAAGCAGCTGTATCTAAGTAATTCTCTCTGATCTTCAAATTGGTTGTCTTGTTGCTTTTCTAGTACAGTACACAAATACATTAGTGGACTCTTTAATCTGACAGTTAAAAGCATAACAATGTAAAATGGTTGGAAATTGAAGTAAATAAAATTCACACTGGAATACAGTGAACATTTTTAAGAGTGAATGTTGTACCTTTTGATCAGATTATCGCTTATGCTCTATATAAAATTATTAAATTACAGAGAGAAAATTATGAAATTTATTTTTTAAAATGTAAATTCCCTGCCAGCCTTTCCTGCCCAGAATAGATCCCATTCTTGAAAAATATTGAAAAAGACTTGTGACTGAAGTCCAGCTGGAGAGCAGTCACAAGTGGTATCCCTCAAGGGTCCATGCTGGGACCGATAGTGTTTAACATTTTTATCAATGATATAGACAGGGGGATTGAATGAACCATTAGCAAGTTTGCAGATGATACCAAGCTGTGTGGTCTTGTTGATAAACTGGAGGGAAGGGATGTCATCCAGAGGGACGTGGATAGCATGGAGAGGTGGGTCCAGATGAACCTCATGAGGTTCAACAAGAGCAAGTGCAGGGTTTTGCACCTGGGCCAGAACAATCCTCACTATCAGTACAGACTGGGGGACGAGGTACTGGAAAGCAGCACTGAAGAAAGGGACTTGGGAGTGCTGATGGACAAGAGGCTGGACATGAGCAGGCAGTGCACACTTGCAGCCCAGAAGGCCAATCCCATCCTGGGCTGCATCAAAAGATGTGTTGCCAGCAGATCCAGAGAGGGGATTCTGCCGCTTTGCTCTGCTCTTGTGAGACCCCACCTGGAGTCCTGTGTGCAGGTCTGGAGCCCACAATGTAGGAAAGATATGGACCTGATGGAGTGGGTCCAGAGGAGGGCCACGAAGATGATCAAAGGGCTGGAGCACCTCTGCTACAAAGATAGGCTGAGGGAACTGGGGCTGTTCAGCCTGCAGAAGAGGAGGCTCCGGGGAAACCTAATCGCAGCCTTTCAGTATCTAAAGGGGGCCTACAGGAAGGCTGGGGAGGGTCTGTTCACAAAGGCCTGCTGTGATAGGACAAGGGGTAATGGACTTAATTTGGAGAAGAGCAGATTTAAGTTGAATATTAGAAAAAAATTCTTTACTCTGAGGGTGGTGGAACACTGGAAGAGGTTGTCCAGGGAGGTGGCCGAGGCCCCTTCCCTGGAGATATTCAAGGTGAGGCTGGATGAGGCCCTGGGCAACCTGGTCTAATTGGGGATGTCCCTGCGACTGTGGGGAGGTTGGACTAGATGACCTTTGGAGGTCCCTTCCGGCCTGGATGATTCTATGATTCTATGATTCTATGATTCCATATCTTATATGCATTGAATCAGTGGCCACATGAGAACACAGTAGAACTGTCACTGCTGGGAAGCAATTAGCTTATTGTCCATGAACTACTCAACAAATCTGTGCAGATATGTCCCTTCTCCTGAGTTGCCCCTAAAGTGAAACTGCCTATGCCAGAAGAGATTGCCACATCTACCCTTTTCTGTTGTCTTTTCTGAGTGTGCCTCAAAGGCAGAAAGGGAGTCACATGTGGAGGCAGTGGGTCAGTCCATGCCATGTCCCCACCTTGGGCAAGCTGGAGACAAGGTGCCTCCATCCAGGTCTGCAGCTGCAGTGGCACAAGGCAGACCAGGAAACATCAATAGGCACCAGTACAGAGTCAAATGTGAACAGAATACAATAGAATAGAATAGAATAGAATAGAATAGAATAGAATAGAATAGAATAGAATAGAATAGAATAGAATAGAATAGAATAGAATAGAATAGAATAGAATAGAATAGAAAATGAAGTTTCATTTGGAAAGGACCATGACCTAGTCCAACTGTCTGACCAATTTGAGGATGACCAAATGTCAAATGTTGTTAAGGGCATCCTCAAAATGCTTGTTAAACATTGCCTAGCTTGGTGATTCAACCACCTCTGTAGGAAGTTTGTTACAGTGTTTGACCAACCTCTTGATAAAGAAATGCTTCCTAATGTCCAGTCTAAACCTCCCTTGGTACAGCTTTGAATCATTCCCACACATCCTACTACTGGAAAACAGGGAAAAGAGATCAGCACTTCCCTCCCCACTTTCCCTCCTCAGGAAGCTGTAGAGAGCAATGAGCCAACTTTTCTCCAAGCTAGACAAACCCAAAGTCAGCTCAAGTGTGTGAACCTCAAAAAATGTTCAGACTTTAGAAGTCTGGAACTTCTTTTGGTTTCTCTAATGACTGGAAGTGCTTACCAACAAGGAGTCCTTAAGGCTGGACATACAATCAAGTCCTGATCTCATTAGTATCCATCCAAGGCAGAAGGCATGTTAGTAATCCACAGGTGATAGTCACATAGGTAATCATGGGGACAGAACTGCCCATCATTGTGGCTTCTTCAGCAATTTTACAAAAATAGACAATTACAGATAAAGAATTGCAAAATTCTGTCCTCTGGGGAGCCCGGCCATCTGGCAAACATTGCCAAGAGCATCAGCAGCTCCCTGTGTACCTATTCATGCTGAGGAATTGCCATCACTCCTAACAGCAGTCTGCTTTCTGTGTTCTTTGTTCACAGCTCTTTATCCATTTCTGCAAGACACAGTGGCCACACTGTGAAGAAGACTCTTTGGGAGCTGACTGCAAACTATTTAGTTTGTTCACTTTCTTCTCAGCGGGTCCTGCTCAAGAGTCTTCATACTGTATTGTGGGACTGCTGAATCTTTTACTTGTTCCCAATAAGGAAAATATTTCCCATAAACCTGACTCCAGGCTATCTGTGCTCAGTCTCTTGCACCACAGGGATTATTCCAAAAGCTGGGAAACTACAAACATATTGGAAAGATTTGTGTGCAATGGCAGATGAGCGATAGCCTGGATCTTCCCTAACAGTTAATGAGTTGCATCCCTGTTATGAATACATATGCTAAATACCAACAACTGTTAAGACAGAAATACTTTCATGTGGTAAACAGAGTGAAATATAATCACACACCAGTCAGCTTTCTGTGACAAATGACATGAGATGAACAGAGTTCTGCAGCTGAGTTGGAGATTGGAGAAGTATGTGAGTATGTGCAACCCAGCCTAAGCTAGTCAGTCAATACAAAAACGCATTATAAGCTTTATTTTTGGCATGTGTTCCTAAAAGGTCAGCATTTTAGCTAGCTTCACACCAAAGAAGTCTGGATGCAGCTCACATATTTAAATGTTTGCACTGATGACAAGTAGAAAGTTATTGACAGTCATTTTGTTAGACTCACTGGAAGATACCATTTTCTGCATTACTCAAGCATCCTTGCCATGTCAGAATTCAAAGTACAGACGAGTCAGAGATTGGCCACACCAGCAGACTAAGGCATCTGTCTGTATTGATTATCTTCCATGAATAAAAAGGCAGTGGCTAACGAAAGTGCAGGAAGTTAATGTGAACAGCAGCACAGACAACACTAAGATGCTGCTGACTTAACTTCTTTTTCCAGTTATTTGTTGTGCATTTCCAAAAGAGCTTGTTATGAATACACAGTTCTGCAGCAGTACTTTTTAAAAAATACTGAACACTTTATACAAAACATCAGTGAGACAAAGCATCTGTGGATGCTGTAAAGTTGAGGTGTGTTGACTTTGCTAAACAGTACAGGTAATCAGCAGAATTGAAGCCTACCTGGATTGGTTATCAAAATTATCTCTACCTCTGTCATATCTGGTGGAGCATGACTTGCTCCAATTTTCAAAGCCCACCAACATAGTGGGTATCAGAAAATAATTTGTCTCCTTGCATCTGCTTGGTAGTAAAGTGAACACAGGCTGGCGAGGATCTTTGAAAGTTTCCAAGCCTCTGAAATCTTGTTAGGGCTCTTAATCCAGGTCTTGAACTGGGTTATCTAAAAGTGAGCAATGTCAGGTCCCTGAATGCACTGGGTGACTCCGTAACTCTTTCCCCACTCCTGTGGGTTTGGCTCTTTCTGTTCAAAGCCTGCCCTAGTACAGTGTAACCTCAGTTCAGTCTTGCAGAAGAACATTGGGTTCCCACTTCTTCAAACTCTGGACTTGTTTTAATGAATTTGCTCTTTGAAAGAGTTTTATTACAGGGATGCCTGCTCCCTGCATCGTACCATGCTTCTCCTCACCCCAGCTTGTTGATGTGACTTCCTGGCTTGGCCTGGTCATGACTTGTCACTGCAGACTTTCTGGCAATCACTGAGATGTGGCTGACCCTCTTGATTTAAAAAATATAAACAAGCCCTATCTTTTTTTTCTATTTTTATTAGTTTTACATGCACATGGTAAGAATGTAACTAATGCAAATATCAGTTACAGTTTTTTTTAGATCAGAGGTAGAACATAGCCATTGCCCTAAATGTATTATTTCTGAGTAATATGATTTCAGAAGTACAGGTTAAATATTTAATGAGTAAAAATGAATAATAAATATTTATATCAAAGCACAGAATGTATGTCTTCATATAAAGGTTTGGAAAAAAACTGAACTACTAAAGCAAGAATGTATGTTACTTTTCCAAGCCAATAGCAAAATGAAATTTGAAAGCAGAAAAAAAAAATATTATATTTGACTGACAGGATATGATAAACAACAAGGTCAACTAAATGGCTTGTGGTGTATAAACGTTTCCTATTAGGAGTTCACAGAGATCACAGCAAAACCCAACACCATTTAATGTTTTTAATCCATAATCTTAACATAGGTATCAATTATATACTGGAGGCAACAGACAGATGAGGAATGGTGAGGCTTGATGTGGGCAATGAAATCATACAGACCAATGAACAGATGAGGTATGAACAGCAATGGTGATTAAGAAAGCATCTGGGATAGAGACGGCTTTTCCATCACTTGATGTCCTCAGCTGAAAATTTCATTTAATTCTTCAAATAAAGACGTTGATGTCTTTTAGGGAAATGTGCTTTAGCCAAACAAGTCATGCTTTACTCAAATATAAGTGGGCTTCCTCAAGATAAAGGTAAATGGATAAAATTAAAAGAAATTTAATAAATCCCGAGATTTATATGATGTTCAATCTTTTCTGAACTTTAACTATGTTGAAAAATTCAGAATTAGTTCAGAACTCTGAATTTAATGTGCTAGTGATACTTCCAAAATTTTTTTTCTGATACATGTAGCTTAAAACTTCAGGTGTGGCACCTTCTAAGACATATTTTTAAGTGACATTTGGCTACTTCAGCCCTTCATACATCTCAGAAGATGGTCTTCTGAGTTCCTGGATCTGTGTGTACACGATGGCTGCATGACGGAGGTGACTCTGATGTCTGATTCATAAACATTTCCTTTTCCTCCTAAGTCCTTGTTTCTGTAGAAAAAAAAACCCAAACCTTTGGGTGCTGAGCACTGGGAGAGGCAATACGCTTCACAGGACCTCAGTCTCTGCAGCCAGGGAACCAGTGTTGTGTATAACACATCCCTCACTGGTGACAAAGTACTTACAATCTTCACTTCACTGTGTACATAACTGAGTCTCATGTTTATTCTTTTATTGAGAAATAGTGGGACAACAAGCCCCATGTTTATTCTTTTATTGAGAAAAAATGGGACAATATCGCTGCTTTCTTTGACACTTCATCTTACCTGAAACCACAATTCTTTGTTTTATTCTGTGCTGTAACATAGATCTGGAGAGCACAGTCCCTCCACCTCAAGTCTGTGTTGAAAATATCTGTGCACTTTGCCACGTCAAAGAACTTTCATTAACTTGCAAGATCACAATTTGAATTGCACAGTAATAGAGATCAATGGATTGATGCTGGAATAAGTGAACAATATTGCTTTCATCTTTGCCCTGAACATATGATTTAAATGAAAAAATGATTCATCTTTTTAAAAATACATTTTTGACTGTTTCTCCTGCCTTCTGTTCTCTTGAATTGGAAAGTGCAAGGCCAAATTAGGAAGGGAGCCATTCTCAAATATGTGAACTGCATTTTCCATACAATTGAAGAGCTGAAGATAACTTGGTATGGTTTGGATCCTTGGAGAGATGAACTCTCCAAATCAAATATTCTGATTTAGCCAATCAATGAATAAATTACAGTTTAAAACCTGATAATTTGCATATATTAATATTCAAAAGAAAATTAGGAAAAAGTATTGTGAACATTATTGCAATACTTCTGTCCAAGAGAAATGACCTGCTCAGTGATTCTCTCACCAGTGGCTTTCCAGTATTTTGTCCAGTATTTTCCTGTACTCATGTCAAGCTGTATTTCAGGCTCACTTCAAAACACCACTTTTCCTGGTTACTCTTCCATACTGTAAAACTCACCATGGTACAAAACACCCTGCCAAGAGGAATTCCATCTGAGACAATGCTGAATCTGGTGACAGCCTCTGTGTACCCTGGAGCAGGGTAAGGACTGGAACACTCTTTCTCATCAGAGGAGGATTGCAACTTTAATCCTATGTTCTCCAAGGAAAATTGCTTCAGATTATTCATTCTTTATTTTGGATAATATTCATAATACATTGACTTAATGTAAATGCTCCAAATATGTGTGTACTCGGTTATATGATGAAAATAAGTGGTTTTTTGCTGGGACTTTGATATAAACCCAAGAAAACCAGACACGCAAATCACATTTTAATTGGAAAATGGATACTTAAATGTCAGACTCCTTTGAAGAAGCCCTTTTTAAGTATGCCTTACTGGTGCTGTCATATTAGATTTTTTTCCTGTAAGGAAAACAGATTTCTTGCTTCTTTATGGGAAATTACTGTACTGATGCACTCAGAACAACACTTAATGCTGCTATAACCTAGTCAGCTGCACTGTATTATCTAAATTTTCATTTCTGCATGAAGTAATTGAGTGACTGGACTCCTGTAATTTTAGAGTATCTGCCCACCTTATGCCTATTTACTACATTATAGAGGCTGCCCGTTTAATTTTCATAGGTGTTTTTCTGGAGTTGGTAGTGTTCTGATGAATTGTAGTTCATAAGCTAAGAGTGAAGTTTGTATTGGCTGAGCAGAGCACTCCTGCCTTGATCCCATAAGCAGCTGACATTTTCAATAAAAAATACACTTCTGCACATCCACGCAAGTGGTTCCCAGAGCACTCAGTGCTGACAGTACTGATCTGTAAAGGAGTTTTACTAAGAGAGGGTTCTTACTTCACACACCAAAGTTAAACCATAAATATACAGAAGAAAATCTGAAGTTTGTCATGCTGGACTTGAGCTCTAGATGATTACTATGGGTTCTCCTTAAAATTAAGGTCCTATTTGTTAATATCTCTGTTAACTATTATTCTTTAATCATCATTGATCGTGTTTCATATCTGATTTATTTATACACACAACCCTGAGACAAAAATATTGGAAGACAGGACAGAAAGAACTATAAAAAAATTGTTTTCAGAAGTGGTAAAACAAAGCTTCATTGCTGAAATGTTTTATTTGCAACTTTCAAAACAAAAAGCATTTGTTCAAAGCAAAACCAAAATCTGCTTCAAAGCTGAATTATGCAAAAATCAACTAAACATGTCAGTCTCACTGGCATGAGAAAGTGACACTTTCCAAAGGGAACCGTTTAACCAGAAAGCCCTTGGCAGCCTCTGGCCTTGAGGCAGAGCTGGAGCAAATCGCCCAGCGATGCTGGCCCTGCCTGGGCAGGACACGAGGATGCTCGCGGCTGGGGTGCCCTGGGGAGGCAATCTGCCTTCACTCCTCACTTCAGCATGTTTGTAGGGGCTCTGCTGAGCTTAGTATCAGCTGCGCCTTTAATGAAACACTCTCTCCCTTATTTTTGTGGTCTGCTTCTTCTCACTTGCTGCTCCCACAGCCCCTTAACGTATAATTGTGTTCAGGGAACTGAGGCAACCAGATCTTTCTGAGGCCATTTTCCACGATAAACTAAATAACAACATGTAAAAACTGCTAATAAACAGCACCTCCCCCAGGAGGGAAAGTATTACCTCAGTATCATCCCATTTTCTGCTTATTCAAAGAGTGAGAACCTCAAGGTCAAACAAACTGAGGCCTCCCTCGAGGCAATGCTAATGCCAGACTGGCTGAGCACACCAAGCTGCCGACCCAAGGGTTGTGCATTGCAAGCTTTGGCAGTCAATATTCTTATGTTGCTGGTTTTCCTTTCTATTTACTGTTCTCCTGCAGCGCATCACTTTAATATCAGGCATTTTAAAAGTCCTTTCTCCTGCTATTACCTGAAATTTTCAAACTAGTAGCTACTATTTTTAGGTGAAGTAAACTATACATAATAGTTTATATACTTTATGCACAAAAAAGCCCCTGGCTTGAAAGAACTATCTCATGAGGCTGAAGCACTTCAGTTTAGCTCTCAGGAATTAGGAAGAGAGGACTACCTGTGCAGTTTTAACTTATCTTCTTACCATGCTTATATAAAACTGAAGTGCTGAAGTAAGTCAAGTTATTGTATCTCATGAGACTTTTAATTCATTCTCCATTTTCCTGTTTTAAACTGACTGAATCACAGTTTAGATAATCTACTGCAGACAAATACTCTATGCCGCAATGTTCCTTCACCAAAAAAGGGTGTCATGGTACACTGCTACAGAAACCTGTAAGCAGGGGAAAAAAAAGTTACCAAGAAAGAAAAACAATTTTTTTTTTTTTAATGAAGAATTTTAAAAACAAAGCTTAGACTGAAACACCATCTTAGAAGAAATCTGTCAGCCAGGCTGCTGCGCAATACTCTGACAAAAGGAAATTTGGGGTGGCAGCTCCATTCTAAACTTCACTTTTAATTTTTGATCTCTTACACTCAAAAAGGACCTGTAGATGTATTTGAATTAGGAAAGGCATATTATGAGGATTTAAAACCATCTTTCTTCACAGGAAGGGAGAAAAGACTTGGGATTGAGGGGAAAGTGATTTTCTTTCTCCTCCATTCTCCTTTCATGTAAGAACCGCACCAGGTTGCTAAGGGCAGAGAAGGGAGGTTTGTCTCAAACTTCTGGCTGCCTGCTGTAAAGGGAGGGATCTGGGAGAGGAAGGGTAGTAGAAGGAGGATTCCTTTAAACACCACAAGATTGGCATCAGAATTCTGTTGTTATTTAAATAAGGAAGTTTAGAATTTTTACAGTTTTGCCATAGAGCTCCCTTATGAGGCTGTGCCACTGGAGATGGTCCTGCGAATGAACACCTCTTCCAGGTTACCCACAATGAAGACAAAAATTCACACCAAACACACATTAATTTTTCCCCCTCCTGCAGATCAGAATGGATTCCATCCAGTTCAAAACAAAAATTGGAGTTTCAGAGAAAATGTTGGTTAGAGAAAGGACCTAGGAGCATCCTACCTCTGTAAGAGAAAACTAAAATGCTTGGATCATGACATAGATGATCATGGTTGGTAAACAAATGTTTACCAACTGTTTGAGAAATTTACACCCAAGACTGATACAAACACTTTGCATGCAGTACTACAGATGAAACTATAAGTTAGAAAATTCCTCACTGGCCTAGCATCTTGGAATAAATATTCACATTTCTGCAAAGTTAAACTCAGTTGCAATTATACTTTTTATTCTCCCTCCATTCAAACAGTGTATAATCTAGTCACAGGATCAGATCAAGTTATGAAGGATGGTTTTCAGTCAGTGCCCAGCTGACTCAGAGAATTTCACATCCAAACTTGAACAGCTGATTGTGGTCTGATTCTCTGAGCAAATGTTGCATATGGCAAGTATCTGAGGTGTTTACAATTCTGGAACAGGTTTCCCAGCGAAGCTGTGGATGGCCCATCCCTGGAAGTGTCCACGGCCAGGCTGGTCGGGGCTGTGAGCAACCTGGACTAGTGCAAGGTGTCCCTGCCCATGGTAGGGAGGGTTGAAACAAGACAATCTTCAAGATCCCTTTGAACCTAAACCATTCTATGATTCACAGCTCTCTGTAACTGCCTTGGGGTACTCTGGAGAGGCAAAGGGGCAAAATGAGATGTTTGTCAGGATTAGTTGACAGAGGGAGTGAAAGGGAGGTTAAAGAAGTGGGAAAAAAAATCATCGCCTGTGTCTGTGAGAGCATGGTATTACCATCAAAATAATCTGCTCATGATGATGGCTTAAACAACAGAGAAGCATCTCTTGACTGCAACACTATCCTGCCTGAGTAAGCAGCTCCACTAGGAAAGTCCAAGCCGTTGTTCCTGCTTTCTTGTACAATTTACAGATTATTCAACTTCTTATGCTTACCATTTTACTTCTGCAAGTCCTTTCCCAGGCAGTGACTGGAGCTCCTTTCAGCAGCCAAGGGATGAGCTGCTCAGGGCTGCAGAACAGGAGCTTGCGCAGTAGTGCTGCATGTTGAACTGTCAACACACAAAGGGTTCACCTTTCTTTATTTTTCTGCTTGGAAACTTCATAGGGAGCCCATGCATTTGCTGTGCTGGTGTTCCTATCAATCACTCCTGATGTATCAGGAAAAAAACAGAATTTCCATCCCTCTGTCCTTTTTAATTTTCTGTCTTTGGCTTGATGCTTGGATGGTGAGTGTTTCTGCAGAGAAGTGATCTTTTCCTTTTATATGTGTACAGCATTTAATTACTTGATATTAATTCAAGCAGTGTTTTCATTAAAAATTGCATAAAATGTGTAACCTGGCTCCTGTATGCAAGTTGTTTGTTCATTTTCAGATTGTCATTGAACTCAAGCAACAGCAAGACTGCATCCTCTGGCTTGTCGTTTAGGCATCGTCTCCCTGCTGACAACTGTTCTTTTCCAGATGGCAAAATTCACACCCAAGTGCACAGCTTTTCATACTAGAGATTTATTTTGGATATGTCATTGCATTTCTTTTCTACAATTTTGAAATGGTACACAGAGCCTGCCCAGTTTCAGAACTGGCAGAAAGTGCTGCAAAATTGCCGTGCTGATTCAAATGACAAAGCCAGTCGTTTGTCACACTGCACGTTGGAGAAGTTTTTTATAACTCAGCAAATTCAACTGGATTCTATCTTAGATACTATTTTCCTTAAGGTTTCACACCTGATCTTAATTTGGTTTTATTCCCTTATTGTATATCTCATATATTTTGAAGCGACTTTTGCTTGCTCAGTAGAGGGGGAGCAATTATTTCTGAGCAACATGCACATTTCTGAACTGTCTTGATCCTTCTTTTTGGCTTCTATGGCTAACACTCTCGAATGTTTTTTATTTCTTTAGCCCTTGTTAGAAGTTGTCAATAATGTTGAAAATAGAAAATTCAGACTGCATATGGTTAACTTACATTTTTGATTGCACAGGTTACAGCTAACAGCTTCCCAATAAACATCAAGAAACAGTTTTTTTCCAAGCTCTGCCTTAACAGGCTGTATTAACCTCTGCAATTTAATCTAAAAATGATTGAAAAAATTGAAGTAGTTTACTAAAAAATTCCTCCAGTTTTGTCAGAAAGAAATAGTCACCCCTTATCTACTTTGTACATTCTTGGCCTTTTTTGTTCCAATAGGTTAAATTCTGTAAGGACTGAACTGAGAAAAGCAATGAGTTTCCAAGCTCTCTCTGTAGCTTGAGTGTGGGAAATTGAAGCAATTATAAGTGATGGTTTAAAAGTGAATGGAAAGCAACTAAATAAGATTTTTATGAAATAGTATCTCCATAGCAACACTTGGTCATTTGGTTTATTAGTGACTTACAACAGTGTCAGCTTTTCAGACAAGCAGTTTTCCAAGCAATGTTAGCAATTATTAGTCTTCCTATTCCTATTCCTTCCCTCTCCTGGCAAGTGCTAGTCTAAGACAAATGAAGTTACTGTTCTGCTTTCCTCCCATTTTTAGAATTCTGAAATACACTTGGATTACAGAAATGAAGAAAAATACTATCATTTCTCTGCAGAAGTTGGAAGACTCCTCAGTGGCAGACACCTCAGACAGCAGTGCAGGAGCTGTTCTGCCTCCTCCGCGGTGTCTACCTCAGGGAGAGGCTGCAAAATAAGCACCCGCTTCCTCTTTCAGCACCAATGCTGTATCCATACTTAGCTGGGAGCCTGTGAGCGTTCCCACTGCAGGCAGTGCCCTCTTTCCAAAGTAATTGTAATTGACATTGATGGAATGACATTCTTGAAGTCATTCTCTGAGCAGTCACCAATGCAACATCACCAAAGCAGGAGTGATAGATTGCCTCTTAAAATACCAATGACAATATAGTAACCTTACATCCATTGCTCAAACCATTCCTGAGGCTTTTTGATAAAGTATAATATATGATAGTTTTAAATGTACTGCAACACCTTCATTTAAAATTAATTTTGAAATAACCATTTTCTCAGTTCGTTGCTCATAGTCAGGCTTTTACATATTCAAAATGCTGTGCAAGCTCTTAATCATTAATAGCTCAGAAGAGACACTACTGTTTTTAGGTAAGCCACTATTAATTTTTTTTTTACCTGGGAGGCTGGATGAAAAGTGCTGAAGCCACAAACATCAGTGTTCATCTTTTTCTTTTTTTCAGAGTAAAATCAAAAAGCAGCTATGCATCTCCAAGAAATGAGATGTGCCTTTGCCCAAAACACATATTGCATGTTAATGTGGACAGAAACTGAGCTGCATGAAAATGGCAAGGTAACCTGTGAGGTGCTGTTGCTCTGAGGTTGACTAATGGCTGAGAGCAAAGGGAGGGTGCATGATTTTTGCGTGGGATGGGTGATACTGGGTATTTGGGAATGGCATATACTCAGAGGAATCTCCCAGATGTTGCTTGACCCTTGTGGAAACAGTACGTGATGCATCTCTTTGGAACACTGGTAGAGTTGTATGAAAGAAGTCCTTGCATACTCATTCAGCTCCAAATAGCAATAACTCAGGCCAAATAATTCACCTCCTTTCACCATGTTTGTGAGGAAAGAAGACAAAGTTACAGCCAATGTTATCAACCGGGACACCAAAGATTATAGCATTTATAGCGCAAGTCTTATGAGGAGCAGCTGAGGGAGCTGGGATTGTTTAGTTTGTAGAAAAGGAGGCCCAGAGGAGACCTTTTCGCTCTCTCCAGTTGCTTAAAAGGAGGCTGTAGTGAGGTGGGGATCAGTCTCTTCTTCCAAGTAACAGGTGACAGGATAAGAGGAAGTGGCCTTATGTTTGGGAGGCCACCAGTGGAGGCTTAGGATGGCATTAGGAAAAAATTTTTTCACTGAAATTGTTATCAAGCACTGGAACAGGCTGCCCAGGGAAGTGGTTGAATCATCATCCCTGGAGGTATTTAAAAGACTGTGGACATGGTGCTTAGGGAAATGGTTTAGTGGTGGTTTTGGCATTGATAGGCTAATAGTTGGACTCAATGATCTTAAAGGTTCCTTCCAACCTAGATGGTTCTATGATTTAAAGCCCCACACAACACCTAGGCTCCCCAGTGCTGAGAACCAATAGATTCCATTTATCCTTCCCCAAAATCTTGCATGTATTCAGCCCCTCTGAACATAAGGGTGTGTCACATTACGAACGCATGGTTAAATCCTTCCTCCTCTCTGGGTTTTGTACTAAGGGCCAAGAAAAGCCAAACCCACTGCCTGAAAAGTACCTAGTAGTTCTGGCCTGCAACTAAGAACAGTCAAAACATGGATTTAATCCCCCAGCTTTAGCAGCAGTTGGCCATGTCCCACAGGCTGCAGTGCAAATCAGAGGCATGGTGGTCACCACCCATGCCAGGACTCAGTGAAGTTCATGGCTTCACCTCCCTATGAGCTGCATCCCCTGCTCTGAAGTTCAGGACCAGTTTGTGCCACCCATGTGGAGAGCAGGGCACAAACTCCAGCCCATATCAATTGTGCAGCTTCAGCACAAACCCTGGTCTTCACATGTATTTCTTTCATAACACACAAAGATGTAAGTGATGTGGTAAGAGGCAGTGATATCTCACCATTTCTTTGTGCTGCAATAAACACTGGGCTTTTAATCAGGCCTTTTTGCCACATGGAAGCCTGCACAAGGTAAATGAAGGAGCTGCTAGGGGCTGCGATTCAGTCTGTTCTTTACAGATGAGTTGAAGGTCCTCAGGAGGAAGATCATCAGAAGACAGATGAACACTCCCAGGGAGCTGGGGAAGACACTATTGAGTCATAGAGAAATGGGAGCCACATCTGAGATCCAGTTGCTCTGCAGAGGGATAGATCATCTCAGCCTGCCCTTCCCCCACATAGAAACAATTTCTCTGCTTGGAAGAGACCTTTAAGGTCAAGTCCAACCTTTACCTTAGTACTGCTACATTAGCATTAAACCACGTACAATCATAGAATGGTCAGAGTTGGAAGGGACCTTGAAGATCATTGAGTTCCAACCCCCCTGCCATGGTCAGGGACACCTCCCACTAGACCAGATTGCTCAAAGCCCCATCCAGCCTGGCCTTAAACACCTCCAGGGATTGGGGCATCCACTTCTCTGGGCAACCTGTTCCAGCATCTCACTACTCTCACAGTAAAGAATCCCTTCCAAGTATCTAATGTAAATCTCCCCTCTTTCAATTTAAAATCATTACCTCTTGTCCTATCGCTACCCTCCCCAATAAAGAGTCCCTCCCCATATCTCCCTATTTGCAAAGCGAAGCAAACTGGATAAACATTTATTGATTCAGCTTTATTCATTGTTTCACAATATACCAGACTACTGACCCTGTTCTAAACACCTAATACAGACAACACTTACTGAAAACTTCACCAGGTCTTTTAAACAAACGCTTTTCATTTAAAAAAAACAACCACCCTTATCTGTTGCATTGATTGAAGGGTTTTTTTAGAATGTTGTAAGTATTTTATCAGAAAGCTTATCATAGCTTTTTTCCCCTGGCCAGCTATGTGAAACAAAATGACAAGCATTCATATAAACAGCAATGTTCTCATTTGCATTTAGATAAACATTATAATCACAGCTTAAGTAGTAGCAGTTCTCAGAATTCTTTAATGACTTCTAGTAAAAAAAGCTATGTTCCACTTAAATAGTTATTTTATACACACCATTAGATTTGCAATAGACATCCTTTACTTTTACACTCAAATCAAGGCCTGCCTTGAAAACATCAGGCATGGTGTGAATTTTTAACAGGAATTATTATTTCAAGAATATTGGGCCAAACTATAGTCTGTTTTTAGTCTGCAAAATTCTTTTCACTTTAGAAGAATTAAATGGATTTGGGCCTGATAAGAGTCTGGTCCATAATATTTCTCTATTTGGAAAAGAAAAATCAAAGCAGTCAGGTTTACACCAAGCCCCCAGGTCAGCAGAACAGCCTTAAAGCACAAAGCAGAACGTCTGATTGCACCAGAAAACTGTGAACATTAAGTGGTACCTGATGGCAAAGAGAGAATGAAAATATAAACCATTTAAATTGGTGTTTTGACAGCTTTTTAGCTGTTATTATCTAATTTAAAATATAAAGTTTGTTTTTTTTTTTTAAGTAGTGAAATGATTAGTATCAGAAATTAGTCAGCTTATAGCCACAGCACAGAAATCTACAACCACCAGCTCAGGAGTTTAGTAATCTCAAGGTAAGAGCTCAGCTTCTGAGTGTTCCTCTCGGGGCTGATGGAAGTACATCAGAAAATTTTGGTACATAAAGTTCTGACCTGAATGTAAATTCAACACAAAGTTAAATACAGCACACAACAGATGCATCCAGAGCTCCCAACAGTGAGGGGATACAGCCCCTGCTTCCCTTAGGATTAGCTCAAGATCCTCTGGAAACCAGAAGCCAGAATAGATCCCAGCACTCCCACCAGCACCCTCGCAGCCTGATGGACCTGAGAGGCAGAGAGACGTCTGCCCATACAGCTGTCTTTGCTGCTCCAGGGTAAATCAGTCTGTGTTTACATCCATCAAAATTTGCAAGCTGTCTGGCGATAGCTCCATGAAATGTCTTCCCCTGCGAGAATTTAAATAGTAACTACATTACAGAAATAATTTAAGCGTATATTTATATTGGCACTTAGGATCTTTTTAAAGGCTGTCCAGCCCAACCTGAGATATACAAACAATTCTTTCTATTCCTTTGTCATATCCTATAGGCTGCTTCAAATTCAAGAGTAAAATATATGATATCAAAGTACTGAAAGTTAGAGATGGTAATGGATCTGTTCAAAGGACACAATTCTTTTGTAATAAAAAATTCATGGATAAAAAAAAAATAAATTAAAAAGTAATCAGAAGCCTAGTGTACAGAATAAAAAATGAGAAATTGGGAAAGGCTTCTCTCCAGAAAGCATTCTCAAATGCTACTTGAACTTCTCTAACATTTTTATGATTATATCTGACACAAGGGAGAAGATAAGCCTGTGTGAGTGCAAAACAAAAAATAGACCAGATTCAGTTTTAAAATTGTTTCTCCTTTTTGCAGCTGAGACAAGTCATGGAGAGGGTGGAAAAAGAAGCTTATGAGTAAACTATGGTTTCTGATTCTTTGCTGCGTCTTTCCTGCACCTGAAATCAAACAAGACAAAGTCTTATTTGCTCCCATATATCACTGCAGCTCATACACTTAGGTCTGACTCTTTCCCGGCTCATCTGTCAATCAGATGCTGCTGTGCAAAAGACTATGGGACACCTTTAGGCACCACATACAAAGTCTCTCCTGCTTATTCCACATCACTTTGCCTGCTCTGTTTAATTCTCTCCTTTCCTGCATTCAGGTAGGAGTAAGAAATTAGCCACAGGCTAACCTGGATGCTGATCCTTTAAATGTAGGAGAGTATGGCATTTGCAGAAATGGTCCTCCATCAATTTCCACCACAAGTTCTCAATCCCATGTGCATATCAAGTTTTCCAGGTGCCCCTGCATGCTGGCTGTAGCACTGCTCAGTGATCACCCAAAACCCAGCTGCCTTTAGGTATAGGCAGATGAGCCAGCTCTCATAGCTAACAAAGGAGCAAGGGTAGACACCGCTTTTGCATGATTCCTACCAAATTTAATGAATCCTCAGTCACAGTGAGAGCTAGGGTGGCTATGCTGCTGTGTATCCAGCTCAGACCTCACTCAGTCACTCCCTGTGTCCCATGCCCCACCCCTGAAATGGATGGAGAGGGTCTGAAGGTAGAGAAGTGTTTTTCTACTAGACATACAGCAGAATGAAGAGAGGGAAGCAGAGGGTAATCATATTCCCTTCATCTCACCCTCCCCATATTGCATTTTCTAACAGGTTGTGCATTCCAATTATTTTGTTTTCATCCTCTTTGCAGCAAAATTCAGTTGACTCCATCACTTGAGCCACTACAAGGAGTCTGAGGTCTTGTTTCTCACTGGTTACCACTAAGAACAGGCTCTACATAACACACCAGCTAACTTTCACCAGAGCCAAGTAAAGGTGGAGCTTATTATATATTCCTTCTCCAGTCAAAGAAAACATTAAAAATTATAAAAATTAACCACAGTACAAAGCTACCATAATACAGAATGTAAAAAAAACCATACTAGCATCCCAATAACTAAAAGAATTAACAAGGTTCAGCACCCCATGCAATGATCTGTCTTTCCTCTCCTGCTCCAGTTTGTCAAAGCGCTGCAGGGACATGAGGTCTAGCGTCTCTGCCTGATGGACTTTGTCACCGCAACACTGTCACCAGCTGATACATCCTGCACAGATGGGGAAAAGATATTGCTGCTTCTTTCATCATTTGTGTCCACCTGGGTCCAAAATGCCTGCTACTGAGAACATTAATTAAAGCACCTACCCCTCACCACTCAATGTAAAAGTAATTCAGGTGCCCATTTCTGTGCTGTGTATTTGCCTGACAGGCTCCTGCATCCAGCTTTTGGACATGGCAACTCTGAGGGCACAGCTCCTGGGATCTTTCTGAGGCCATCTGAAGATGCTTAAGACCCACAGAACTCAGTAGCAATGGAACACATCAGAGTTCCTCTAGATTGCTTCATGCCTATTCCCATGGTCATAACCCTTTCCATTCTGCGCGGCTGCCACGCAGATCTTACAGTCCAAAGGAAGAGAAGTACCAAACTGGTTATATGTCAAGAGACCATGGTCTTTGAAGTTACAAATAATCTTTTAAATTCTCCTTTGATTACAGCTTTGTTCATCATCCAATGCAAGTTGTCAGTTGCCAGAAGGTCAATATGCAGATATATAATCCCTTATCACAGATAACATAATGAGTGACTTGGACCTAATGATTCTGTTAGATAAAGATGGAAGAGAAGCAATACCTCAGTTCATATTTTTTGGACAAAAATACTCTCATGGGAAAATAATAGAAAATTTGTTCTTTACTACAGAAAATAACAAAAACATAAGGATTTTCCTTTTTATGCATAATTAAGCTAGTCCTTGTTTTCATTCCTGTGGTGTCTAACATAAATCATTTACAAGCAGTTACTATATGAAACAATCTCTTGAAAGCATTTAGCTAACATAAAACTATTCATTTGTTACATTAAATGAACATTTATCCAAGTACTGCAGCTTGGTAGTGTGGCCTCTAGCTATCTAATAAATATTGATACTATGAGAAATTATTTGATCCTGAAAAATTTCACAATACCTTAAGAATGAAAATTACATTTTATGCGTCTTTTACACAAAATGATCTCACCAAAATCTCCAGTTGCAATCAGGTTGTTCATGCATACCTTGGAAAACAGCTCTCTTTTTTGACTTACCACAGTGTTGGGGTAACTATTTTTGAAGCCTTTTGGCAGATGACATGTTTTTTACAGTCTTTTGGACTTTTGGCTAGTATCAACCATCTCAATGAGGAGGCATAACTGTTTTGCATGTAATTCCACCATTACCATCAAACTGATGATTTAACACTTTTGTTTTAATTGATTCAAGGCAAGAGTGGCATAAATGTTATCCTGTGACAGAAGTTACAATTGTAACAATTTATCAAACCCAGGAATTGCCTTATTTGCTCACACCTAATTGTAAGAAATGGACATAGGAAGGTGAGGAGGGTCTAGAAGAAGAGGTAGAGCTGTAATACACTAAAAAGGGCTCCCATGGGCTGGGCAGTTGGCTTCTTGGCTCTACCTGGACTGATAAAGAAAGTAGTAGGGTGGCATCTAAACCGATTCAGGCATAGTCTATAACTAAAAGCTATTCTGCTGGCAGTAAGTATGTGTGGATGCACTCAGGAACCTTCACAGTGGATTATGCTGAGTTCTGCTTGAACATTAATCTACTAAAGCCTCCCAAATCCATTGATGTCTTTCCAAAATTCATAGATCCAACTGGAATGACAATTTTCAGTATTTTCCATCTCTGTAAAAGCTCGAATCTAAGGGCTTTGAGGCACTAAACAAAGCAAGCCACTGGATAATAGAAATGTGTCACCCCATTTTACAAGTGAGAAAGCAAATGCACTGATGACTTGCTGAAGGTCCCGTGTAAAGGGGAGAACAATGCCAGTGAGACCTATGTGGCACAAAACCAGACACTTGTATGATTATAATGTCAGGTCCTGCCTCCCAAGTATATGGTAAAGATCTTTAAAGAACCAAACTAGCAACATAATCCTACTTGTGACTCTGCTGCTCAAAAAGAGTGGGCGTCATCTCTGCAAGAGCCCAGATGAGTGTACTCCTGTGTGAAAATAATGTCACAGGGTAGCTTGTACCAGTCTAACTGGATGCACCTTCCCCACCTCTGAAGCAAGCACACGGCAATGTGAGACCTAAGGGCTACACAGCAGAAAAGAGAAGGAGGGAGCAATCTGGGAAGTAAAATGTGGATATATTGGCTTGGGATGTAATCAGCATCATAAAAGAGGTCTTGGTCTGAAGAAGATAAAATAATCTGGCCAAGAAGTTGTAGGTTAAGCAGGAAAGCAGAGGCCATATACCCTAAGCACAACTGAATTATCTTTTAGTTCGTACATACGCTCATACTTAATTAAGTTATGGTATTGTCAAGCCTTTGGCATGCTGCCTGCTGTATAAACATTACTGGCATAGATATTCTGTAATTCTATTACAGACTTACTAATTCAAATGGAGGAGCAGGCAGGCATGAAACCAGCTAGAAATTTCAACTGAAAATCACCTATAGGTTAGACAGAGAAACACAACATGCCAAGGTGGAAGAGCCTAATGGTGACGCCTCCACTCACAGGAGCCACCCAAGGTCTATGCCCATCTCTTTAGCATAATAGCAGGCAAATGGCCAAGTCTGTCTTGTATCAGCACAATGACTTGTGATCATCCTCCACACACAAGAACAGCATTGTCTGAGTTTGAAGGAGCTGCTGTTGCATTATTAGGTTTATCATTGGTGGGATTCAATTATTCCTGTATTATTTGTGTAAGAGTAATGCAGAGGCTCCATATGAGACCAGGCTTCCATTTCACAAAGTACTAGGAGACAGTTTCTTTCTCAAAAGGGGCTTGCAGTTTCAGCTGATGATATGCAGACAGAGGGGAACAGAGGCATCAATAAGTGATTTCATTATGGCTGCATAGAAATACAGCCAACAGGCAGAGACTAACTCTAAATGACACTTATATTAGCAGGTATCCAGTAAAATCCAGAAAGAGCATATCGTTAATGTTTTAATGGCCAAATAATGCCCCTTTGCATTAATTTTATATATGGCCATTTTAAATCTAAAACACACATTCATATATAAAACTGCAAGAAAATGTATGTTAGAGATACAGAAATGTCACACTTTGGAAGATGGAGGGAGAAAATTATTTTATCACCAGAATCAGAAGACTCCTTCATTCTTACCACTACCCCCCACCTCAACACCACCCCCCACTCCTCTGATGTCCTGTATAATTTCTAATAGAAAGTGTACGTTTTGATTTCCATTAAGGAAAAAAAAAAAACAAACAGACAGACTGGAGTCTTATTTCAGAATCTATAATCATAGAATAGTTTGGGTTGGAAGGAACTTTAAATATATCATCTTGTTCCAAGACCCCTGCCATGGGCAGGGACACCTCTCACTAGATCAGGTTGCTACAAACCTTAAAGCAGTGGGTTTTGATCACAAAAATTACTATTAAAGCCATTCTACAACAAATCAGGTTTTAGCTGCCTCTGTACTTACCTTAAGAAGTAAAGATTCTTCTTCATCAAAGTCCTGTTCGATGTCTGCTTAGGTTCTAGACTGGTTTGCAGTCCTTGGCCTGCTTCAATTCCCTTACTAGTTTTCCCTGGCTAATCAGAGCTCCTAGAGACCCTCCCAAAGCTCAGGAGAGAAGCCCTGCGTACTGCAATGGACAAACATCTGACTCAGTGTCCTGCTGTTGACATCAGATTCCTTAGAGACAGGGAACCAGCTCAAGCAGGCATATAAAAGCTAACAGCCATCCATCCTCAGTGCCTGATCCAGCAGATCATCTCCCAAACCATACTGGCGCATGGCGTTATTCTTCCATGGGGTGCAGGACCCTATACTTGCCCGAGTTGAACTTCTTTAGGTTCCTCAGCTCTTGGGCTGAACTAGAAAAGCCCTTTCTAGTTGAACTAGAAAAGCTCTTCAGACCTACAGGCTAAAGCAAAATAATTGAATGCAGTCTTGTTTCTTGGGTTTGTGTCGTTAACTTCCCTCATACAAAGTACCAATCATTAAATGAAACAGAAAAAACCTGTATATATTTAACTATGTTGATTCCTTTTCACATTTTTAATGCATGCAGTTTTAATAAAAGCTTCCAACAGATAAAAAAAAATAATAAAAAAGAAGTCTTAATCTGCTCCTCCTATTCATTGAAGTCCCTGTTTTTAATTTCCCCTTTGCAGACCCTAAATTGTCTCTTGCATTTGCACCATTTGTATTACTTGCTCTTGAAGCTCTTTTTTTACACTTCCTGGTTATTGCATTAATAAAGATGGGGTTAGTTATTACTTATTTTAAAGCAGATTATGTATATATCATAGATACATTTAAAATGTGTGTATGTACGCTACATTTCTGTAGCAACTCTCTGATACATCTGCCAGTGATGAACTGACTCTAACCTGGTAGCAAATGAGTTAAAACCCATTGTGTGGCTGAAATAGATGTATGTGCAATAACACATTTAAATTTTAATGCAATTGCATTTTTATTTCCCTTTTAAAAGCCCGTTTATACAACCTCAACAACCCAATGAATGCTGCACTAAAACTGCTGCTATGCCAGCAAACAAAAAAACCATAATCATTCTATCACATTGTTTCAGAAGTCCCCAAATCGACTTTTATAAATAAATCAGATATATTTTAAAATTCCTGGCACATACAAGTTTTTTCCACTATTTCAGCAGCCCTTTACTCTGGGACAAATTATTGCCTGATCTGACATTACCTTTTCCCCTCTTTTAACTGAAGACTCATCTCAGAAGATAAACTTATTTTCTGATTACTTAAACGCATTTAAATGATCAATGTTACATAGGATTATGGTCAGTATATCTGACTTTACCCAAGTCAACTGAAACCAATGTGCTTTCCCCACAATGAGCAGTTTTCTATTCTCTCCTTTTTTCCTGAAAGGTGACTGAGAGATAACAATGATTTGTGCAAGCAGGAGCGCCCTGACTGCCTCAGTTTAAATGCAAATAAATATCCTACTGCACTTTAGGGAAAAAATTCTAAATTATTAACCATCTAAAGATCTTAACAAACAATTAGGCAGAAACAATGATATCAGAA
This sequence comes from Pedionomus torquatus, assembly GCA_013398155.1. Lineage (NCBI taxonomy): Eukaryota > Metazoa > Chordata > Aves > Charadriiformes > Pedionomidae > Pedionomus > Pedionomus torquatus. Next base: position 87,699 of record VZRU01007193.1, on the reverse strand, counting down.
AGATCAATCTCTTCATCACACACTGTTTTCACTCACATGAGAATTTTAATTATGGTAATAAGCAAGTATGCAACTGAAGAACCACCTTTACCCACACACAATTTTATTATATAAAATTAATCCAATACATTTTCCTAATGTTGTACAGGTAGCTAATTAATTGCAGATTAACAAAATGCATTCATGTAGGTAGCAAACACTGCTTGCTGAGAATATTACTCCATTCAGGAAACAGTGTTTGAACTTAATACACGCAGGAAAATTCCATTTCTCTTCCAAAAAGACCACTGACGTCAGTGAATAAGCAGCTCACAGTACCTTTCACAAAAGCTCTCAACGAGGATGAGGAGCAATTGTACAATCAGCTGTTACCTGGGCTGAGAACCCCCTCACCTGATGGCAGCAGTGATAAATTACAGAAAACTACACTGCTGAAGTTGAGAAAATACAGGATATTCACTTTAAAGGAGAAAATGTTTCCAAGGTAATATTTTCAGATTTTTGCATCTGCACTGTTTAAAATGCAAACTCAAAGTTATTGTAATAGGTAGTAGTTTTAATATACCAAACATCACTTTACGGTGAAAAACAGTGAATGTATTTTTCACATATAGGTACTTACCCCTATACAAACTGCAGAGGAAAATATTGGTGTATCCCTAACTCAAAAATAAGGTACTCTGTACAGTGTGTGTACATACCTATATATGTAAGTCTGTGTGCACAAGTATATATGTAATAAATGTATAAAATTGTTATAGTATACAACATTGTTAATACATTACATATACAGCACACAATATGTATCATGTAATGATAAATAAAATCTGCAATCATATTGTTAAAGATCATTTATACTTTTGTTAGTCTTTTTGCACTTCCACAACACTGCAGTCCCTTCTGCACTGGGTATTAGGACTGCCACTTATGATGCCTTAAAGCCCAAAACAGCAGCACACAGAAATTATGGCAAAAACTGAAATAAATAATAATAATAAATTCATGGGGCAGAAGCATTAGCTTCAACACTGGAAAAATAAATTAAAAATAATTATCAGTCATACAACTGAAAGTTTAATATTTAGTGACGTCAAGTGGGAACATCAATGCCATTGAGTTAATTCAAGAAATAACATGGCAGCTTAGGAGCCATTACAACAGCAGCCTGTGTGGGCTCTCCTCCTCTGACCAAAGCAGGGTGACACTGGACAACCAATAACTGCTGGCTGTTGGACAAAGCGCTGCACTCCTGCCATGGCTTCGCTTCTGCTGGTGTATTTTCATAACACCTGAGATGCACTGCCCAACTCTAGCCTTTGCCAACCCTTAGCACTGCTGTACCAATGGAAGGGGCTATAAACACGTCCTCCCTGGGCAGCCAACACTTTCCGCAGGCACAGAGGATCCCAGATGCCCAGGGCATGGTCAAGTAGGAGAACAAGCCAGTGGCTGACCTGTATGTGAATTCAGGGGCAGTCCCGTCTCCGGCTTTCTGCTTCCAGTCAGAGATTCCTGTGGATGACTGGCTACTTCAGTGAACTTTAAGATTAAAGGAAAGCAATTTCTTAGAACACTGAATGAGGTTGGAAACATTAAACTACTGTGACAACAGAAAATCACTAGACAGCTAGAAAATCTTAACAGGAACTCTGAAAGTGTGTAATATGGACATGACTATTTAACCTTGAGGGGAAAAAATAGAAACTCAAATAATAGGATTCAAATAATTTCAGCTGCTTTGAGACCTTAGAGCAAAGCAGAACTAACAACTTCTCTTTGTGAGTTAAAAGCTAGTATTAATATATTTGCAACTTGTCTTTTACATTTATGTCCCTTTGTTATTTGCAGTACAAGACTCAGGTCTTAACATATAACTCATACTTTCCATTAACTTACCAGGGAAACATCACACTACTTTTTGGTTATGATACCAAAACATTTTCTTGTCAGCTCAGAAACAACAACCTGCCAGCAGGAATCTTCAGCCCACAGGGACTAGCCTGTTTAAACCTTTTGCAGCAAAAGGGACCTTAGGCAGATGTGTCAGATGTCCTGTGGCATTGAAGGCACAGCATGGACAGTGGGACAGAATGTGACCTCAGCAAGTTTGCCGATGACACCAAGCTCGGTGGCACGGTCGACAAGCTGGAGGGAAGGGATGCCAGCCAGAGGGACCTGGACAGGCCTGAGAGGTGGGCTAGTGCAAATCGCATGAAGTTCAACCAAGCCAAGTGCAAGGTCCTGCACCTGGGATGTGGCAATCCCAGGCACAAATACAGGTTGGGCAGAGAATGGCTGGAGAGCAGCCCTGAGGAGAAGGACTTGGGAGTGCTCATGGATGAGAAGCTCAACATGAACCGGCAGCACATACTGGCAGCCCAGAAAGCCAACCGTATCCTGAGCTGCATCAAAAGANCAGGAGAGGGACTCTTTGTCAGGAAGCGTAAGTGATAGGACAAGGGGTACTGGTTTTAAAATGGAAGAGGGGAGATTTAGATTGGATATTAGGAAGAAATTCTTCACTGTGAGGGTGGTGAGGCACTGGAACAGGTTGCCCAGAGAAGTTGTGGCTGTCCCATCCCTGGGAGTAAGTCCCGACTGGATGGGGCTTTGAGCAACCTGGTCTAGTGGGAGGTGTCCCTGCCCATGGCAGGGGGGTTGGAACTTCCAACTCTAACCCTTCTCTGATTATATGAAAAGCAAGTGTAAAAGTTCTGTCTATTTGTACTGACACTAAACAACCTGACTCAAGTGGCTCTTCATAAGGCATTATCATCACCTAACCCTATTGATATCTAAGGTCAAAAAAAAAAAAAAAAAAAATCTTATTTTTCAGATAGCTCCGTGTAAATCAAAGACATGGAAAAATTCCTAATGTGAGGACCTGCAATTTTCTAGGATGTTCTGTCTGAATATTAGAAACAATATTTTTATTTCATGGAAAGCTAATCAAAACAAATTCCTTTTTTTTCCCTAACCCTTTCTAATTAGATACAGTCCTGAAAATTATCATATTCCTGGCAAGCAAATCAAGTGTGATTTTCTAATTTAACAAAATTGGTTTGTCCTCTACTTACATGCAAGCACAATATTATAAATAATTTCATTAATACTTTTTAAACTCTTTACAATGAAAGAAAAAGTCTGTTTTGAGACACTGCCACCGGGCAAAAATAAATCATCTCTAATATGAAATGAACTCCTTTACCTCTGGAAATCTGGATATGAAAATTCTTTATTCACCTCACATCCTATTTGCAGTTAATTTCATTTTCCCAGCAAAAAGCTCGGCAATTTAAACTAGCTGGTACAGCTGCAACTGATGGGGTCTTCAGTGACTGGTGAGCATTGGCATATACTAGACCAGCTGACAGCCACTCAGCCATGGAGCTCAGTAATGCCCAGCCCCTCATAGTCTGAACAGGTCTCCTTATTCTGCATACTTTGAAATCCTGTAACAGAATAAGTCTGTCAACAGCTTGGCAACTCTTCTAGTTATCTCGGTTCTTAAGTACCTTCACATGCTTGCCCATATGTGATTATAGTACACTTCAGGTAGAACAGAATAAGACAAGTCAACTAAGTCAGTTAAAAATATCCTATCCCAGTAAATGACACCATTATATATCCACTGAATAGACTTCTCTGGCACCCATGGAGTGCCAATTGTATATTGCAAGTTTTATTTAATGTAAAAAAAAACAGTCTGGGATACTTGACTTTAAATTTGTATGTAAATCCTTCTATATTTCTGTTAACTTCAGATTTTAAGTTACTGAACATTTAATTTAACCCCTGTGGAGTCTGAAGAGAAGAGTCACTGCTTCCCTGATTTGCAGCCAAGAGGAAAAAAGCAGAACACCAAAAACTATGATTAGCATGCAAGATGAGGGAGTCATTTGAATGGCAACAAAAATATTAATCAGAATTGGTAGATGTCAGAAAGCTTAACAGCATGTTTGAATTCAGAATTATCTACTCCAAAAGCTTGTATAATATTATAAAACTCATATCCTCCTCTTTATCTTTGTAATAAGGCATGTCTTCAATGGTTACACTACAAGGAAATTTTGCTTTAGTTAGAATACAGGGTGCAGCCAAGTTATACACAAACTTGAATTCACTGAAAAGATATGTATAACTGTAGTATAGAAATTAGCTTTTCTTTAGTTGTAAAAATAATTTTGTTCAGAATGACTTACCCTGTTCAGTATGTTTCTTTGTATTTAGATGGACCATAATTTATCTGTGGCTTCTAAAAAGGGAGAGATAATGGCACAAAATAGGGCTTATTTTGAAAAAGAATAGGAAATGCTCTCAAAACCTACGGATTTTCTCCAGAAATTTTAATTCACTGTAAGACAAGGAAATATTCTGTCTTCACATTTTATGAGACTATTTGGGAAAAAGGAGTTTTATTTTGTTGTTTCCTCCCTTCTCCCCCATGACTTAGTGTCTAGGACAGTACAGATGTAAATGCAAATCTAGGAAAACTCAACTGCTGTTTGGCCCATATCTATTGCTGAGGGAAAAATTAAAAAAGACTGTTAACAAACACAAGAAGAACTGTTAAAAATCAAAGTATGTATTTTATATAAATAAAAGTCACACAGAGGAAGATTTAATTAAGAAAGATTGTAAATGAAAATGATACAAAATACTTGTTAATTAATTCCCTGCTTCAAACAAGTTTTGAACAAATATAGTTTCAAGACTACTAAGATTCAGACTTCTTCAGCCTGCTATTACACAATAACAAAGTGTTATACAAACACTTTCACCATATAGTAACAGAAAAAGGATTTGTACCAATTCTGGCTTTATTCATCCATCTGAGAATAAAACTACTAGTTTTGTAAAGAAAATGGCAGTATCATAATTCAATCTTCAGCATAAGTGAAGTATAGAAACCCGTTTCTATATATTAAAATCTTGTTGACTAATCAACAACATGATTGTAACTCTGCTCCCTGTCCCTAGCATGTGTAATTCTCAAGGTGTAAAAAGCAAAAAAAGCATGTGGTCAGCTTAGACTTTTCACTCAGAATTTCTTCAGAGAGCAAACATGCATTTTCCTTAAGGTATTGATAAAGAATGTCAATTTTAAAAAGGTGAAAAACAGACTCAGTTTAAATAAGGAAAAGCATGTTTCATTTACACACATACACTTCTTCCCACACTCCAACATAAAAACTGACAATTTTCTTTTGTTTACAATCGATCTTATCTTGAACGTGAATTCTGTTGCACGGAACTCTCCTGCTTAGAACAAAAATTATCCCAATATGCAGAATCCTCCGGTGCGACTGGAATACCGGATGCAACTAAATCTTCAAAAGTCAATAATGTAAACTGCGTCTGGTCAGGTTCCATGGAAGATACCTAAGATAAATACACATTAATATTACACAAATCAATAAACCTCAGTTTTCCTCCTGCAACATTCCCTGCTCAGCTTAAACTACACATTATTTACTGAAGAAGAAAGAAACTATTCCAGTTGAGACCAATGTCACTGTCCCCTATTTAGGCTATACAGTAACTAATAGAAGCATGTAACAGGCCACACAGGAAGAGCAAGCTTTTCTTTGAAACTCAGTTTAGAAACTGAAAGAACAAGGGATGCGGAATGCTGGAAATATCACAGAATGAGCACTGAAATTCAGAAAAAAGGAAGAAAAAACCCAACAACACAAACAAACCATACTTCATTCTCTAGCAGACATGATTACTTGAGATGATAGCGTGACAATTTATTCCGCTAGAGGTGTGCCTATGCATACTCTTTTTAATACCAGCAATCACTGAGGTTGTGCATGCTTCTTTCAAACCCGTGTTATTTAAAGACACAAGTGGTCACAATCAATCCACAATTCTTCGTGTTAAATCCATATTAAATGCAAAATAAGATATTAGATGCGAGTATCATGGTCTGTGTTAGTTCCATCACTTCAAAAAACAAAATCCCATTTCAAGAAAAAAAGGTTTGGTTTTTTGAGCACATGTTATAGTGCAGCCTGCTGTATGCGATCCGCAAGCACAATTATTTTCAGACAGCAGGGCAAATAGTACAGCTGCGTGAACTGAACATGAATATAGCTGATTATTTGCTCAAGCACCATATTCTTCACATTAATATTTGACAGGATTCAGCAGGGCTAATCTGCAGAAGGATTACTCTGTACATCACACAAACTGACACATTTTTGATGCAAGCTAAGGTACTGTTAACTTCTTGGAGAGTGAATACTGATGTCTGGTAACCACAGAATGGCTGAGATTGGAAGGGAACTCTGGAGGTCATCTGGTCCAACATCCCTGCTTGAGCAGAGCCCTATAGAGCCATTTGTCCAGGACCATGTCCAGAAGGCTTTTGATGGAGACTCCACAACCTCCCTGGGCAGTCCCAGTCATCCTCACAGTGGAGAAAAAAAACAACACAAAGAAGAACATTACCTGAAGTTCAGAGGGAACCTCCTGTGTGTCAGCTTGTGCCCACTGTCTCCGCCTCTGGTCCTGTCACTGAGCACTAATGAAAAGAGCCTGACTCTGTCTAATTTACACTCTCCCTTCAGGTATTTAGATAAGTCACTAAGATCCCCTCATGCCTTCTCTTCTTCAGCATGAACAGTCTCAGTTTTCTCAGCTTTTCCTTATAGGCGAGACATTCCAGTCCCTTAATCATATTTCTGGCCCTTCACTGGACTCTCTGCAGTATGTCCATGTCTCCCTTATACTAAGAAGTTCAGAACTGGACACAACACTCCAGGTGCAGCCTCACCAGTGCTGAGTAAAGGGGAATGATCACCTCCCTCAACCTGCTGCCAATACTTCATCTAATGCAGCCCAGGATACCAGGATACCTTCTTTGCTGCAAGGGCCCGTTGCTGGTTCACATTCAATCTGCTGTTCACCAGGACAGCAGATTGAATTTCTGCCTTTCTGCAAAGCTGATTTACAGCTGGCTGGCCCTCAGAATGTACCAGTGCCTGGAGCTGCTCCTCTCCAGGTGCAGGACTTTTCACTTCTCATTGTTGAACTTCATGAGGTTCCTGCTGGACCATTTCTTCAGCCTGTTGAGGTTTCTGTGGATGGCAGCATGACCCTATGGCATATCAGCCACTCTTCCCAGTTTTGTTTCATATTTTGTTTCATTATTAATGAAGATGTTAAACAGGACTGGATACATTGCCAGTTATTGGCCTTCATGCCACCATTTACCACCTTCTGGGCGGAACCATTCAGACAGTTTTCAGTGCACCTCACTGTCTGCTTATCTGGTACATACATCAACATTTTCTCTAGGAGGATCTTATGAGAGACAGTGACAACGGTAGAAGGTACTGAAGTCCAGGTAGACAATATCCACTGCTCATTCCTCATCTACCAGGCAAGCCATTTCATTGTAGAAGTTTACCAAATTGGTCAAGCATGACTTTCTCTTGGTAAAGCTACACTGACTAGTCCTGCTGGTTTCTTTGTCCTTCATGTGCCTGGAAATGGTTTCCAGAATTAACTGCTGTGCCACCTTTCCAGAGACTGAGGTGAGGCTTATGCACCTGTAATCCCCTGGGTCCTCCTTGAAGGTAGAGTGATATTTGCTTTCCTCCAGTCTTTGGGCACTTCTCCCAGTCACCATGATCAACCAAAGCCTATAGAGAGCAGCTTCACAATGACACATGCCAGATGCATTCCATAAGGGTTCACGGACTTATATATGTCCAGTTTGCTTAAGTATTCCCTGACTTGACCCTCTTCTACCAACGGTATGTCTTCCTTGCCTCTTTTCCTCTCATCTCTGGGATCCTTGAAGGTCAGTCTTGCTAATAAAGACTGAAGCAAAGGTGACATTCAATACTATGTCCTAGATACTCAGGGCCTCTGTCTCATCAAGCAATGGGCCCATGTTTTCCCTACTCTTCCCTTTGGCTTCTTTGCACTTATAGAAACTGTTCTTGCTGTCTTGGACATGCCTGGCCAGATTAAATTCCATTTGGGCTTTAGCTTTCCTAAATTCATCTCTGGACATTCACACAATGCTTTTGTATTCCTCTCAGGTTACCCATGCTTGTTTCCCACTCTATATGCTTCCTTATCGTGTTCCAGTTTGGCTGGGAGCTCTCTCTTTACCCACACAGGCCTCTTGGCATTTTCGCCTAGCTTTCTATGCATCAGGATGGAACTCTTTAGAGCTTTGAAGAGGTTATCTTCGATTATTAAGCAACTTTCTTGGGCTCCACTTCCCTCTGAGGCCTTATCCCACAGGACTCTTCCAAGAAGATCTTTAAGCAAGTCAAAGCTGTCCCTCTTCATGTCCATGACTGTGAGCCTTTCTCCCAGTCCCCAGGCTCCTGAACTCCATCTCATGTTCACTGTAGCCATTGCTGTCTTTGACTTTCACATCCCCAACAAACCGCTCCTTGTTGGTCATTAGGAGGTCCAGAAGAGCACCTTACAGAATCACAGAATGATTCAGGGTTGGAAGGGACAGCTGGAGATCAGCTAGTCCAACCCCACTGTCAAAGCAGGTCCACCTAGAGCAGATTGCACAGAAACTTGTCCAGGTGGGTTTTCAATGTCTCCAGAGACAGAGACTCCATCACGTCTCTGGGCAGACTGTTACAGGGCTCTGGCAGAGTCACAGAATCATAGAATCATCCAGGCTGGAAGGGACCTCCAAAGGTCATCTAGCCCAACCTCCCCACAGTCGCAGGGACATCCTCAACTAGACCAGGTTGCCCAGGGCCTCATCCAGCCTCACCCTGAATATCTCCAGGGAAGGGGCATCAACCACCTCCCTGGACAACCTCTTCCAGTGTTCCACCACCCTCAGAGTACAGAATTTTTTTCTAATATTCAACTTAAATCTACCCTTCTCCAACTTAAGTCCATTACCCCTTGTCCTATCGCAGCAGGCCTTTGAGAACAGACCCTCCCCAGCTTTCGTGTAGGCCCCCTTTAGATACTGAAGTGCTGCGATTAGGTTTCCCCGGAGCCTCCTCTTCTCCAGGTTGAACAGTCCCAGTTCCCTCAGCCTATCTTCATAGCAGAGGTGCTCCAGCCCTTTGATCATCTTTGTGGCCCTCCTCTGGACCTGCTCCATCAGGTCTTCAGCAGGTCAGCCCCAACCTGTACTGGTGCATGGAGTTATTCCTACCCAGGTGCAGCACCCTACACTTGCCCTTGTTGAATTTCATCAGGTTCTTTTCTGCCCAACTCTCCAGCCTGTCCAGGTCTCACTGGATGGCAGCACAGGCTTCTGTGTCAGTCACCCCTCCCAGTTTTGTGTCATCAACAAACTTGCTGAGGGTACACTCCATCCCTTCATCCAGGTCATGAATATATATATCAAAGAGGACTGGACCCAGTACTGACCCTTGGGAGACCTCACTTGTTATGAACCTCCAACTAGATCCTGTGCCACTGATCGCAACCCTCTGAGCTCTGTCTTTCAGCCAGTTTTCAATCCACTTCACTGTCCATTCATCTAGTCCACACTTCCTAAGCGTACCTATGAAGATGCTGTGGGAGACTGTGTCAAAAGTCTTGCTGAAGTCAAGGCAGACAACGTCCACTGCCCTCCCCTCATCTATCCATCCAGTCACGTCATCATAGAAGGCTATCAGGTTAGTCACCTCTCCTTGTTGGGTCCTCTATCACTTGGAAGTTGTCGTCAATGGACTCCAGGAGCCTCTTAGATTGCTTAGGTCCTGCTGTGTCCCTCCAGCAGATATTGTGGTGGTTGAAATCCCCTGGAGGACCAGAGCCTGTGAGCAGGAAGCTGCTATGATCTGTCTGTAGAGAGCCTCATCTGCTTGTTCTTTCTGGTCAGGTGGCATGTAGCCGACACACATTTTAATGTCATCTTGACCTGTCCTCTTCTTAATCCTAACTAATAAACTCTCAGCTGGTTCCTCATTCACCCCCAGGCAGAATTCCATTTACTCCAGCTGCTCTCTAACACAAAGGGCAACTCTTCATCTTTCCTGCCTGTCCTTCCTAGAGAGTCTGAACCCCTTGATCTCAACACTGAAGCAATTGCATAATGTCTATTGAAGCAATTGCATAATGTCTATATGCTCAATTTTTTTAAACTGACATAAGAACAGCTTTCTTCTCAACACATTGGGCAATACGTTCAATCCTTTTTACAGTTATTTTAGAAAAAAAGACAGCCACTTTCATTTCCTCCACAATCCTGTTAGGATTCCTGAAAAGGCATCATGCAATTGTAGAGAAATTTTTACTTCATTTCCATATGGGGGAGTCACAGAATACTCACTTGTCCTATTTAAGATGACCTTTTCTCAGTGAATTGAGCTAATGAAATTTAGGTCATCACAAATTTAGACAGCGGACAAGTATGCCTCTGAGACTTTCCTTGATTCAAAGACTTTTTATCATAACTCGATACCATGCCTATTCTTTCTATGATAATTCTAAGGTGTGTGACAGTGATATATTTGAGCACTGATTTACTACAGTAAATCCTGAAAGGTTGTTTATACCTGTTTTTCTTTAATCTAACCAATACTAGTTAAAAGGTCAACCTTTCTGCGTTATCTATGAATAAAGGCACAGATTTTATGATTGTGATGTGTGCATGAACACTTTCATCCTTTTATCCATTCATGTACTAATTATTTTCTAGTTCCTGGCAGAATCTTTGTATCTGCGTAACAGAAAACAACTAACCCATTTTCTTGTGAAGAACTAAAACACCACAGACAAACCTGGCAATTTGTCATACTTCCCCTTAGTGACTGTCTGTGTATTTTGGCTATAACTTGCCAGTCTGCCTCAAATTTGACTTTTATTGCTATTTTCATGACCAAAGTCTCTGTTAAATTGCACAGAAAATCCTGAAAAGCTTTTAAACAGCTTTGTTGCTTCTCTCAATAAAGAGACCACATGGAATGAAGACTAACACTGCTGTTCTTCCCATCTGTTGGTTATTGCTTGTCTTGAAGGTTATCCTGTCATAGTGGTGTTTGAGAGATGGATCTATGCTGCGATACATGCACTGACAGCCCGCCATTAAAATCAACTTGGTGAAGTGCTGCACTAGTTTAGCAGTCCAGATTGGTTCACTGTCTCCATTTCCCTCTGTGAAAACCATCTTTCCTACATAAGCGTTAGCAGACTGTAACAAAAATCCCCTAATCTTCTCTTGAATGAACACACTAAGCACTGTAACACATACATTCCAGATTTGACATTACATGCTGCTGTCCTCTGAAATCTTTTCGCCTACCCAGCCCTTTTCTGCAACAGGCACAATAGTGCTAGAGATAGCAGTTCAGTTACAATCTGGTTAATACCATGCTTAGGATAAGCTTTCTTCTGGGCCCTACATCTGACATAACACACTTCTAGCTACAGCATCAGACTAAGTTTATGTACACATCATTGGTTACCAACACCTGAAAACATTTCATAATTTCTTACACTTGAATGCTTCTGTCCAAATCTCTCCTGTTTCCCGAGAGCCACAGCAACATGATGATGGTCATCTAACCGGGTTTCCTAGCAAAGATGAAAAATGGCATTGTAGATGCATTTTCTTTACTCTGTTTCCAGCAAAGACTATATAAGTGTTTAGAATATGGTTCAGAACAACAGCAGAACATCATTTAAAATAATTTAAAATAATGACATTCAAAAAGCAGCAGTCCTTTTTAGCGGTTTTGCCAGAGAGCTAAAGGATACAGATACATTATAAAGCTAGCAGGGCTGAACTGGTTATTATAGGTTACCATCATCTCACTCATTTCCAGGTATTTATATTCAAGTTTGTGACTGCAGCATTCCTTTCCCAGTCCCTTCTAAGTCACAACCCTATCTTAGCTATCTGTTTAACAATAAGATGAACTGTGAACTTCTGGGAGGTATTCTGAAAAACAAAAATGTGCGTGTAAACTTAGAGCAATGACTCTCACCCTTGGCTTCAGACAGTGTGTAAAATCCCAACTTTAGATTTCTGACACAGCAGTCTGAGCACTGTTCCCTGTAAATAAAAATCAATTTTCCTCAAAAAATATTTTAGACATATAGCTTTATTATATTTAGTTATATAGTTTATCTATTTAATAGTGTTTTTTTAAAAGTGTTTTCCTCTAGAAAGTCTAAGAATTCATCCTGAACAAAAGTCACTTTTGTATATTGTTTCTGAATAATGTTTATTCTATAGTCAAGTCATAACCCTGTTTGCTTTTTTTAATATGTATATACACACACAGGCAGGGGGAATAATGTTTTCCTTGCTTCTTTATCCAAAAATTTTCACGTAATTTCTGCACAATCTTTCTAAAATGGAAGTCAAGAATAACAAGAATTTTACCTAGAAAAATAAGCAAATTAGATATCACCATTAATCTGAAAAATCGGCTAGTAGTCTAGGTATTTTCCTGGGAGTTACTGCTAGGCCTCTGATTTCCCCTTCCCTGAAAAACAGTCTAATTGCACTATATTAGAACACAAAGAAAGCATCATGATGTCTTATTTCCTCAGACAGGATGTTGGTTGCCTTTTTTTCCTCTTTTAATGTAAGTAAAATGTCTTTTAAAACAATACTGTCAGTCTGCATTAGTATTCTCTACAGAACTATAGAGGACTTCCAAGATTTCAATTGTAAAAATACCATTTCTGTGACTCCCAAACAGCCCAGTATATACACAAAAAAAAAAAAAAAAAAAAAAAAAGTGCCAAGATGCTCAACTTGGATCTGCTCAACCCAGCTTAGCCAAGACAGCAGCTGTTCTAGTCATATGTAGCAGCAGTACAACTGTAAGTCTGGGAGACCTTAGTAGCAAAGACGTCGGTGTCTTGGCAAATAGGTGCTGGTGTAGGAGTAGAACTGTGGCTTTACTCTGATCTCTTCAGCACAAAACCTGTGCCTATTTAACAGATTTAGCAGTGAACTTTGTATTCCACACCTACTTAAAAATAAAACATCAGGCTCACGTTGTTCCACCTTTCTGCAGAACGCTAGTAAAAAAATGACTATTTCAATTCTGTCTAGATTAGGAGAAATATTTAATGCACACAAGAAACACTAACAAACCTGCAGTGTAATTGTTATTTCACATGACTGTAAGAGCTATAGGTGTACTTACTATGAAGTGTTTTACTAGGTTTTTCACTCCTTTACTAGGCTCCAAGACTGAAAAGAAGTCAAGCATAAAGAATGCTACCTCAGGTTTGATGAAATCTAACCATTAGTACACATCATGCACGTTTCTATAACTTCCTCAAAAATAAAAAAATACTATGAAAATTAGATGTTTGATCAAGTGTTACTAAACAATTTATATAGTTCTAAGGTGGCAGTTTTTGTGTTTTGTATAGATGTGTTTTGTGTTTGCATAGATGGAAAAATGACTACATTCAGCTTTTAGTCATTTTATTCCCCACTTTCTTTTGGGTTTTGTGTCCAAGAGGTTAAAGACTGATCAGTACAGAGGGCACAGCACATTCAGCAGTGGCCTACATCTGCAGTCAGAAGTCTGTAAACAACCATGTTACAGCTTTAAGCTAAACGCACAGAAATTTCATTTTGTGAACTTACGTATTATTTCTTGTTTGTGAAACTAAAACATATTATAGATTAGGTCTTTTACATATTGTTAATAAAATCATGTTTTGTCAGCTCAAAGCTCCATTTAACAGGCAGCAACTCTTTAGAAAATGGGACCGTTCTCCTGCAGAGACCCTGAGCAATGGACAACATAAGTAGGTTCCACTCATTTATTTCACGTATCTTCTGTGGTCACAAAAAATTTTTCAGTATCTTACAATATGACATAACAAACTATGCGCTTTATCTTAGCTTTGCCGCTTCAGAGAAATGTAAATCCAAACCAATTAAAGGAGGGAAGAAGATCTTTCTTGGCCCCTACTACCAGCCAGCAAAAACCTTAAGGTATGGAGTTAATTAAACATAACGAAATCATAAAAAAACAGGACATCAGTTTGCTGCTTTTCATCTGGAGATATCGCTATACTAGTTTATAAAACAAATCCAACTACCTAAATGGAAATAGAGAATTAAACAAAAAGAGAAATATGACAACCATACAGAGTTCCTCTGAGGTATAAAGTATGTTTTATTAAGATTCCTCTCTATGAACCAGAAAACATACAATGGATTGAAATCTGTTTTTCTCTGGACAGAATCAAAGCATTACTAGAGCCATGGAAGCTACAGGCACCCTGAGACTTATAATGAACTCATTTCAGAGGTTTGGAAGAATGATGTGTCTGGGATTCAAATCATTCTGGATTCACTCAACAACAGACAGCTTATGAGAAAACTCTAGCTAGCAGAACTGATTGCTGTGTGAATCCAGCTGGATTACCCAGTCTTAGAAGTAAAAGTTTTCATTCCTATTTATTCCAGGATTCACTTCTCTTAATGAGGATGAAAGACCCCATTACAGTTGCATACCAAAAATTACCAAATACGTTTCAAAATCGACCCAGGTCATCTCAGTTTGAAATTCATACTCTGGAAGTAATGTATTTGCACAGAGATAAACCAAGCAAATATAAATGTATGTGTATACATATGCATAAAACTATATATAAAACTTGACATTCATGTAGAAGATTGAGCCCAAATTAATGTTTCAATTAAGCAACAACAAGGTTTTTGCATCTCTCCATTTCCATGGACAGCAGCCAATCGGCACACTGGAACTCCAAACCCACAAAAGCACATTTGTCTACGAGCTTGTATGGACAAGAAGAAAGAAACCCAAAGAAGCTGAAGACACCTTTGCCATTTCAAACATTTAAAATAAGCACTAAGGGGGTTAATCACTCCCATTCTAGACCAACTGGTGAAAAAACTTAAAATATTAGACACTGTTCAGAAGTCAGGTCTGAATATGCTTCAGTGAGCTTCCTGCATGCCCTTAGATGAGTACCAGACAGTGCAAGACATATGAGTCCAGGAACAGGAAAAATAAAAAGCCATTATAACGACTGCATCTCAGGGGTTTCTTCTGTGTTCATCAAAAATACTTTAAACTGCTGCAGATTTATATCCTAAGTTTAGACTGATGTATGTTCACTGTGGTTATACAGAATAAAGGTGTGAAACTGCAATTTAAAAACAAAAAATCAGATGTGTAATTCAACCGTAGGGTGTTGCGATTGCTTATCATTACCAATAAAAGCCCAATTTGAATATTTCTTACCTCAAATGTCCACTCTTCTTCTTTATCTCCATCCAGAAGCATTTTTGTCTCCCTATACACCTTCCCTATTTCCAGTTTCAATGGGGAAACATTAAATTCAATTCTTTGCAAGTTAAAGCCAATTCCAACTCCAATAGCCTTTAAGAAGCTTTCCTTTAAGGCCTAAAACACAGAGTAAATATATTTTGTTCATACTAGTTATTTTCAAACTGTTTATAAATATTACTTCTGAGCAGACACTGTAGACCAAATAAATTTAAGACTTATACTACTGTAAATGTGAGGGCAGTGTGATGTAATTGTAAAGCACTGTAAACACCTCACCTAACTTGCTGCATTACAATGAACATGCAATCAGAATTCCTAAGGGGCACATACAGATCTGGACACTTTACCTTGTTCTGGGTAAGCATTTAAAACTAGTTATAAATCCTTCTAGAAATGTAAGTTCTACTATGGTTCTACAGTTATTCTGACATGAAAAAAAAAATCACTGAAATATAAAATGCATTAAAATATTATCTCCACTATAAAAGAGTATATAATTTTCCTATAAGGAAAGTAATAAAAAAATACATATATGAAAAGAGAATGTGCCCGTTATAGCACTGCAGCCTATAAATAGGAAAAGAAGGTATTACCCAGTGTCGATAAAACATATCCAGTTGCATCCATTCATTACCCATAGAGTTGATTATATCCCACTCTGTTCCAGTAAACTGCCGCTTCATGATGCGAAAGAAATTTGGTATTGAGCTACTACCTATAAATTAGAAAGAGATATTTACAGAAATTTTAATGGAGTAGTAATAATAAGCTAA
Source organism: Pedionomus torquatus (assembly GCA_013398155.1). Lineage (NCBI taxonomy): Eukaryota > Metazoa > Chordata > Aves > Charadriiformes > Pedionomidae > Pedionomus > Pedionomus torquatus. The sequence goes on along the minus strand of VZRU01007193.1, from coordinate 71,678 downwards.
TGAACTATCTCATGTTATTCCTCTAGAAAAAAACTCATGAAGAAAAAATTATGAACCAACTCTGCTCTACAATCTGAATTTATACAGCCTCAAAACAGTGATGCCAAATTTTGTTCAGCGGATAGTTTGAAAAAAGCAAAACATTCTTATAGCAGAAATAGTGCATTTAAAATGTGAAATGAAAGTCATAAACATTTTATGTATTTTCATCATTCCCTGAAAAGGAAAGCATTTAACCAGTGCTGATTTTATATTAAAAAAAAAATTATATTCAGCTACAAAAGTAGCATGTACAGTCTTTGACATCTGACAGCTTGATCTAGTAGCAGTTGATGAAACAGCATGCTGTTTGTCAGAATTCATCAAGCTATTCTGCCTCCTGCCCTTGGATGCTGCGATACAAAAGAAACACTTTTTTAAGCACATGTAGAAATACAATCTCACAAATACCACATGCATATTAAGCCTTTTGGACTTGTTTTGCAAGAAAAATGTGGGTAGGGAGATGTCCATAATTCCAGTAAGACAAATATCAAGGAAGAAAAACAACCACCAAATCTTCGAATCCTTAGATTAAATTTAAGCCTCCTCTAAAAATAAACACCGCTGCTGTGCATGCAGCAGCTCTTCAGAGGCTACACCACTTTCTCCCACTAGTCAAAATTTACTCTGCGTGGGACACTACAGACTGTGTGGTTATATTGATCAACAGCATTTCTATAATACACTGGAAGCTATAGACCTCATTACACACTCGGCTAATCACCCATGGCCTGTATCATTAATTAGCATACCATGCAATCTGTCCAACAGGGCTTACAGCTGGCAAAACAGACAATGGCAAAAAGCAATCTATATTCTTTAGCAGGTATAATAAAAATCTGGATAGAGACAATTTCACATATGGAGACAAAAATTTTCATAGATTATGCAATGTTCTTATTAAAAAGAAAATATTAGTCATATTTAATCCAGAATGTGGTCTCCCTTCCCAATACCACACTACTTTTAAGAGCCCATCAGTAAGTCACTGCTTAACAAAGATACAGATTCTAACCCTAGCTCTGCTACCGATTCTTTGAGTGACTATGGTCAATGAATTTTTCTCCTCTACACTGTGGTTCCCCATCTTAAAACAGGGATAAGGGTATTAACCCTGCTCTATGAAGTTGTCTTCTACAGGTATCTAAGCACTATATAAAATCAGGTATTGGCAGCAGTAACAATTGATCTGAATGAACTAATGTCACACTAAAGACCACTTCAGGGGTTTCTGACAATTTTCAGGTCATATTGTGAAGTGTAATCTGACACACACATCACTCAAGACACGGCAGTGACATTTCAGAGATGCCCTCATTTTCATTTATAGACTAAAGCAAAGAAAACATTTTAAGACAGAAATTGAGTTTACAGTTGCAGTAGTCAGCTAATAGAGCGATCCAGAACCACCTGAGGAAAGAAGCAATTTTTTTTCTCTCTGGAGGAAATGATGATAGTGAAACAGAAAGGTAACCACAATGCCAAGTACATTTTGATGGATTACCTAGGTAAATGAAATATGCATCTAATTAGACAATCCAATTTCCCCAAAACAATTAAAAAGTAGCAAAAAACCACAAAAAAACATTGTTCAACTTAGATAAAGGTTATTGTCTTTTACCTCTGAGATTATATGGCCCATTTTATAATGAGGTAACTGTCTTAACACCTGGTCCAAACAATCCACTTTTTTTTTTTTTCCTTCTCTCAAGTTCTTAAGACAACAATGGTGAAGCACCAGCCTCTGCAGGTGATTCAATCTACAAAACATTCAAGAATGTCCTGGTTTATACTTCCTTTTCCATTTCTTTCAGGAAGTTTTCTTGGTTTCAGTAACCCAGGGCTACTCACTCTACCAGAGATAACTATTTGAGACCATCCGCAGTACACTAGTACACTACTTCAGCACCTAGAGGCATACAATGCCGCCTGCATTGTCAGTCCTTCCACCAGCCAAACNTCCTGTAGGCTCCCTTCAGATACTGGAAGGCTGCTAGAAGGTCTCCCTGGAGCCTTCTCTTTTCCAGGCTAAATAGCCCCAGGTCCCTCAGCCTGTCCTCATAGGACAACCCTCTAATCATCTTTGTGGCCCTCCACTGGACCCGTTTTAACAGTTCTATGTCCTTTCTCTGTTCAGTATACCAAATGTTTATCAAACCGTATGCTACTATCTTGTCATTTCTTACCCCATTTTTTTTGTCCTAGGTTTCTCCAACTGTTCAGCTACCCCTCTTGACACTTATGTTCACATTTGCATATTACTTTCCCCTCCACTCCAGCCATCTGTCATGTCCCTCCTCTGAAAAACTCAGGCACCGCCTTCTCTTGAACTGCCCTCCCATCCCGTTTCCTTCTTAATACAGCACAGTTGCTTTGCTCTGACAAATGGATCATATTAGAGGAGCCAGGACTACTACTCTACACAAATAACCACATATACCACAGCCTACCTAGCCCATTTCTCTGTATTTGCTTCAGTATCAGAGAAAGATAGATTCATTGAATCATGGAAAAATTTAGGTTGGAAATGACCTCTGGAGAACACTTGATCAAACATTCTGTTGAAAACTGATCTGTATGTTAGCTTACCCACAGCTTTGTCATGCAGAGTCTATTACCCCTTCTCTGGGCAACTTATTCCACTATTTTACTGTTCTCATCATGAAGATTTGTTTTATGAAGACAGAATTCCCACTGAAGCAACCTAAACCTGTTGCCATTTGCCCTCTTTCTGTGCACCCTCATTAAGACAGCTGCCTACATCTTCTCTACAGTTACCGTACAGGTAGGCTGTAATTAGATACCCCTTCTCAGAACTTTCCCCTCTTCAGGTTCACCAAATCCTGTTCCATCAACATTTCTACATAGGCCAGGTGCACCAACCCTCTAATTACCTTGGTAGCCCTTCACTAAACCCTCTTCACCATTCCCATGTCCCTCATGACCTAAGGGACGAGAAGGGGACAAAACTAGAAGCAGCAGAAAGTTTTCTTTCAAATTGCATCAGTTTTGCTTTTATTTTGAGAAAATAAAAGCCTCAAATGTACTTGCCATAATTTACAAAAACTTCCTTTGAAAGAATGGGAATAAGTCCCATGTAGCAATTATTCAGCTGGTTTTAAATTTGCATTTCTAAATTACCTCCCATTTGCCAACTCATTTCAGAAATAAACTCACCTATCAACAATTATACAAACACTTGGACTTACTTCTGTGACCATTCTAATTCGTTAATAATTCAAGTTCTAGTTTACCAAAAAAACAAATTTCATTAAAAATACACCAAAGACACTTCTTATGAAGTTATTTCACTACGCATACTTTAGAGCTAACAGCTATTTTTGATACATTTTTTGATTTCACATGATATAATCTACAGATGATCATTTGATGCACAGGGCAAGATCGGGTACAAGGGTCCTTCACTGAACGATTGAGCTTCCTATTCTGATGCTAACTTCTTCAGACCTTCTGAAGTATTTCCCTTCCTTTGTTTATTGCCGGTATTTTTCTCTTAGAGAAGTTTTCCAAAAGTGCTAAACATTTTTGGTAATCTCAAAGCCCACTCTGTAAAATTTAAGCAAAGAAAGAAAAAACGTGCCCCGATATTTTAATCTTCACAAAGTCACAATATTTTTTACAAGGAAAATAAAAAGACCACGTAACATAATACAAAAGAAACTGAAATGCGAGTGGTAACTGGCTGAATGTCAGTGCTCAAAGGATTATGATCAGCTGCGCAGAGTCAGTTGGAGGCCTGTAGCTCATGGTGTTCCCCAGAGGTCAGTACTGGGTCCACTCTTGTTCAACGTATTTATTAACCACCTGGATGAGAGGACAGACCGTACACCCTCAGCAAGTTCACTGATCATAAAAAACTGGGAGGGGTGGCTGACACACCAGGAGGCTGTGCTACCATTCAGCAAGGCCTAGACAGGCTGGAGAGTTGGGCAGTGAGGAATCTAAAGAAGTTCAACATGGGCAAGTGCAGGGTCCTGCACCTTGAGAGGAATAACTCCATGCATCAGTATAGGCTGGGGGCTGACCTGCTGGAAAGCAGCTCTGGAGAGAGAGAAGTTCTGGTGGACAATAAGTTGACCATAAAGCAACAGGCCAA
>VZRU01007193.1:30076-49785 GCA_013398155.1 Pedionomus torquatus | reverse complement strand
CGAGGCCGAGGCCGTCGCGTAAGGAGGAGGACCGGGGTGGCTGAAAACCCCGGCCCTGGCAAAAAGAACGCAGTTTACCTGAAACGTGAGACAGGGCCGCGCTTATGCCGTTGGGAGCGTTGGCCCCGTTAACGGCGGGTGCTTCTCCCCCGGTGTCTGCGGCCCCACCGTCGCCGTCAGCCCCTCTGTGCCCCTGGGGAGCCGGGGTGGCCTCCGAGCCTGCCCTCGGACTCGCTGCTGACTAGAAAAGAGGGGCCCGTTGTTCGCACGGGAGATGGGAAGCCCCGCATCACCCTTAGGCCCATTCTGGCTTCTAAAGGACGTAGCCAAACAAAAAGCCTTTTGTGTCCTCTGCTTTCTGCTGTGCTAAGAACTGTGAGGCTTGTCAGAACGGGGATTCCCCTGGGCCCTCAATTACAGGCCACCTGTAAATCATCAGAAGGTAATGATTTTGTTTAGCCTTTGGTTTTGAAGTCGGGCCACGGCTAAAGCTTTAGGGTGTGTTTGGAAAATTGCACCCCTCCTTTCCTCTAGAAATATTTATGATTTAACTGTTCTATATTGACTGTTTTCAAAATATTGAAAATTACATTCTTTCAGGTATTTCCTAGAATCTTTCATTGTTTTTTTTTCTTGTTTAGCATCCCCAGCTCCCTGTCAATGTGAAAAAGTGCCTTTTCTAAATAGGCCAGAAGAACCGCTGTCTTTTTCATTGAAATAAGTCTCAGTTATAACTGAGTATAGATTGCTCTTTGCAAATTATTTTAAGCACAGAAGTAACATCTGGGGAAAAACATGTTTCAGCAAGGAATCAGTAGTGTAATTCACTTACTTTAAAATATTATTCCCATTTTTCTTCATAAATTAGTCAAGCAAGCGATGTCATACATACTTCCTTATGTATTACCCAAAGAAAGAGACACAAAGTTAACTGACAGCAAAGGAGGATGTAGCACAGTCAAAAAATGCTATTTCCCTGGAAAATGCTATTCCCCAATATCAAATTGTAGCTGAGGTGTACATTTCAAGCATTGTATTGTACACACTTTGAAGAGAAAATTGTGGCCATCTCTAGATTTAGTTACTGATACATGATAATCATAGAATCATCTAGGCTGGAAGGGACTTCCAAAGGTCATCTAGTCCGACCTCCTAATGCTAATACAATATGGATCTTACCTAGTTCCAAAAAAAACCCCTCAGGTTTGCTTAATAGGTTTGGCTTCTCCATGCTTTCTACTTAGAGAGATGTAAACATCTAGCAGTTTCACTAGTGGATTTATTGATTTTGTTAAAAAGTAAGCATCATGTGTAAGTGCAAACTGAGGATTAAGATGCACTGTATACTATGTAATATAAATTCAATATAAAACCACATTGTTATTATAAGTAAAACATGCTACAATAATGAACTATGCTGAGTTATTCTACAAGTATGCTCAATATTGCATACATGTTTTGAGAAAAACATGTATTTTAATCACCTACAGAAAAGACAGACTACAGAACCCAGTAAAAGCAGTAATTTCCTCTTCCAGAATTTGCAGTTATTATTTTTGCCCCAATTAGGAGAACAGCATGGCATTTTTACAGTTCTTGGACTTTTTTGGCTAAGAATTTTAATTTTAATTTCCAAAGGAACTTGATGAATTTAAGAGATTTAGCTGTAAAGTTGAGTCAGCTTAAGTTCATCTAAGTGATTATTTTCTTTATCTTAATGGATTCATATGTTTGTGAGAGGGTATGTATTTAAAGATCACTGCTTGCAGAGAGGTAATCTTCCACTTTTGGAATGCCTCCAGGAATCAGTGCAATTTCACTGCTTCCTACTGGTACCATGCTGGGATTTTTTTCATGCCATTTTTTTTTCAATCGCTTCTAAAGAATCCAAAGCTTTAAAGTCTCTGTGTCACCTTTCCTTCATAGAATACTGTCACAGCATGTATTATTGATAAATGCCACTTTTGTGGATTAAATGTCTCAGAATGCCACATGCATCTTTTTTGACTGTCTAAAAATGATTTGCTGAATATTAATTTTGTTTGAAGTTCAGTTATTTATGAAAAAGCTGTGAGACTCAGTTGCACTGAAATTTCTGGATAGGAACCTGGAATTCTGTTACTGTCTGTTTTCATTCTTAAACAGTCAATAACAGTAAAAACAATAATACAATATAGAAGTATAGAACTTTGTACTTAGTATTTATAACTTAACTACATTTCAATCTACTCATGTCTTCTTAGTCAGCAATTAGAAGTGTCATCAAATCCTTTATGTACCTGTTACACTGATATTCATCTTGCTGAATATTAAATTAGGTGCTGTTAAATTAGATGTGTATTGGAGGGTGGTGTCTTTAAAAATGGTTCACAAATTACTGATTTCTCCCCCTTTGAATAGATACAGAATGAAAATAGCAAAACATCTTGATGGGTATATAGTAGACTTAATAATGTAATACTTTTAAAATTAGATTTTTAAATACTGACCTTGACCTTTCCAAAACTTACATTAGCTGCACGGTTATATTTGGTATGAAAAAAATATCTAAAACTTCCTTAGAGAAATGTATGCAATTTCTTTATTTTTGTTGGTCTTCATTCTTTCTTCCTTGGTATATAAAGTATGCTGTAAAATACCAGCATTTAAAAATTCTCTTTTTTTAAAATCGTGCTTTCTAGTCAGACATGCTCTCCAAGGTGGGAGAAGGCTAAGTGACAAAGGTAATGTTCTTTTGAAGAACAATTTATTTCTCATAGCTGCAAAGAACTATTAAGAATTAATGTTTTTTATTATTATTATTTATTGATCAGAAAGTGCTGTAGCGCAGCTGTATTGTGCTTTGAGATAAAGCAGATAGATTGTTTTACAACTGTTTGTAAAGTGCCAAATAAAGGTTGAGTTTAGACTATTTTTGCTAGCTGCATTGGTAGGGGAGAGGACATCTAGACATCAAATGCTATTTGTACTGTCTGAATGAATACATGCCTCATGTTCCCTGTTGTGCTGGGAACAGTTTCTGGCTTCAGTCCCATTAGAAAGGTTTGGTCATGTTTATTGTCAGGCAGATATGGCCCTAACATACTTTTTGTGACAAAGTGCTAACTTACCTATACACAACACTTGGGTGTGCTCAATACTTTCACAAAACAACATGCCCTACGCTATTACAAAATCATATATATTTGTATATATATTTTTATCTTACTATTATAAAGTGATCAAAACAGTTTGGTATAAGTCTTCTCCAGTGTCAGTCTGTACCCTGTGTCCTCATCTGGGTGTTCATGCTCCATTCCTGTTATATGGGCCCTTACCCTCCCTTGATTACTAAATTTTCCTCTGTTACTTACTTAGAATTAATTGCACATCTTATACCATTGTCAACTTCACTAGCATATTTACACATTTGAAACCATTCTGTCTTTCAGTTGCAGTGTCTAAGGCTATTTTGGCTTTCCGCAAAGGTGTTTCTGGATGTATGTACTTTATATGAGTATGTTCTGACTGATGCTCTGGTGAGCACTACAGCAGACCCTGTGCAAACTAAAGTTCATCTCTGCTCAAAGTTCACTCCACAGGTCATAGAATCATAGAATGGTTAGAGTTGGAAGGGACCTTAGAGATAATTGAATTCTGCTGTTTCAGATCTGGTGGAATGGATCTGAACACCATCTCTAGGAGGCATATTGCAGTAGTTATGATTTTAGTGTATGCCTGTTGAGATATTCTGGAAACAGCTGTCTTGGTTTTGGACTCCTGTATAAGTTTAACAGTATCTGTGTTTACATTCTCGGCATAGTATCTAGCATTCAGCAGATATCCAGGGTATGAAATTGATACTCAGAAGGGCAGCTGGACTTTCTGAAGGATAAGAATAAACAAATAAATTACACATTTCAACTTCTTCCACATAGAGAATTGTAAGTACATTGTAAGAGGGATTTTGATGGTGCCAACTAAAAGAAAATCTGTGTAACCATGTTATGTCTTATGGAAACGGAAAATTAGCACTAGTGAAGTAGAAGAATTCCTCTAGAAATTCAGTTGAGTGTTTTTGGCAGCTCTTTGCTTGGTATATGAGTATTAATATTATATGAGTATTAAGGTCAGTTAAACGTTTTCTTGTCACTCTTTACCTTAGATACTGCTAATAGGAATGTGTGTATTTCTCATGTTTTGATTACAGGCTTTTTAGATTTATCACTCTGGTTACAGGGCATGTGGGTCAATGAGCTCATTATGTTCTGGGCTGCTCCATCCTGTACCGTCTTGTGAAAAGTGTAGTGTTAAAACTGGTTTTGTGAACAGCAGAATTAATGAGGTCTGGATCCTTATTAGTGGACTTTGTGACAGACCATAAAATGCTCCTACTGTCAGAGCTCCCACGTGGCCCATTAGTTCATCCACTGTAATGACCAAAATGACTTCACCATCCCCAACCTGCTTCTATTCACCTGCTAGCTGCTGTGTGGCCATACTTAGGCTGGCCGTTCTTGCCACTTAACTCTCAGGTGTGCAGAATGCCTTGCCCCTCAACTGGAGATCCGTACAGATAGCGTTGAGCTCTATGTTTATCTCCTCAAGCATGTATTATGTGGGGTTGACCTTAATAACTTTGAAGTTTGTATCAAATTTCACTGTAATGGCCAATGGGCTACTTGTCTGATGTGACAAAAAGAAAATGTTTGATGTTTTCAAAAAGAAAAACAGGTCAAATATATTAACTTTAAGAGAGTTTGGTTTTGGAAGGGGTTTGGTTTTGTTTTTTTTGTTGGTTTTTTTTTTTTTTTTTTAGAAAACCAGGCTCATAGCTAACGCGTCATTTGTCGGCATAAGATGTGTAAACATTCAGTATGCCAGCAGAGAAGTTTTGTCTAGTAGAGTAGCTTGAATTTAGTCACGTTGAAGAGGACGTTTGATCTCACTGCAGCCAATACCCAGTTGCATGTGCCAGTACTCAGCATCTGATGTGTCACTTTACAGGAGGTGCTGGAAGGCTGGTGGTGTGGCAATGCCCAGTCGGTCAGGTGATGGAAGAGGGATCAAGTATACAGCCTTTGCCTGCCATGATAAGAAGCTGTATGGCACATAACTGTGTGTTAAGAAACAAAAGTAGGAGATCCCAAATCTAAGGAACCATCCATTTAAGTTTGGTTCTTGGTAATCCACATAAAAACAGACTTTGTAATTGGAATCCTGTGGGAGTCAATGGAACAAATACCAGGAAGGTTCATTGCCCAGCTTTCCTGAACTCTGCAGCTATGTAATATATGTCTGAACCCCCTAAGTTTTCTTCCATTTTGTCAGTAACTTGATCAAATATTTATAAAGGTAACTGTTGATTAATTCATATGGTTTTGTAGAAGAATGTATTAATTATAAATGCTATTTGGCCTTGTGTAACATGCCAAGTTTAGCTGAATTGTTAGGGCATTTCTGAAGCTTTAAAATCATCAACAGATACAGCAAAGTAGTAAATTATCAAATAAAGCAGGAATTGGCTACAAGGGAAGTGTGAATGTAATTTTTAAATTCTTTTTTTCAGTGGAGTGCAGAGGACTGAATTAGGCTAAGCCATAACACAGTATTCACTAATGTATTCCTTAATGATGGACAAGAACATTAGATGTACACTAATGAAATTTGTGTTTTAAAAAAATAAAGAGACATTGCTATTACAGATTAGGATTAGGATGCACTGGTAGCCTGTAAATTGAAGAAGTGAGACACTGGTAAGATCTTAACCATTATGCTGTACAACAAATTTTATATCAGTGAAAGAAATATGAGATCAAACAAGTCGATAAAGAGAAAACCACAAGAAATAATAAGAAAAATGAAAATTCAGTCTTATAAATGGACCTTGGAGAGTTTGATAGCTGTTCATTCTAATAAAAGCTGAGAGGGGATACTAACACTCTTGATAATTGTGAGTAAATAAATATACAAAGGAAAACTCAGTCAAGTGACAATTTTGATAGAAGAAAAAGTATATGTAAGCATTAATACATTGTTTATGTAATTAAAAGAAGGTTTGCAGTCTTGGCACCAATTTACCAGGATAGTGGTAAAAGAAAACTTTCTGAAACGTATGATGTCTTTGCCTAAAATAGCAGAGATGGACTTTATGACATTAGATGGTTCTGTGTTCATTATACAAAGATGAATATTACTCAAATTGGGAATTTTGCTTACAGAGAGCAAGTAATAGGTAGGAGCTTGCTGTAGAAACTGCATGTAAAGGGCAGAATGTGTCTACTGTCTATTATGAATCACAAAATTTTGTGAAAATATTTACATTTCCTTCAGAAGAATTGTTACTTTACATGGTGTCAAATAAAGCTTGGAATTCACTTCCTTTTTTTTAAAGTTTCATTCAAATGTGGGAAACTAATTTTGCTGAAAACTCTCCTTTTGAAGATTCAGTCTCTTGAGGAACAAGCTTTTAAGTTCCTCATAAGTTTCCTAATAAGAAGAAGGTATTCTAGAGAATTCTGACATACAAAAAGCTTAATGATTTATGGAAGTTGGGGTTTATGAGGCCATACATTATCAGAATAAATGGTGGTCTTGTTCTTCTGTATTTTCCTAGTTCCTCAGGCTTAGAATGGAAAGAGTGAATACGTGAGATTGTCTGGCCATGGGAAGAAGATGCCTGCTCCAAGGGTGCCAGTGCTGGCAGCAAGATCAATGGATCTCTTCTATTCCAGGACACATGGAGTTTTATTTGTGGTTGGAGCTACCTGACTAGATAAATTGTAGATCAGTCTGCTATGAAAGTACCTCCCATGAAGAAGACTGCCTGATGGCTTAGTTTACTCTAATTGTACCACTTTATCAGATAAGCCTTTTCATGAAATTATAAACCAAAACCAGTATTTTTCTGGTTTCTGAGTTTGGCTTGGAATTTTTTATCCCCTTCTTTGTCAATTCAGGTGGGCCATTATCTGTTACTAATTTTAATTGGAATTGTGGAAGCAGAATCCTGCAATTGAAAAGCTTTGGAATGTTTCCTTAAGATTTAAAATAGGCAGACTTCACTCAGATTTGCAGTCAGGGTAGTTCATGCATCTGTAGCAGTAGAAATAGCTCTTTAAATATGTATAAATAAAATATACTAATGTTTAAAGTTTCTTTATGTTGTCAAAATGAAGTAAAATATTTTTAATGTAAAAAATAGTAAAGCCTAATTTACAGTACAAATAATGCAGTATAGGTATTTTCACCAGAAAAGCTTGGCCACTGAAAGGGAAGTGGCACTGTCTTAAATTTAGTATCATAGAACTGTCTAGGTTGGAAGGAAGCTTTAAGATCATGTAGTCCAACTGTCAATGTAACTGATAAAAAACATCACTAAACCATGTCACTAAGCACTATGTCTACCCATCTTTTAAATACCTCCAGGGATGGTGCCTCAGCCACTTCCCTGGGCAGCCCATTCCAATGCTTAGTAACAATTTCAGTGTAAAAATTTTTCCTAATATCCAATCTAAACCTTCCCTGGTGCAAAATCCATTCTGAAGCCATTTAATTTACAGCACTGTAAATGTACCTCACAGTGTGCAGCATAAGCTGTAAGCAAGCATACAGCTTTAGAGCAAGACTAGAGGTATGAGATAAAATCAGTATCAATTGACTAAATACTCAAAGTTGCACTGTCACCAAACTGTGTCTAAAAGACCCCATTTAATAAGCCCTAGCGATCCTGTGATTAGACCAGGCTGCTTGTGTTTGTATTCTCTTATTTTAGTCTGGACTGCCTCATGGGAATCCACTTAGAAAACAGTCTAAAGCTGTAGAAAGACCAATGGTCTGCTTTGAGTTGAGGGGTTTGTTGTACACAGATGAGCCTTTTGGAATCTAAAAATATGTAGCAAAGTTGTCCTTTTCCGTCTTCATTTTACAGCAAATTATTAGAATTTGGGTTTTTTTGAGGGTAAGCCTAGGACTAATCTTTCTCTCAACCTTTAAAAATTTTAACACACTCTTGGGTGTACATCTTTTGGACTTTATTGAATAAAGTCCTACAGGTGGGTACTATTTATAGAGTTGTTCTTTGAAACATGTCAGATATTTTACTTTTCAAAGTATGCTATGTGTAAGTATTTTGCAAAGTAGTACTATTATCAAATTAAATTCCTTGTAAAAGTAATGTCTAACACAAATTTAGAACTGTGCATAGGACTTAGAAACCAATTTCAGTGCTGGGAATGTTTTTGTTTTACAGTATATTGATTTATTTTTTTTTAAATAGTAAGATTGTAGAAATAATTACTTATTTTTCCATTTCAGTTTCAAGAATACATTGAAGAAATCATGGCCAATCAACGGGATTACATTAGCAGACCTATTTGCAATGGAATTTCTGTTCCTGAAAATAAAATCAATTCCCTAGTGGCCGAAGGTCATGGACAACAAATTCTGAAAGTGCTACAAAAGTTCAGAGAACAAAATATATTTTTTGACTTTAAAATTCTTGTGAAAGATGAAATAATTCCTTGTCATCGTTGTGTTCTGGCAGCATGCAGTGATTTTTTCAGGTAAACGTGATTTTGGCATGAGTTTTCAGGAAATGGATTGAAAGTTCTCTGGGAGGGAGGGGAAGAATATAATTACAGAAATTAAAAAATAAATCATCACAATTTACATGACTGCAGAGTTTGGAGCAAATCATTCAAACATTGTATTAAGGATAGCAAAGAAAAAAAAAAAAAAAAGAACTAAACCAAAACTACATTGGTAGATGCCCAGCCATACCCCAAATACATCTGTATTTCCAAAGTGATAGGAGGACTCCGATTTGACTTTCAGACAGGAGTCTGTACTCTGAAGTACCAGTGTCAAACTATAAGTGCATAGTTTTGCTGTAAGGTAGACTTGACACACGTTCCAGAAGTTCCAGAAGGAACTTTTTAGACTTGTCTGTTGCCTGTACTTGAAGGTCTTCAAAGGCTTTGCTCGACTTTGTATGGGACAGTCTATGTACTTTGACACATTAATACTGTGAAACATAAGAGGTTGTTTACAAATATATCTTGCACTGAGCAATTGTGGATAAATAGTGCATGGTTTTGGAATGGGGCTGGATTTCATTTGCCTAAGATGAGTGGTCAGTATAGTAGAGTTCTTCAGAGGTATTTAAACAGATACCTTACATTTTTTTCTGAAGTGCAGATTTCATCTTTTCAGCATGAAATTATCTGTGATCTTCCTTCTGGTGCTTAAAGTTATATATTCTTAAGGGAGAGACAGATCATTCACATGCAGGGTATTAATTTATGAAGAACCATGCTAACCTTTTTGTTAGTAAGGTTCGCACTTGCAATTCCACACTGAAAGTCTGTTTCCAAATACGCTCTTTAGAAAAACACCAAGCTAAGATGCCCCAACAATGGAAAAATGGGCTCCTGGAAATCAGTTAATGAGCTTGATTCAGGTGTTATTTTCAAATGGCCTGGAGCATCCTATGGTGTGTAGGAGTCTGCCATATAAGACACGGGACATAGGCTGGATATGTTCTTGGGACTACTGAAAAAAGAAGAAATGGAGATGACAAGCTATTTCTCCACTCTAGCAACAGATTGTTTTTTCTACTCACAGAACTACTTGCATTTCAAGTGTTTACTGCTTGACAGCACAAAGATATTCTGGTAGAAAGGAATGTTAGGATGAAATACCTTGCAGTGGTAATTTCTAGAACTGAAGTTAAGCATGTGGTAACATATGTGGCCTTTTCACTACCTACAGGCTCTTTGGGATAAAATTTGTCAGGAGAGACCTCTCCCCGCCTGTAGCAGTTGACAACAGCAGTCATCAAATTCACAAGTTGTCCTGGAATGCAAGGCCCATTTATTACCATCAGGGAATAAAAAATATCTAGGTCCACTAGACAAATTTTAAAATTAAATATGTTTGTCTTCCTTGGCCTTTGGACTTCTCTTTGTTTTGGTTTCATTGTGTAAACCTAAGATTCAGCAGTATTTTGCTCCCTACTTGTTAACTTTCAGAATAAAAGCCTTTGCCTAGATTGCTCTCTTCTAGTATTGTTCAGTTGCTATTTTACTCTGTAATTTAGAGATTCTTATCATAGCTTTTGGGTTAATGAGGGAAGGATTCTAAGGATCATCATTTAGTATGCAAAAAGGTCTTTGGGACATGACTGTCTTATTATAATTTTATGTTCTTATTCAGGAGGTCAGACAAGTTCCTGCTTTACCTGATGTTCACTTCCCGAAGAGCACGCTATACATAGTGTTTTTTTGTTTCTCTTTGCCCTCATAAAAGTATGGGATTTTAAAAATCACATACTCTACAGATACTAATTGTATAACTAAACCATGATATAATACTGGGTGGGGTTTTTTTTAATAGGAACTATCTATGATATATTAATAATCCAGATTAGATACTTAATATTTGGTTATTTATCTAGATTTTTCTCTGCTGTCATCTTTTGTCAAATTCAGAAGCCTTTGCTACTACAGCCTGATGCTTAGGTTCTGGAAGGGCAGGACAAGAGATGCTGCAGCACTATTCTGTTGCCAGCACTTGCCACTTTGAGAAAACATAATTATTTTATCTTACCATGTTAAATTGTGTGAAATAGTTAAATGTTATTACATATTTACTGATAAAGTAGTCAAAATTGTAATAAAATTTGTATAAATCTACTGATCAATAATTTTTGTTCCACGATTTCAACCATTGTCTTTGTATTCAGTCACAATCTACTTTCTGCACAAGTTTCATTGTGTCATGCAACCTTATGTCACAGCCTCATTTTTTTCTGACATTTGTGTGTACCCATGCATCTATCTGTCAACTCTAACACAAGAATTAAATTTCCTCATGTTTTTTCTTCTCTTTTACCCCTCACCCATTTTTATTACCGAGGAATGGACCCATCATCCATCCTGCCATTTGCTCAGTCTGTGATTTGGAAGCCTTTTTTCACTTAATTTTCTGTATTCATCCACAGTGCATGACCTAAATCATGGATCTTTTTAATTACGTATTTTTTAAATTAGCCTTTCTTTCTCAAGCTGTCGAAAATGATGCTGCCCATAAAACTGTCATGTTTTCTCTCACATTGAGAGCTGTAGACTTTATCGTGCTTTGTGAAAAGCCATACAAAACACAGGTGCTGCTATCATTTTTATGAACCATCTCTTTGAATAAGTACTTATCACCACTCTTTCTTTCTTTCTTTGACCATAGCAAGCAGTTACTTTGTTCTTATGAAAACCTCCATGGTTTAGATCTATACAGCCTGCTCACCTTATACGCCCCTGATTGTCTCCTTCCTCTCACATCAGTGTCCTCTGCTGTTTGCTAGATCTTTAATTTGTGTGTGTATCTTCTATATTTTATTCACAGAGCCATGTTTGAAGTTAATATGAAAGAACGAGATGATGGCAATGTTACTATTAGTAATCTATCACCCAAGGCAGTGAAAGCTTTTCTTGATTATGCTTACACAGGAAAAACAGAGATAACAAACGAAAATGTGGAAATGCTCTTCCAACTCTCGTCATTTCTTCAAGTTTCTCTCCTTTCCAAAGCTTGCAGTGACTTTCTAATAAAAAGTATCGATCTTGTGAATTGCTTACAGTTACTTTCTCTATCAGAAAGTTATGGTTCTGTCCGCTTATTCGATCATGCACTAGATTTTGTGCAGCATCACTTTTCCTTGCTACTCAGATCAAGTGATTTTTTGGAGATGAATTTTGAGATATTACAAAAATGTCTTGAGGCTGACGAACTAAACGTCCCTGAGGAAGAGTCAGTGTTGAAAGCTGTCCTTCAGTGGACCAAACATAGCTTAGAAACTCGACAGAAATATCTGCCTAATTTGATTAAAAAGGTGAGACTACACCAGTTACCTGAAAAGACTTTGCAGGACTTTCTACATTCTGAAGAACACTTACTTAAGAGTGCTAATTGCTCAGTAATAATCAATGATGCAGTTAAAAGTGTGCAAAACTTCAGTGGATTGTTTCCAGATGCACGTCCTTCAACAACAGAAAAATATATATTTGTTCATAAAACCGATGAAGATGGAGAAAACAGACATACTTTCTGCTACAACATCAAAACAGATAAATGGAAAGAACTGCCACATACGCACATGATTGATCTTCCAGGGTCAAGTTTATCTAGCTATGGAGAAAAAATATTTATAACTGGAGGATGTAAAGGGAATTGTTACAGGACTGTCAGGCTTCATATTGCTGAACCATTTCATGATGCTACTGACCAAACCTGGTGCTACTGTCCAGTCAGCAATGAATTCTCCATAGTGTCAGCTATGAAAAAACCAAGGACAATGCACACGTCCGTTGTAACCTTAAACCAGCTGTTTGTAATAGGGGGAAAGACCAGGGGAGCTCAAGAAACACGGAGTCTTTTGGATGTAGAATCCTATAATCCTCTTTCCAAAGACTGGAAATCTGTAAGTCAATTACCAAGAGGTATCTACTACCCAGAAGCAAGTGCATGTCAGAATATAATTTACGTCCTTGGCTCAGAAGTAGAGATTACTGATGCCTTTAATCCATCTCTTGACTGTTTCTTTAAATATAATGCTATGACTGATCAGTGGTCTGAGCTTGTAGCGGAATTTGGTCAGTTTTTCCATGCAACTCTAATCAAAGCTGTTCCAGTGAACTGTACATTGTACATATGTGATCTCTCCACCTACAAGGTCTACAGTTTTTGCCCAGAAACCTGTGTTTGGAAAGGGGAAGGATCTTTTGAATGCGCTGGCTTTAATGCAGGGGCAGTTGGGACAGAAGACAAAATTTATATATTAGGTGGTGACTATGCTCCGGAAGAAATCACAGATGAAGTTCAAGTCTACCATAGTAGCAGGTCTGAGTGGGAAGAAGTTTCACCAATGCCAAGAGCCTTAACTGAGTTTTACTGTCAGGTCATTCAGTTTAATAAATATAGGGACCCCTGGTCATCTGTACTGACAATTTGCTCTGGAGAATTTTGAAACTTCCTGAGTCAAAAGAATCTCTTTAAATGCACAAGTTTTAGATCAGATTTTTAGGTCTTAAGTTACAGACAGAAAAATATATTCTGTTTTGTTTAAATCTTCAGTTTAAATTGTATGCTATAGAACTGCTTTTGGAAGAGTCCATTAAATTGTCATTCAGGGTCATCATTATATAGAAAGCATTACTTAATTTTATATGCAAGTCTTTAATTATCTGAACACTTTGCAAAATTATATTATATTTCAAAAAAAGCATTGTTATGATGACTTAATTGTAATATGTGCCATTATTTCTGTGATATTCGCAGTTATCCCAGTAGACAAATTGCTATGTGAGAAAACCGACAGTGATACTGTTTTCCCTATGTAACTGGAGTTTAAAAGAAATCTACATCAGTGTTGTTTTATTTAGTTTTTTTTTTTAATATTCATAACCTGTAAGAGGAATCTATTTTCAGCTTTATCTTCTTGAATGACCTTAGCAAGGGCAAGAGCCAAAGTGACCTTCACAGCATTAAAACCAGGTATCTAAGTTGAAGAGACTGATAATTCCTATCATCTTACTTCAGCTCTTCAGTTTTACCAATTTTTCTCCATCCTTGTGCCTTAGTAGTAGCTGTACATTCTGTTTTCATCCCATTAACTGTGGCAAGATAAATTGTGATCATATAGTGCACGGTGGGGAAGATTTCTACAGGGTGGATATTTCATATGGTACCTTTGCTTCAGTCATGCTGTTAACTAAAGAAAAAGCACTTCAGGCTGTTTTCTAAAATAAGTCTTCCATCTCTGAAGTCCCAGTGCTATCTAGTAAGCAGCCACTAGGCTGCTTACAGCAGCAAGCTGTAAAATAAATTTTAGTCATTGCTTCGGTTAACTATGGGAAAAATTTGTATCTTGTCATGCATCAAATACAAAGTTACAATTATAAATCCCCTTCAGAATTCCTTTTTTTAACTTCTGTAATGATTTAAACAAATTAGAACGCTTTCATCTTGTATTTCATGGTCATTTTAAGTGTTAAAATATTACATGGTAAACACTACACATTATATTTCTTGATAAACTTTCAGTAGTCATCTATAATGTTAAAATTGCAATGGTTTTTAGTATTAATATTAGTCTAAGCATACATTATGAGGTCAGTTTGATCCCATGCATACAAAGTGTTTGACATAAGGATGCTGGAATTAGCTACATTTCATAAATTCATTAGTAATCTTCCACAGCCTGAAAATTTTCTTTCTTTCCAGCTATATGATTAAGATATAGGGAGTCCTTATGTGCTACATAAGTATTGTTTAAGGAGTAAGGTTGTCTTATGCCAGACAGAATGGTTCTAAACATCTAAGCACATCTTTTCCAAGCAGTTTAAAAATGAACAAAATTTAGTGAGGTGCCTGCAACCTCTTTCATATGGCTTGCCATGACTGTGGTAAGTTTATCACATCACCACTGCAGGTACTTTTTGCAAAACTCAGCTCAGTATTACTGCTTAAAGCTTAGTATTGCCTAGCGACATCTGTTTTAAATGATAAATGAAAAAAAAGCTTTGGTTCTGTGATTGACTATAATTTGTCGTTATATACTTTTATAAATTTAGATAACATTCATCATCAAGATTTTCATAAGGATGTAAATGAAAATTATACACATTTGGGTAACATTATTAATGGACTGGAATTCTCCCACTCAATAATTTATTTGTATTAAGATGCATGTAGTTCTTTAGAAGTAAATATCTTGTTATTACAGTATTTCAGGCAACTTCCATGTTTATTTAGCTCTTTTCATAGTAAGTATCCCAATTATTTTATAACTACCCTTAGCCAGGTAACGTTTACAATCCCTATACTGAAATGCAAGTATTTTTATATGGGAACACAACTGCTTTTTGTTTGTGCAAAGCAAATGTACTGAATAGTTTAGGACTGATGGAGAATTCTATTCCCACTCACTGAAACAGTGAAGAAAAATAGATGTATCGGAGAACAGCAGCACTAATAGAGCTACTCTTGGTAGTATAGAGACTTCATTAGTCATTAAATATTGCAACTTGTCTCTTCATCAGAATTCGAGGCCCAATTCTCCTCTGTTTGTGTTTTTGTGTTGGTTTTATATCCAAGTAGTATAAGTATGCAATTCATGCAATGTGAAAAGTAACATATTATGCCCATAGTACACGGGTATAAATAGCTATGCAAATTGGAAGAGACTAGAGAATTGCAAGGGTTTTTTTATTGCCATTGTCATGACCAAATTGCTGGATCACACAAACAGCAAGTCAGTCAGTAATTCAGGTGACGTTCTTGCCTCCAAGTTTTCCCTTATAGCAGACTTTTTTTGGCAGTCTTCCATCCAGTCACTTGGTATATGTATAAGCCTCTGGCATATGACATCAGATGGAGTAATGATGTATGTGGTAAATTACTCATTATTAGTATATATAGTGAAAACTGAACAAAGCTTAATTTGGAAAATAGACATGCTTCTTTAATATTCTATGCTACATTTGCACAGGAACTAATGTCAGTTCCCAATCTGGCAAATCATTCATGGATTTCTAATGGAGTTGAACTCTCTTACTCGGCGATCAGGAAATAATGTAGTAGTGTCAGTTACTTTATTCTACTGCTTCCTGAAAGTTACCATGAAACAGTACAAATTTTCTTCAGTTATGTAGGTAAGCTTGTATTACTACAGGCTTTCCTCACAGAGGAAAAAGAGGTCATTTGCCACAATTCTGCATACAGGGAGTTAAATCTGATAGCAGAATTGAGTGCAGAAAAAGCTTTGTTAGAAAATCATGGTGAAAACCAAGGCTTTATGATAGAATTAGGGGCATAAGTCCCGAATCCTGTAATTAATCGCAAATGATGTGAAAAATCTCAGTGAAGTCAACTCCACTACTCAGAATATGGATTACTTGGATGAGTAACTGCTGTAGGGCTAGATCAAACAGATTTTTCAGTTTCCCTTAGTCAGCTGTTATGCAATTGAAAAAAAAAAAAAAATCAAAATTAGTCCAACGCAAATTTTCTTCATTTTTTCAGACATTTCAAAGCTCAGAGTACTTTAAGAAAAGGTACCGTCCTTTAAGAATAGTCGATGACTTGATTGATGATTACGTATGTTGTCACTGAAATATAGTAAGATATTTAAAACACAAATTGCATGTAAAGTTATACTCTACTATTTGCACTTAAATGATGTAACCAAAACATTTCTAATAGTATTCTGTGTCACAGAACACATTATAAGCATGACCAATATAATATACATGAAGATAATATATATTGTATGTGGGATTTAAATATCCAGTAATGATTATATTGGATAATCTTAATTTTTAAAGAATGCTATCAAAACATTATGGCACTTTGGTAATATTATCATTCTGAGTTAGTTGTTATAATAAATATCAATTATTCAGGTGTTTATATTGATTATGTTTGCACAGAGCTGATGATTACTTTATTATTTATGCACTAATGAATTTATTTTCTATATTCTAAATACATTTGTAGTAAGCCAGTTTACTGCTGTTAAAAATTCATTATATTCACAAAATTAAATAGATTTACTGGGTCAGATTTATTCTGATATTACTCCATGAGGAAAGCTGTATACCTCCCCTGATTAGTAGTAGGCAGTAGATAAGATACAGGCTATAGAATGTGCAGTTGGTTATGTGGAGTCTAATTTTCGATGTTTCTGTTTGTAGCTGACCAACAGGAGGCAGCATAAGATCTATTTTAATTAAAACAGACTGAATCCAGGGATATATTTTGACAATATCTGTAGCTGAACATTATGCTCAATTTACTTTTTTTCCCTTCTATCATCCAATAGAGATCAGTAACATTTTGCTGCTGTCTGGGCTCTGCTGATATGTGGAAAGTATGATACTACATGTTTGCCAAGATGTTCATTCTTTCGTGAAATAAAAGCACCAAGCAACTGAATCCTTTTCAGGTCTGATTATTTTCATTGAGTTTCAAAATGCAGCGAACCTACAGTCTTTCTAATGAAGTTAACTATTTTATTTTTCTTTTTTTTTTTCAACTGGAGAACATTTTGAATATTACATTATAAAGAAGAATACAGTTAGCGTACATGAAAACTGCAGTGAGAGGGATCTTTTTAATTACCCTTGGACCTTGTACTTGTATATCCTTTGTATATCAACATGCAGCTCCCACACTAGATTTGATTCAGCCTGCTGAAAAGTATGTTCACCATTGAGAAGTACTCATTTAAACTGCTTTTTTTTTTTTTACTGGATCCATTCAACTCAAATTGATATATGAAGGTGGGGGGGTTGTTAACAGTTTTAAGTTTTGCAAATGATTAGGTATTTATTTTGACCGAAATGGGCTTTCATACTACTTAGAAGTGGGTTTAAGTAAAAGGACACATAAGCTAGTCTAAAATTTGCATGCAAAGGGTGCAGAAATGACATTAATGCAAAGTGAAGGAGCCCTGTGTTGCCTTATATTCTTCTGGGATATTCTGTGACCTTCAACCCTCTATATAGATTATAGAGTTACAACAATAAAAAATAATATTCCAGCAATCTTTGCCTACTGCTACCAAAAGCCATTTGGAGACATACAAAACATGTCAACAGCATTCATAGTGTTAAAAGCTTATATTGAACAATGAAGGGATTCACAGACCAAATTTGAGAGCTGTAGTTATGCAGTCCTGTGCACACCTGTGCACAATCAGAAGAAAATTGCATGTGTCTGTTCTACAGGTCCAGAGAATTCACCACAGACTTGCACAGCTTTCACCTGAAGTAAACTGTATGGTGGGGCTTTTCTCATTGCCATCAAAAGCAAGGAAGCAGAGTCTGGATTTAATGAATAAAATACACATAAATTACACATAAATTCAAGACAGTTCACATGACTGAAGAAGGTCCAAGGATTTTTGCTGGGGGAAGGTGGTACATACCAAGAGTTTTCACCCTTGATGAATCATCTCTGTAATACTGCAACAACAACTGGGGGAGAAACTAGAGCTATTTAGAATTACACGCACCCTAGGAAATCATATGCTTCCAAGTTCAAATTATTCTAATGGACACAAATCACATTTACCATTCCTGTGCTTCACAATAAAAGGATACTCAACGAGCCAGAATTAGCAGTAATTATTTTTGCAGACTGGCAGAGGTTCAGATTGTTAAAGATTTTCCCTCTCTCCACGTATTTGCCCCTGAATCTAGTTTGAACTAGCTTGCCAGACCTTGAAGGCACACTCGCACCTTATTTCTGAGAGCTGTCAAAATACCGGTAATAATCTAAGTTGAAGCCCTGTTTATACATAGATCTTAATAAGAAACATCCCTGTATAATATATTGCCAGCAATGGGGCATGGCCTTGCTACTCTACACCTTACTATTTTCCTTTATATTTTATGATATTCAGTAGAAAATGGGTTTGTTAAGTATGGAAGCAAAACTATTGTTATCTGTAAATAAGCTGATAAATTCATAGCCTTTCCACATTTAGTTTCTATAAATACTTTCAGAAATTCACTGACAGAAATGTCTATTGAAACTGGAAAATACCAAGTCTTCTGAAGTAGACTTGTTGCTTCATCACACAACTATAATCACTGGAAGCTATTATTAATCAAATAGCCTCTCCATCCAGCAAAAGTGCTTAAATGAATACAGCCCAGAACATGGATTTGAAAGGACTGAACAAGTAATTGTTAGTAAATACATTCATGCATCAGGTTGGGCAGAGCACAGGTAGCAAAGTGCTGGAAAAAAAACCCTTTTCTCGAATTACCCATCTTCAAGTAGCGCCTGCACAAAGGTTATGTTACCAAGGCAACGGGAAGTCATACCAACAGCAAGTGCCAGACCCTTCACGTGTGGCTGAGGAGGCAGAAAGGCAGTGCCCAAGCACAGACGGGTCCAGAAAAGCGGAAGCACCGGGACACACTTGCACTGCCGGGGAGCGGAGCCTTCCCTCCCGCGCCGCCCCCTCAGACAAAGCGGGCGGGACGACGGCGCCAGCACCGCCCCGTCTGGCTCCTCCGGCAGCATCCCGCCACCGGAAGCCCACGGAGGAGAAAGGCGGGCCTTGACAGATACTAGCCAATCAGCGGCAGGCATTGGAAAGACAAGCAGCGACTGTAGCCAATACAGCCTGTGAGCTGCGCACGACAGAGGCCCCGCTGGGAGAGGAGTTGCCGCGCTCCCGGCGTACGCGGGGGGATTCCGTCCCGCCTGGCGCGTTGGGGCGGCAAGGGGCGGGGCGGCAGATGGGCTCACCAATAGGCATGCAGAAAGGACTGACAGGCACGCAGTTCACCCAATAGAAGGGTGGCGGCTGTTAAAGGGATGGCGACCCGGAGGGGAGAGTCGGGCGCAGGTGAGGAGTTGGCGCGGATCCCCGGGGATATAGGCGGGGTGGGCCCGGCCGGTGGGGGGGTCAGGGTGGTTGTTCTCTTGGTGCGGGGCAGAGCTGTAAGGTTCTGCNCCGCCTCCCCCCTCCTAAAGTCGGCTCCCCGCTGTAGGGGGCAGGTCTTCTCCTGTCTGCGGGCGCTGCTGAGGTAGGGGAAGGGAACAGCCTGAGTCCACAGCTGCTCTCCGTCCCCGATACCTTCTCTCTGCTTCCATAAATTGTCTTTTTAGGCGGTGTTGGTTCCTTTTAGCGCCTGCCTCCTTCAGGTGTCAAACCTTGC
>VZRU01007193.1:17767-28913 GCA_013398155.1 Pedionomus torquatus | reverse complement strand
AAAAAAAAAAAAAAAAAAAAGAGCAGTTACAGTTCTGACTTTGGAAAGACTGTAATGTCTGTTTACTGTTTTGTGAGTTTTTGTTTTTTCCAAATGCATGCATTTCATGTTTTAGCTTTCATATCAAAGCACAACTTAAACATGCTGTATGTCATGTTTTTGTAAATCATGCTTTTCAAAATGGTGATAGGGTGGGGTTTTTTTCCTGTCTAGAATATGCGCAAATCCTAGCTTAGTAGCATTTCTGTCCATTATGTACTTTGAGCATGTAATAGTTCATCTTTCTACATTAGAGAGTAGCATCCTGGAGACCAGCAACAATGTCAGAAAAGATCCAGACCTCGGCTTTAGTTGAGTATCTGTTTTTTAGCGAATATATCAGAAAGGTAGATGGTCCTGTGGTGGAGTTGATTTAATTCTGGGAGTCTGTATACTGTTAATTTGAATTGTCCCATCAATTCATTAACACCAATTTAGATTAATAAGAAAGGAATTGTCTTTAATGAGACAATATACTTGTAAAGAGGGAAGAGTTAAAAACTGTAAATTGTCCTTGCCAGTTAGAAGTTAGTAGTCATGAGTTTTATAATAGGTAGACTTCGGTGCTGCGTTACTGGGAAATTCAGGGCCTTGTATCAGATGTGTTCTTGTATAAAAAAACAAACAAAAAAAAAAAAAAAACCCCCACTTTACATAATAAAGGAATTAGGTGCCAGAAGCTTCCAAGTTAGTACTAGAATTCTTAAAGGTTATGTGCTTGGTGTTTGGTAGCCACAAAGAGTGGCAGTGGAGATCAGATGGGTGATGCTCAGCACCTGTGCTAGGAGCAGTGAGACTGACCCACAGCCTAGTGTGTTTTAACTCTCAGCCTTCTCTGAAGCTAAGGTGAAAGCTTGGCTGCCTGTGTTTTCTGCAGTCGTGTAGACCTATACTTAGAAAGTAACACTGATGAAAATTTTATTGTTTGTTTTTCTGTGATTGTACCTGCTTTACCCCGCTGTGCTAGCACTGAGAAGTTTAGGGAGGGACAGAGTAAATGGACATACCATGAGTCTCTGAAACCCTGTGGCTCTGTTATTGAGGAATGACCGGAACCTTGTTCATCCCAGCTGGGACTAAGTAAAGGATTTAGCCAGTTGAGAAGGAAATGGGTGCGTACTTTAGAAAATCTGACACTTTTTTGCATAGTTAGCAAAGCACTTGAATATTCACTTGAGTATATGCTTAGAGTCAAATGTGAAATTCTATAGTTTTCAGTAAAAATAAGTGTGACTTTGAGTGGAAGTTCAATGTCTTGGTAGTGACAAGTCAGAAATAGTATCATTCTTGTGTAACTTACATTATGTGATGTAATTCTTTTTACCTAGAAGATCAACTCAAAATGGATGCCTCTGAATCTTTCAAACACACTTCCCGCCCTGAAAACAGGTACGTGCGAATGTGTGTGTTTTTAAAGACAGTGTGAATGTATAAGTACTTGGTCATTCCTCAGTAACCAGGAATGACAATCTATATGTTTATCAGTCCAGAATAATTGTCTTATTAACAGTGAAGCTTCTAAAAGTACTTTTAGTTCGTTCTGTGTACAGGTAACTTTTCCGAAGAATTTACTCACTCTTTGAAAGCTTAAAAAAAATTAAACAAAACCAAAAAACAGTTTACACAAGGTAAACTTAGAATTTGATACATAGGGTAGCAAATTCAGTTGCCACAATAATAGAAGAGCACTAGTGCTGTGATTTGTGTTTTGAAAAGTACAAGTACCAAATAAATTGTTTTACTGACGTGTAAGTAAATACAATGCTGCTTCCTTGAAAGCCCAAGCATCTTTTCATGGTAAAGTCATAATAGTGAGGGTTAAGGGAGGTGATTAAATATCAAATAAAAGGAAATAATCAGGAAAAAAATGACATAATTTTAGCAGATACAATGAGAGTTTTTTTGTAACATGTATGCTTTAACCAAGTTCAGGAGAGTAACAGGAGAAAAAATACCTTGTGATTTAAAAATCCTTTCTAGCTGGAGGAATTTACTTAAGAATTAAGGCCATTAGTCATCAGCAGTCTCATATATAATCTGCAAGCTATTTGCTTCAGATTAACAAAAAAAAATATACTGGATTAATAGTGAACAAATATAACACCTTGAAACTGTAAGTACTGTATGGTGAATCACTGGCCTACTTGGTTTAAAGCCTTTTAAACTTAACAAAGTTGTGGGTAACATGGTACAAAAGAAAGTTCAAAATAAATCCTAAATTCAAGCATTACAACTCTGTGACCAAGAATTATTTTTTATTCTCAAGTCTCTGCTTTTAGGTTCGGGTTTGTTGGTTTGTTTTGTATATTTTGGTTTTGTTTGTCTAATATGATTTATATGTTCATCCCTGCATTAGTAATCCCCCGTTTCTCCCACTTGAAACTTTCCACTTTGAGTAGAGCGTTGTGCAGAATCTGTCAGGTGTGTTCTGGGCTGTAGCTTCCTTTTGAGCATCAGCCACAGGACCAGCTGTTGCTGAGGGCAGAGGACTGGACACACTTCCAGCCTGTCACTGCATCTGACACCAGGCGTTCTGCAGTGAGACGGATAGAGGAGGGCTTTACCATGGGCATGTAGTGACTGTTCCTAAATTTGTTTCCTCTTAAAACATCTCTAATGTATTGATGTTTGTTTGAACTAGTAGTTACTTTCTGACATTCAGCAGAGTTGCTCCAATTCTATTTTTGTGTTCAAGATAAGTAAGAAGAGCCTCTAAAATGTAAACTTTGCAGAGTAATCTACTTTTTTGGGGGAGGGGCAGGGCTGGAAATGGTGTTTAAAATGTATCTCAGAAATTTCAGTCCTCTAAGCATATAATGTTTTTTGAGGTAATTATACAACAATTTTAAGGGTTTTTTTTAAAATAATTTAGCGTTCAAACTTATGTGTCTGTCAAATTCCAGCCTTAAGCAAATCCAGATTGGCAAAACGCTAAGACTTGAAGGAAAATAGCTGTATTTTTATAATGGAAATATGAACTCAACCTTAACAATTTGTGACATGGATATATTAATGGATTTCTAATTCAATGAGAATAGTGAAGGTATCTATAGCTACTTTATATTCAGAGTTTAACAAAATGAGCTTTCTTCTATTGAATGAATTATCATTTCAAAATACACATTCCTTAAATGATGAGTTCATTAAATGAAAATATACAGTGTATACCTTGGAGTTTTATGTTGTTTGCTCTTTTTCTCCTAGGAAGCCTGACAAGTAGGAAAACACTACAAAGTGAGGAGAAAATTCACTTCACAAGAACTCTGCTTTCATTGGCTTTTAAATGTTATTTAAACCGATTAGTTTCAGATCATGTCTGTAGTCTCCTGTGGTGAAATTACTAGGTTAAAGCTGGAAAAAATGAAACAATTAAAAAGGAAAAGAAAAAGCAATTTTAGCGTTCAGGAAACTCAAACTCTCCTTAAGGAAATCAGAAAAAGGCGAGAAGTGCTCTTTTCAAAGCAACTTAATACAACAATTAATGAGATGAAAAGGAAAGCTTGGGAGGAAATAGCAGAGTGTGTAAATGCTGTAGGTGAAGGAGAGCAAAGAACAGGGACAGAAGTGAAAAGACGATACCTTGACTGGCGAGCACTCATGAAGAGAAAACGTCTGAATACAAACATCAAAGTAGTAGGTGCTGGCTTTCACCTTCCTTCATCCAATTTAGATGATTCTCTCAATGAAGATATGGATGAGAAAATGGGATTTGCAATTGAATCTAGTTTTGAATGGCAGAATATTACTGACTTCAGAGAAGCTGGTGGATCTTTAACAGAAATCAAAGTAGAAGAAGAGGATCCACAGAATTTTGAAGTGAGTGACTGATGCATATTAGTTATGTGATTTTGTCTTTGCCTCATTTCAGCATGAGGCTTTTTTGCTGTGTTTCTTTATACTGTAAAAACCAGTGTCTTTCAGAGAGATGGTATTCAAATCTCACAACTTCTGGTTGTATTTAAGGCCTTGGATGCTGGCTATTGGATTGATATCCCTCAAGGTTGGATATGTATTTGCACACGCTATTTCCATTTGTATGTGCCATATCTAAGGATTAGTCCAGTCAGTAGAATGAAGGAAACTGGTTATTTTAATATTTAGGCTGGTTGGATGGATGACTGGAGAAGAGACACCTCTGACAAATGAAAGTGTCTGCTACCTGCAGGTACAGAAAGAAATAGAGTATACTTCTTTTATTTCTTAAAATGAACCCACAGGAGACAAAACTATTACCTGAATGAGTCAGTCAGAGATTCCTCTCTGTCACATTTCTTGTGAAAATTTGACAAGTAGCTGTGGATCCTGCAGGGAGGTTGTTATTCCTAGTAGTACTGTGGCTGACCTGGGGTCGGTAGCTGGCTGGAGTGAAGTTGAATGCTTGGATATTTTTGTTGCGCCTGTACAAATAGTAGTTCTATTTGTACAGTGTAGTTCTCACTTCGAAAAGGGGTACTCAAGCAATTTTGTTTGTAGCTTTTCTTTGCTGGGGAGGAAGCAACTCCTGTATTAGCTCAGTTGAGGCGTGTACTGGGAAAAAATTAGCATGAGCTGTTAAATGATAGGAGACTACTGTCTGACAAGTGCTAGAGGGCTGGCAGTGGCGCTCACTGTCTTAAGATTTTTCCGAATCTGTGTCTTCCTCAGTTTGCCTTATCTTTGACAGCATATTTAATGGGAGACAATGATGCACATTCACATCACAGAAAATGTGATAATACAAATCAAGTCCTGTTTATTAATCCACTTAGTATAAATGTGAACGGTTAGGAGTATGTGAAAAATGTCAGTGTTAAGTGGGTTTTAGGCAAAGAATCTTCAAGTCAGTGAAGGGTGAGTTACCTCACATTGTATGTGGATGAGTCCAGGATGGGTCCAGATGCTCTGATAAATAGTCACAACAAATTCCTGGTGGCTCATGTAAATGTTGTTCAGCTATATAAAAAGTAGAAACAGCATACGGTTTTTCAGAACCTGTTTTCTATCAGTGATTCTGAGCACTCTGTTTACACCTGTTGCGCAATATTTTGTGTGTCCACTGAGAAGCTGATTCTCCATTTTTCATTATTAGATATTAACTTGCAGATAAAGGGTGTTCCTCTACTTGTGTAATGGTAGAAAACAGTCTTTTGATCTAACATGGTTATTTCACAGTATGTGAGCTCAATAGTTCTGAGAACATCTTAAGATGAAAAAACCCAATATGTTCTTTTCAGTCAAGTTGTGTGTAACAAATTTATTCTGGCATAAAGACCAAGATGTAATTCTTGTGTGTTACATTCCCCTCTGCAGTTTCCTATTGAGGAAGAAGAAGAAATTTTGTCATCAGTTCTGCCAGATTCAAGGAAGGAAAATGACCTACCAGACTTCCCCCACATTGAAGAGTTTGGAAATCTGAGCTCTGTTCAAGCTAGGTTAGCCTATGAAGATTCCCACTTGCTTATAAATCTGGAGAAGCAGAAGGTGGAGCTGGAGAAGCAGCGACTAGACATTGAAGCTGAAAGGCTGCAAGTGGAGAAGGAGCGCCTGCAAATCGAAAAAGAACGGTTGCGACATGTTGATTTGGAGCGTGAGAGACTTCAGATTGAGAAGGAACGACTTCAGATTGAATGGGAGAAGCTCAGGCTAGAGACTCTGCATGCTGAAAAGCCTGCCCTGGAAAATGACCTCACCCAGACAGAAAAACCCATTGTGCAGCCTCTGGATCTAGAAACTGAAAAGTTAAAACTTGAAAAAGAACGTTTACAGTTAGAGAGGCTGCAGTTCCTAAAGTTTGAGTCGGAGAAGCTGCAGATTGAGAAAGAACGCTTGCAAGTTGAGAAGGAGCGCCTTCGAATTCAGAGAGAGGGTCACTTACAGTGAACTTTTGGACTGAAGTATCAATTTTAGTGTTTTGATGTTTGTAAAATAGAGGTAGTCCTTAATACTGAAATTGTCCTGTAAGCTTAACATTCTTCTGTTCAGAGTTGAATGCTGATGTTAAACTGAAAAGGAAAAAAAAGAAAAAAGAAAATAGAATGGTGCTCAGTATGTCAGTGTGCCTACATAAATGAGTTTGTGTGAAATGACTTTTCGGTGTATCAGAACTAAGTGTTATGTTCTCTTGTCTTCAGTATCATGTTGTATTAGTTTGTTGTCCTCCTTTCATAGATACACTGAGAACAATCAAGGCTGAACCTTGTATTTTTTTCACTGTACTAACAGTAATGAAGGATCAGAATAAATTACTGTATGTTGTGAGGGCCTGGTGCTGATGATAGCTTACACACTAAGTATAAGTTAGAACACAGTAACAAGGAGTTCTCATGTGATTGATTCATTAAGCTTCCCCTTTTGTGTTTCTTTGTTTTTCCCTACCCCTACAACTGGAAAAAGAGGTCAAGAATTATTTAAAACTGAAAGTATTGCAGTTGTATTTACTGTTGTTCCATGGCTTGAATGGGAGAGCAGAAAATAGCATTGTTCCTTTTGTATGAAGTATTCATACTAGATGAAGCTACATATCAACCATGCCTGCTGGAAAGCTGGACTGTTGGTTGCACCATGTTATTGATAATGCTATATAGAACATAGCACATGTCTTAGTATAGCATAGCATACCCAAGTCATCAGTGCATCCCTGTCTGATGAGTCTGTGATGGCCCCCTGAAGTAAATTCCTTGATCTGGTTTGTTCTTAGAAAGACAGTAGGTGGTGATAAAAGTTTGAGGAGTGGAGTTGCAGAGGCTGAACACGGACTGAGGGGCACTGAGTTTGAATGTGAGCACTTGTTGATGTTAGTTCTGCCTGGCCAGCACTGAGGTCGTGTCCACAAGGCAGCCAGAAGAGTCTTTTGTGGCTGACATACTATATTATGTTTTAATTGGATGAGCCAAAATGGTCAGTGCTGAAGGCTGTCAGTATTTTTCATAAGCAATGTATTCATTTAAAATAATAAAGAAAACCCTCACATCAAGGAAGCTTTCTATTATTTCATATATGCTAAAACCCCAGCTGAGCCAGACTTAACATTTTTTCATCGTTCTGCAAGTAACTATCTTTTGTTGACTCTATGTGAAATTTAGAACTGTGAGAATACTAGATCTGAATGCACGTTGAGTGACTTATGTGGATTCTTGTGCAAGTAAATATGCCACTACAGGATTGCTTTTATTCTGCGAGGAAAATGTTTTTGTTGTTTGGTGGGGTTTTTTTGTTGTTGTTGGTTTTGGTTTGGTTGTTTGTTTGTTTTTTTTCTGGTTGTTTCTTATTTAATTACTGAAATAAGTGCTTCTGCAGTGGAAATATATTTGGCTACTACAATCCAAAATTTCTCCAAAGTTTCTCTTCACAGAGAAACAGAGCTACATGAGAAGAGAAACCTGGATACTTAACACTGCAGCACCCCAAAGGTGTTGGTGCCTGTATTCCCTCTGTGGCAGATCTGAGTGGGACTTAAACTGAAAAAGGAAGGAGATAAACCAGATAGATAGAAATGCCATAGAGGGAAGCATATCTGAGATTCTTCTTCCTGAACGAGATTGGTTGACCCTGGCTGGACACCAGCTGCCCAACGGTCTGTTCTGTTGCTCCATTCCTCAGCTGGATGGGTGGGAAAAGTGTAATGCAGGGCTGGTGGATTGAGATAAGGAGAGGGAGAGATCACTCACTGATTATGAGTCACAGGCAAAACAGGCTCAAGTTGAGGAAAAATCTAGTGGGATAGAATGTACCCTCAGCAAGTTTGCTGGTGACACCAAGCTGGGTGGGGCATTCAACACACTGGAGGGAAGGGATGCCAGCCAGAGGGACCTGGACAGGCTTGAGAGGTGGGCTAATGAAATTGCATGAAATTCAACCAAGCCAAGTGCAGGGTCCTGCACCTGGGATGTGACAATCCCAGGCACAAATACAGGTTGGGCAGAGAATGGCTGGAGAGCAGCCCTGAGGAGAAGGACTTGGGAGTGCTCATGGATGAGAAGCTCAACATGAGACAACAGTGTGCGCTGGCAGCCCAGAAAGCCAACTGTCCAGGCAGGTTTTGAATGTCTCCAGAGATGGAGACTCCACCAAGTCACTAGGCAGCCTGTTCCAGTGCTCTGCCACAGTCAAGAAGTTCTTCCTCATGTTTAGATGGAACTTCTTACATTCAAGTTTCTGCGCATTTCCTCTTGTCCTCTCACTGGGCACCACTGAAAAAAGACTGGCTCCTTCCTCTTGATATCCACCCTTTAAGTATTTATAGGTGTTGATGAGATCCCCCCTCAACTTTCTCTTCTGCAGACTAAAAAGACCCAAGTCCTTCAGCCTTTCCTCGTAAGAGAAATGCTCCAGGGCCATAATCATCTTTGTGGTTCTCTGTTGTACCCTCTCCAGTAGTTCCCTGTCCTTCCTGAACCGGGGAGCCCAGAACTGCATGATCACCGTATCCTGAGGGTCATCAGTGATCTGATGATTGCTGTATCCAACTTTCTACATAAATATTCTGCCTGCCAAACAGTAGGAGCAAGGGGCAACACAGTCGGTTGTGCCAGAGCTAGTAACCAGAAGGACCGAGCCAGCACAGAGAACCTTCCAATGAACTTGTCTGTAATAAGTGCATGTCCGGGAAGGAGCAGGTGTGGACTCTGGCTCCTGTTTCGACAGGTAGTTAATGCTGCTCTTTCGTACCACTTCATCTTTTACTCAAGATGAATGACTTAACCACTAGGGTAACGAGCTGTGTTCTACATTGGACATCTTGGGAATGATGACCCCAAGAGCACGAAAGGTTTGGGGGGAAAAATACATAGATAAATCTGAACGATTTCTGAATTATTTCAGAAATTTGAACACTTCTCCAAATGTGAATGGAAATGTAAGCAATTATTTTTCTAACAACTGTTCAGCCTCCCAGGGAAATCATGCATCCTTTGGTTATACAAAACCTTTTGGAAAATACTGAATGGTTAAATTAAGTATCATCATAAATAATTGAAAATACAGTTTCAACATAAAATTTAGAGAAAATTACAGTTTAATATATCAATTTTATAGCTTGTGTTTTTTCATACCAAAATTGCAGTCATTTCATGGTGATTTGTATTTAAATGTCATATCTTTAAATACTAATCTGCAATCTCTTAAATTTTAATTGCTTGATTTACCAACCTGGGATCCTGACAGCAGAGCCTGAGTGCAAGATTTTGACCAAGTAATTGTCACTGAAGTCAGGATGTACGCATGAACTCAGTTCCTCTGTTGGAGAGGGAGAGATTTTGGACTCCTGCTTAAAAGAAGGACCTGTGATGGTAAGTAATGAGTGGCCTTTCCAGACTGGGAAGAATTTTAAGCCAAGAGGGAAACCACACATATACAGAGGAAGAGGCAAGTATTTGGAATAATATCTGGGAGAGAGATGAAGATCAAACATTTAGTAAGAAGGAGGCGGGTAAAGCTGGTGATAGATAGAACAGAGTACTGGAAATATTCCCAGTGGTCACTGCAAACTGCTTGATGGAGGTTGTGTCTGATACACTGATTTCAGACCTCGCATCTCTGTGGGCCCCCATAGGGATGTAGGACAAGGGAAGGCAAGGAGTAAAGTGCAGCCTGAGGTGCAGTTGGCAACTTCACAGCTGCTGTGAAAGGCAGCAGGTTCACGCTCTCTGTACATGCCATGTAGTTTTCTGTGCTGTAGCAGGAACATGCACTGGGACCTTCATAAATGCCATTAAGTCCACTACTTCATTAAGGGGTTTCTAGCCAGTAATTTTAGAATCAGAAGGGCAAATAATGAAGATAAAATAAAGGCTACTCCAAGGAGTTTCTCACTTTCTGTTAGCAGTAACGGGTTCCACCAATCTGACTGAAACATTAATGAAGAGAAGCAGAGTGCAGAAGAAAATCCAGGGGTTTCCACCATGCAGTTTGGAGACAGACTGGCTAATGCTTAACATCATTAGAAACTCATAGGGCAAGGCTATAAATGTGATCCCCAAGAACAGCTCAGATCAAACAGCAGCCATGAAGACACATCTGAGAAAACATGGTAGGATCCAAAAGCAACTTCTTTTCCTTGAGTAAGGGATCCTGTGTTATTTCTGGGCCATTTTGAACAACTTTTACTGTGTGTAAAGAGATGCTGCAAGCACTTTTACGTCTTTATACACAAGGTATAAAATATTTGTTTATTATGACAGACAATAGATTGTTAAGATTTAATAAGCTATCAAACTAAGCATTAGTATTCTCACCATCTCAAAGTGTCTTTACTAGCCAGACATGCATCATCCAGGAGAGGAAGGGTTTGTCATCGTCCAGGGCTCCTGGCATAGCTCTTTGCTGGTGCTGAATTGCCATCTCCAAGAGTTTGTGGGTGATGGCCTCAGTGATAGCAGGGCCCCTTCTACAGATCAGTTGATAGAGGGGAATGTATTTGTCTGAAAGTAATTGCTGTAGCAACCCTTTGCAAGGATTCAATGGCTTCAGGGCCAAGACTACCGGTGGAATGCAAGTTAGTATCCCCTTTAAGCAGTTCAAATAAAGGACCCAGATCTCCATCAGGAATTCCTAACAGCGGTCAGACCCAATTAATTGTTCCCAGCAACTTTTGTACACCATGCAAATTTCGTATGTCTGTGTCAATCTGTAAGGGTTGAGGAACTATAGTCTGGGCCCTGATGCGCCAACATAAATATTTCTATGGGGGTATTTTTTGAACCTTCTCCGGCACAATACAGAGGCCTGAGTTGTTGACAGCAGACGTGACAAGGGCTACAGCTTCCTCCATGACCTCGTGATGTTGTGCAGCTGCTAGGATATCATCCATATAATGATACAACAAGACAGTAGGCATTGTAGATCTAATTTGACTAAGCACTTTAGCTACATACCACTGGTAGATAGTAGGGCTGTTTTTCATCCCCTGTGGCAGCACAACTCACTGGTACCTTTGCAACGGGGCCTGCATGTTAATCACAGAATCACCTTTGTTGGAAGGGACCTTTTAAGATCATCTAGTCCAACCAATGGGGAAAAAAAAACCCAAAACAAATACCAAAAAACACACATAAAACACACACCACAACCAACCCACACTACAACACAAACAACAACAACAAACCCCAAAATACCACACCCCAAACAACAC
>VZRU01007193.1:0-17666 GCA_013398155.1 Pedionomus torquatus | reverse complement strand
GGAGATATTAAAAAAGCAGTCTTTTAGATCAATAACAGTCAAATGCCAATGTTGAGGAATCATAGTGAGGGACGGGTGTCCTTGTTGGAGGGCTCCCATGTCTTCCATAGCATCATTAATTTTTCTGAGGTCATGGAGCAAGTGCCACTTGCCAGTTTGTTTCTTAATAACAAAAACAGGCAAATTCCAGGGACTAGTGGAAGGCAAACATGTTCTTTCCTTAACTGTTCCATGACTAATTCTTGGAGGTTGTGAAGCTTTTCCAGTGGTAGGGGCCATTGATCTACCCAAATAGGGGTATCAATTTTCCATGTCAACTTTCCAAGGGCATCATGCACTTCAATGGCACCATCTAAAAATGGGTCTGAATGGACATTCCCCACTGTGATAGCACATCACTCCCCCACAGAATCATAGGAACAGGTAACACAAAGGGTTTAACAGAGGCTATATGCCCCTCCAGACCTTGGATTTGGATTAATCCCAAACTTTGGTGGCTCCTACCAGTTCCCCCAATTCCAGCCAATGCTTGGCAAACGTTAGCCAGAGGCCATTGTGGGGGCCACTTAGCCTGAGAGATTACCGTAACATCAGCTCCGGTATCAATAATTCCATTAAGCACTACTTGCTGTTCTCTGTGGATAAGGGTACATTGGCATATTGGTCGCTTTTGGGAAATAGATTGTACCCCTGAAAGTTGTGCGTTCCCTGTAGATCCAAACACTCCCCTCCTTTGTTGAAGTTGTCTAGAAATGGGGGAGTTAGTTCCCACTGGAATCTGTATTAATTGCGCTATACGGCTGCCTTTAGGTATTGTACAGGGAGGAGATGGGGTCCATGCCATAATTTTAATTTCATCAGCACTGTCAGAGTCAACAACTCCTGGTAATACAGAAAGGCCTGACAGTGTTGCAGATGGCCTTCCTAATTGTGTTCTAGATGGTAATGGCCCCGAGATATTTGTTGACAACAAGTGAACCGAGGGATTGAGTAACGTTACTGTGTGGGAGGTCGCCAGGTCCAATCCGGCACTACTGGCTGTTGCTGGACAAAGACTTGAGGCGCTGCAGCTTCCCTCCATGGGGGCTGAAATGTCGGCTGCGGTATTTGTGTCTGCGCATGTCGCTGCCCTGCACTCCATGATCGGTTTCCCTCTATTGGTTGACCCTGGAAATCATACTTAGACCGACATTGATTAGCATAATGGCGACCCTTTCGACATCTTGGGCAGATTCCAGGTGCTTGAGATTTGGCTCCTCCATTTGTTTCCAGGCAATTCTTTTTCAAATGGCCTGGCTTACCACAACCATAACAGTTCCCTATGCCTGATGGACCTTTCATGGTTGCAAAGGCGGCAGCCATAGCCTCAAATTTACGTTTACAATCAGCATTAGCATTTTCAACAGCCAATTTTAGAAACAGTATATCCTGGGCCTCCACATTGTCTATTTGTCGCTTTAAAGCCTGTTTCAGTCTATCGATAAACTGCATGTAAGGCTCTCGAGGTCCCTGAGTGATAGTGGTAAAGGCTTTCTGCGGTTTCTGTGAGTCAGGGATCTTGAGAAAAGCCTTTTTTGCTTCTTCACGAACCGCCTTGAGAGCCTCCCGGGGGCAGTCCCGAGCTTGAGCTACCAGGTCTGAGCGCTGACCCGTTACCGGTAAGGTGCTCTATGGTCAGAGCAGCCAATGCAGCATTCTTATGGCCCACATATGTAAGGAGGAGTGCCTCAAGTCCCCTTCTCCAGTATGATTCCCATAGCAAATATTGAGTCGGAGTCAATAATAACTGCGCTAGAGTCTTTAGATCATGAGGAGTCATAACATACATGTCAAACACTGAAGACAACAGACTTGCAAAATAAGGGGAAGAAAGCCCATGCTCGGTGACAGCACGGCACAGTTCCTTAATAACTGGAAAAGATAGGGCTTCCCATTGTGCCCCCTGGCCCTGGCAAATCACTGGGGCCCCTATTGTTCTAGCAACCTCCAGATCCCCCTCTTTCAGGGCTTGTCGTCTTATGTTAGCCCACACATCATGTGGGTCAGGGGGGTATAAGTGCGGTTCCTTGTCCGGATCGACCGGGTCCGGATAGAAAGGGTCTTCCTCCAGGTGGTAACCAGTGGCGTATGCACCTAAAGGTCCAGGACGTGGTGGCCCAGAAGGTGGCAAAGGAGGTGCTGTTGGGGTTTCCGCAGGACGCAGTTCCTCTCCCCCTTCTTTGGCTTCTATTCCCCCTTGCTGGGCTTTTAGAGTCTCAAAAATGTTCCTCCACCACGGGAGCATACGCTGAGCCTCGGCATTTCCCATTGTTGCCGCATCCCATAANGGAGATATTAAAAAAGCAGTCTTTTAGATCAATAACAGTCAAATGCCAATGTTGAGGAATCATAGTGAGGGACGGGTGTCCTTGTTGGAGGGCTCCCATGTCTTCCATAGCATCATTAATTTTTCTGAGGTCATGGAGCAAGTGCCACTTGCCAGTTTGTTTCTTAATAACAAAAACAGGCAAATTCCAGGGACTAGTGGAAGGCAAACATGTTCTTTCCTTAACTGTTCCATGACTAATTCTTGGAGGTTGTGAAGCTTTTCCAGTGGTAGGGGCCATTGATCTACCCAAATAGGGGTATCAATTTTCCATGTCAACTTTCCAAGGGCATCATGCACTTCAATGGCACCATCTAAAAATGGGTCTGAATGGACATTCCCCACTGTGATAGCACATCACTCCCCCACAGAATCATAGGAACAGGTAACACAAAGGGTTTAACAGAGGCTATATGCCCCTCCAGACCTTGGATTTGGATTAATCCCAAACTTTGGTGGCTCCTACCAGTTCCCCCAATTCCAGCCAATGCTTGGCAAACGTTAGCCAGAGGCCATTGTGGGGGCCACTTAGCCTGAGAGATTACCGTAACATCAGCTCCGGTATCAATAATTCCATTAAGCACTACTTGCTGTTCTCTGTGGATAAGGGTACATTGGCATATTGGTCGCTTTTGGGAAATAGATTGTACCCCTGAAAGTTGTGCGTTCCCTGTAGATCCAAACACTCCCCTCCTTTGTTGAAGTTGTCTAGAAATGGGGGAGTTAGTTCCCACTGGAATCTGTATTAATTGCGCTATACGGCTGCCTTTAGGTATTGTACAGGGAGGAGATGGGGTCCATGCCATAATTTTAATTTCATCAGCACTGTCAGAGTCAACAACTCCTGGTAATACAGAAAGGCCTGACAGTGTTGCAGATGGCCTTCCTAATTGTGTTCTAGATGGTAATGGCCCCGAGATATTTGTTGACAACAAGTGAACCGAGGGATTGAGTAACGTTACTGTGTGGGAGGTTGCCAGGTCCAATCTGGCGCTACTGGCTGTTGCTGGACAAAGACTTGAGGCGCTGCAGCTTCCCTCCATGGGGGCTGAAATGTCGGCTGCGGTATTTGTGTCTGCGCATGTCGCTGCCCTGCACTCCATGATCGGTTTCCCTCTATTGGTTGACCCTGGAAATCATACTTAGACCGACATTGATTAGCATAATGGCGACCCTTTCGACATCTTGGGCAGATTCCAGGTGCTTGAGATTTGGCTCCTCCATTTGTTTCCAGGCAATTCTTTTTCAAATGGCCTGGCTTACCACAACCATAACAGTTCCCTATGCCTGATGGACCTTTCATGGTTGCAAAGGCGGCAGCCATAGCCTCAAATTTACGTTTACAATCAGCATTAGCATTTTCAACAGCCAATTTTAGAAACAGTATATCCTGGGCCTCCACATTGTCTATTTGTCGCTTTAAAGCCTGTTTCAGTCTATCGATAAACTGCATGTAAGGCTCTCGAGGTCCCTGAGTGATAGTGGTAAAGGCTTTCTGCGGTTTCTGTGAGTCAGGGATCTTGAGAAAAGCCTTTTTTGCTTCTTCACGAACCGCCTTGAGAGCCTCCCGGGGGCAGTCCCGAGCTTGAGCTACCAGGTCTGAGCGCTGACCCGTTACCGGTAAGGTGCTCTATGGTCAGAGCAGCCAATGCAGCATTCTTATGGCCCACATATGTAAGGAGGAGTGCCTCAAGTCCCCTTCTCCAGTATGATTCCCATAGCAAATATTGAGTCGGAGTCAATAATAACTGCGCTAGAGTCTTTAGATCATGAGGAGTCATAACATACATGTCAAACACTGAAGACAACAGACTTGCAAAATAAGGGGAAGAAAGCCCATGCTCGGTGACAGCACGGCACAGTTCCTTAATAACTGGAAAAGATAGGGCTTCCCATTGTGCCCCCTGGCCCTGGCAAATCACTGGGGCCCCTATTGTTCTAGCAACCTCCAGATCCCCCTCTTTCAGGGCTTGTCGTCTTATGTTAGCCCACACATCATGTGGGTCAGGGGGGTATAAGTGCGGTTCCTTGTCCGGATCGACCGGGTCCGGATAGAAAGGGTCTTCCTCCAGGTGGTAACCAGTGGCGTATGCACCTAAAGGTCCAGGACGTGGTGGCCCAGAAGGTGGCAAAGGAGGTGCTGTTGGGGTTTCCGCAGGACGCAGTTCCTCTCCCCCTTCTTTGGCTTCTATTCCCCCTTGCTGGGCTTTTAGAGTCTCAAAAATGTTCCTCCACCACGGGAGCATACGCTGAGCCTCGGCATTTCCCATTGTTGCCGCATCCCATAATCTCACCCCCACGTCATTCCAGAGTTCCCATGTAAAAATACTAGATGCAGTTACAGTGGGTATTTTCACCTGCAACCATTTAAGCATTGCCTTAAGGTCATGCCCGGAAATAGTTTTCTCATGTCTTTTAAGAAGACCCTTCATACGTTCATATACGTCTCTTTCTGGGGAAGACGCTTGATTCCCCATGTCTCCCACAGCTCACCTCTCTACTCTGCAGGGATTTCAGGCCGGTCGGCTCCTGCTTCCTTCCAGCAGCACATTCAACGTCCTGTGTGACTCGCAGCAAACTGCTCAGCTGGGCGGTTCATAAACCCATCACGTCGGGGTCACCAATTTGCTGCGGTTGAGAGATGGGACACAGCTTGGTTCAAGCAGAATGTCGATCTATTCGTTCACATAGGCTGCATGTTTTAAACAGATTGGTCCTTTTTGCCCGTCCGGCGTTCCTGTGGTACATACTGATTGGCCACCACGGCACATCTTCTTGATTAGTAACAAGCTATTAATCATCGCACAACCAGACATCTAGCTGCCTGCAATGTTTGTTCCTGTTTCCAAGCTAAGCACTGCTTGTTCCTCCTCGGTATCTTTCCCTTGTCCTTCAGTGTCTTTTTGCATAGTTTGCACTTCTTATCTTACCCTGCTAGTGCTTCTTATCTTGCCACAGCTTGTGGCCTCCTAGTGCAAGCACATTCCACACATTCCCTTCTATCAACTGATCTGTAGAAGGGACCCTGCTATTACTTAGGTCATCACCCACAAGAGTTTGTATCTTTTTTTTTTCTTCTTTACCATTTCTTAATCTTTCCAT
This sequence comes from Pedionomus torquatus, assembly GCA_013398155.1. Lineage (NCBI taxonomy): Eukaryota > Metazoa > Chordata > Aves > Charadriiformes > Pedionomidae > Pedionomus > Pedionomus torquatus. The sequence goes on along the minus strand of VZRU01007193.1, from coordinate 12,199 downwards.
GTTAGTATGCTGGGGTTTTTTCCCTTTAAATTCTTGAAGTGCTGCTGACACTTCTCTGAACAATCCCATCTCCAGCTATAGTTTTACCTTATCTTGCTCTACAAGACTCTTCTCTACAAGCTTTCTGAGCTTTTTTCTCATAACTTCATTATTTTCCCACCAGCACGAGGCAAGGTTAGGCAGCTGGGCTGTGCTGGGCCCTGGATTAGAGACATGGTGGGGAGGCTGCATGTTTCCCTGCAGAACTGGTTGAACCCACCCAGCCCCCCTGATACCAGGCCAGGAGGTCTCACACAGCAGTAGTACTAGTCAGACAAACCTGTGAGGAAGTGAAACAGTCCTCCAGCACGCACCCGTGGGGTTTGGACCTGGGTGACTGGGTGACGGTGTCCTGGATGTTGCTTCTGTTGAAGTCTCCAGGACAACAGCATGACCAGGCAAAAAAAAAAAAAGAAGAAAGCCAGTATCACTCTTCTTGAGCTGTTTCAGGAGTTGGAAAAAGCTTCTCGGTCACTGGTAGCTCTGTAACAGAGCATGGAAGTCCCAAAATGGGAGAGAAAAGTGAGACTTATGTTCTTCTGAACTTTCCCAAGTAAAGCACGGGGCTCTGGGTTACCTCAGGCTACTCATCAGCTGCCTGGTGGTAAAAGTTGCTTGAAACAGTGCCTGTGATGCTCGGTGTTTGGATAATCCAGGATTGGATGTTGCATGTCTGCATCGTCTTGAAATCAACAGCAATCTGTCAGATGCCCTTTCAAACTATTGCTGAATAATGTTCATGTTCTGTTTCTCTCTCCACCCCCACCCCCTCCACCCCCCCAAAAAAGAGGTTTCTAAAATCCATCAGATAAATTCCCCTTTGCAAGTGGGAATGAGAGGCTGGTAACTCACATTTCTTTGCTTTTTCATAGAACTTATGAGGTAGTTGCCACAAAAGAGCACCAGAGACACCACCTGCCTCTCCAGCTCACACGCCCCCAGAAGCCCCCCTCAGAAAGGCACAGAGTGCTCCAAGGAGACCAAGTCAGATCCAGGGCTGATATTTTACAAACACAAAAATACCCTCAAAAATCCTACTCCATGTCAATCAGAAGCCCTGACATAAGTGATAGGTGGGAGAAGAGGGAGGAGGAAAGACTGATTTTTCACTATTGTTGCTGAAATCATTTAGTGAATTTAACTCAGAGAGTGTCAGAAAATGCCACCAAATGCCTTGGTGTTCATTTCTTTTTCTTTTTCATTTTCTTTTTTCTTTTTCTTTTTCTTTTTCTTTTTCTTTTTCTTTTTCTTTTTCTTTTTCTTTTTCTTTTTCTTTTTCTTTTTCTTTTTCTTTTTCTTTTTCTTTTTCTGTTTCTGTTTCTGTTTCTTTTTCTTTTTCTTTTTCTTCTTTTTCTTTTTCTTTTTCTTTTTCTTCTTTTTCTTTTTCTTTTTCTTTTTCTTTTTCTTTTTCTTTTTCTTTTTCTTTTTCTATTTCTTTTTCTTTTTCTTTTTCTTTTTCTCCTTCTCCTTCTCCTTCTCCTTCTCCTTCTTCTCCTTCTTCTTCTTCTTCTTCTTCTTCTTCTTCTTTTTCCCTTCTTTTATTTAGAGTTGAGTGTAATAACCTTGCAATCAATGAATGGCAAAATAGAGACTTAATACAGAAGATTGCTTAAGACCCTGTTCAGGTTCTTATCTCTCACAGCCTGTCGTTCCTCCCTGGTTGACTTCAGGCAGCAATGACCCCATATCTTCTTACAAGCATTGGTAACCCCACGCATGCATGCTGTTACTCCCATACTAAAAGCACTTTGAAATGTGACCAAGCTCAGTTCAAGCCCTGAGTGTCCCCATTCAGGAGTGGAAGAGCCGTGCCAGGCAATTTGCCCCCTTACCTCATTGCTCAGAGATCAGGGAAAGACTGGTTTTCCCTGCTCCACTCTCCTCCAGGCTGTCACCCTGCCTCCTTGCGTTGCCTCCAGGCTGTCAGCTTGCTTCTTATATGTTCCCAGTCTGTGCTTCACCTTGTGTCTTGCACTTCTCTGCCTTCATTTAGCTCAGAAATTTCTGGGGTGCTTGTCACTTTGATGTCCACATATCCCTATGATGCTGATTTGCTTTCTATTCAATTTTGATATCTCTCCGTTTTCATGACACTGACTTGTCTCTATTAAAATGGAGCATGAGAAGGTAACAGTTCTTGGTCACTGTCTGACTCTCTCTGACTTTTCAGAGAGACCTGGTAGTGATATATTCTTCCTTTTTCCTTCTGTGATGAATTATAGATAAAGCTCTCTCTTTTCCCACACAATTTGAGCAGAACAACTGGCAGGCATTAAAGTAACACCCACAAGAAATGGGTGAAAAAAATGGGGTTACCTAGTGAAGAAAAGAGGGAACGAGGGGAGATGTAACAGCCTTCAAATACATGAAAACCTGCAGGAAATAGTCTGCTCTTTATACCTGCTGCCAGTGAGACATGAAAGAATAATCCTCAGTTGCAGCCATGACTGTCTGGACCAGACATGAAGAAAAACACTGGTCAGGACATGAAGGACTGGTCTAGAAGTCTGGGGAAGCTGTATGGTCTCTATCATTCAGCAATTTTAAAAATACTTTATGTTTGTCAAACATGAAGAGTGGCACAGATACTATCCTCCACCAGTACTTTCCACAATGCCATCAGCAGGAGCAACAGGAGTGTTCACCTCTTTTCCTACTTATCTTTCCTATTTCTCTGTGCTATCAGGTTTCAGGCTGGCTTTCCTTCAAGTTTTGCCTTGTGAAAACATATCAGCTAGGTAGTGTGGACATGAGATCCTGCCTTTGCTTTTCTGACCAGCATTTACTTCCTAGGCTCAGCCAGCTCCATTCTGTTGGTCGAGAGCATACCTGGGGATTGGGAGGACTGCTCCTGGGAGGCCATGGAGGAGACAGCATGACCATTCAGCTCAGGGCTCAGGCATGTTGCATCAGCAGCCTTGCTCCTGCTCAGCATTGTGTGCATGGCACAGTGAGTCCTGGCAGTTCAGCTATGTCCCAGGCAGCTTCTCACCTCAGCTCTTTCACAGTTCAGTGTTTCTCTACCAGATTTGTACCATCTCCTGTGTTTTTTCACTCCATGAACTTCCATATTGGAAAACCTACATCTACAAAGTCATAATTAGTCACACAGCCCAGAACAGGCAAAAAGATGACCAGTCCCAGAGTCATAGAATCACTGAATGGTTTGGGTTGGAAGGGACCTTAAAGAACATCTAGTTCCACACTCCTTGCCATGGCCAGGGACACCTTCCACTACATCATGTTGCTCAAAGCCTCATCCAACCTGGCCTTGAGCCCTTCTTGGGATGGGAAATACACAACTTATCTAGGCAACCTGTTCCAGTGTCTCACCACTCTCACAGTAAAGAATTTCTTTCTAATATCTAATCTAAATCTCAACCTCTTTCAGTTTAAAACTGTTACCCCTCATTCTGTTGCTACACTCCCTGATAGAGCCCCTCCCCATCATTCCTGTAGGCCCTTTTTTGGTGCTGGAAGGCTGCTATAAGGTCTTCTGGAGCCTTGTCTTCTCCAGGCTGAAAAAAACCAACTCTTTCATCCTGTCTGATCAGCTCTCTGATCAACTTTGTGGCCCTCTGCTGAATGTCTAATGCTGGGGGCTCCAGAGCTGGATGCAGTACTCCAGGTGGGGTCTCAAGAGAGCAGAGTAGAGGGACAGAATCACCTCCCTCCACCTGCTGGCCATGTTTCTTTTGATGCTGCCCAGGACACAGTCAAGCTTCTCATGCACCAACACCCCCAAGTCCTTCTCCTAAGGGTTGCTCTTAACCCATTCTCTGCCCAGCCTGCATTTGTGTTTGAGACTGCCCTGACCCAAGTGCAGGACTTTCAATTGGGTTTGTTGAACTTCACAAGGTTTGCATAGGCCCATCTCTCAAGCCTGTCCAGGTCCCTCTGGACAGCAACTCCAATATTCTGACCAGTCCACATAGCTTGGTGTTGTCTGCCCACTTGCTGAGTGTGCACTTAATCCCACTGTCTGTGTTGCCAACAGAGCCGGATCCAGTACTTCAGTACTGAAGCCTGAGGAACACCACTTGTCACTAGTCTCCACTTGGTCATTGAGTTCTTGATGGTAACTCCTTAAGTGCAGCCATCCAGACAATTTCTTAACTGACGCTCAACTTTTCATTTATCTTTTCAATCACTTATGTTAGTGCACAGTCTAAATGTTGGGTTTCTTATGGCAATATTCCTTCCCAGAGGCTAAAAATGATGGGTAAGCAGACCCTCCGGTAGCATAGCTATACAAGGGGATTTTTCTAGTGCCGTGTTTACCTCACCCATCTAAATGGGGAACTGCACAAACTGTTGTCCCAATTGTGACTGCTCACCTGCAGGGCTCTTGCTGGCAGCAGCTGGCAGAAAGGGCTTGGTGGGCCTGACACTGGAAAGGTTGGAGTTGCTTGCTTTAGATGTGTATTTGTCTTCATGGATCTCTTATTTGGCATTTGACTGTTGGTTTGTGAATAGCTACATTATCCAGTAACCGTGCTATCCAGAAGCCAGAGCAAGAACTAGTGGCCTTTGAGTATTCCAAAATGCTAAGGAGGCAAGTGGCTATGTATAAGGCAAATAAACTGAATTTTAAAAGCTACCAGAGTGAGAGCAGCAGCAACTACAGCCTCTGACAAACCTGGGTTTCACTAGAAGTCTAAATCCCTGCATCACTCAGGCACTGTTGAAGTTTGCAGCTATGAAGATAAAATGTCAGTGGGCAGTATTCCTCCAAATGCTAGCGGGTTTGTTTTGCATCAGTGACTCAGAATATTTGTAGCTGGTATCAGGACTACAGAAATATTTTAATCCAGGCTTAAAAAGATCATGTTTTAAAATCAATGCACAACATTCTTTGTTTCAAGGTAATCAATTTATTTGAAGACTTGCTCTAAGCAAATAAAAGGAGGAGGGCAAGGAAGACCACCTTCAGTACTGACCTGGGGCAACTTACAGTATTTCATCCTTTCCTCTCATTTGTTTTTAGACTAATTTATACCAAAACAATTATTTTTTTCAATGAATAGTTATTGCACCAGTGCTTTTGGTGTGGTGTCACCAGGAAATCTTGCAGCCACACTGTGATTTAGCCATTTATCACTCATGCAGTTTGAAATGGGAGCTGGAGAAGGAGCACTGGGTGATGTGACTGTGGCACCTTTCACCCCCAACTCATCATTTTTCCTTCCTGGTTTCTTAAATCAAAATCTCCTGATGCTAGGTCACAGTTACTGTGCCAATGAACGCAACAGTTCTCAGCCATCAGAAAATGTAATAGAAAAAGACACTGACACAAGACCAGAAGCAGCCCTTTTCATGCACTGCACATAATCCTTTTAAACTTGACCTACTTTAGAGGACACTTCCATTCTCTCCTTTTACAGTTTATTAAGAATACCATTGTTATTTTCTGTTACAGTTTTACAGTTTTTAATTTCCCTACTTCACACTATCAGTAGTTTTATTCTACACATTAGCAGACCGTGGAATACCTTGCCTTGTTACTTCCATATTTTCTAATTGCAACACTCCATCATTAGTCAACTGGTTCATAATGTGGAAGGCAAAGTTGCTATTTCATTTCATGCTATATAATACAATGCTTCTGGTTCAGTAATTACATTGTGCCAGACTTGTGATCAATCCTGAGATAGCTCACTCTTGATGGATAGCCCCATCACAGAGCGTATAAGAGTTACAGGAAGAAGCAAATTTTTAATTTTGCTCCTCTGTCAATTTAGCTACTTGAACACTGCTTTTCAGACCAATATTTATCTCACTGAGATAGGAAGAGATTACAAAAATGAGAACTTTAAGAGAGAATTGAAGTTTTAAAAACGTTTTCTAAAGTTTGGATTTGCAAAACAGGAAAGATATAAATTAGACATTCTTCCACGGAAGTTATTGTGTGTTTCTCTGTTAACGCTGTGCAAATCTTTTAGTCATCTGTTTAATGTACTGGAGAAAACCATCACCTGCTTCTCATAACTATTTCAAGAATTATGTGAAATAAGCTGATGATCCTACTACAACTGCTCAATACTGTGCCTGTGAAAAAAAATGATTTCCAAGGGCCTTTTCCTCTCATAGGAGTGTTCATGAGTCAAGACACTCTCTGAAGTGGCAGACAACTTGCAAATAGTCATAGGATATGGAAAGTGTCTTTTCATAACAGGGGAAGAATTGCAAGTATGCAAGTCTAACAGCGCAACACATGGACAGCCAGAACAGCCACGTCAAGTGAGTAACAGTGAAGAGGGCTATAGCCTTCATGGACAAAAGACATCCTGCTGCCCTGAGGCTACAGCAAAGTTTTATCCTGGTGGGGCATGTTTACACTTTCTTCAGCAGCGCCTACTGGGAGCTAATTTCAGGGACAGAATTTCTGGCCAGATGGACTATTGCTTTGGTTCAATAAGGAAAGATTTATGTTGCTGCATATCTTTATAGATTTCCATGATATGAGGGCAAAACCCATAGATGAAATATTTCTAACAAAATTCTCTTGTTTTCAATGCTCTTTGGCCAAGGGCTGTGCCTCAGACTTTTCCATTTTACTTTCTCTCTGCCATACTTTTAGTATCTCACCCTTCCTCAAAGGTCTCTCAGTGAGTTCCCACCAGTCAGAAGTAACAAAGTTAAAAATGCTTCAGAAACTCTGGCTACCTGGAAGTGAGGTTGTTCATCTCTCCATACGTAATGGCAAAGAAAGGTGAGATGGTCATGTCCACACAATTAATTAGTAGTGTCAAGGTCATTTTGTATCAAAAACATTGGAAAAGGACCGAGGCTAAGCATTCTGTCATTCAGCTGGATGGAAGTTCAAGGGGCAGAGGGCAACCGGAGGACTAAACAAGTAAGGCAGCTGATACACACTCTGCTGTGACAATTGATATAAAAATAAATGGAAAGCTGTTAACTATGATACTTAAACAAGTAGAGAGAGATGGAAATGGGGAAACTGGTCAGCGGGCAAGAGGATCCTGGGAAACAGAGAGTGGCTGCCTGGTTCAACCACCTCCTCCTACTCTTCCTCAAAAAGAAACAATACACCATTGCTTTGGGTTTTCCACTAAAGCAGCTCTTCCCAGCATCCCACACACAGTGAATGAGTTCAACTAACATGCAAGGCCAGCTGTGATGATAAAAGATCAACAAGAGAGAAGTGGCAGATCACAAATTAGAGAATAGAAGTGTAGTGAAGGCGTGAATGTGAAGGGTGAGAAGGACAGTGATTACAGAAGTTACAGCATTTCTAGCATCTTACCTGTCTTTTTGGGTCCTCAGGACCAATATGCTTTTTCATATATTCAGGTATTCAGTTGACTTTTAAATGGATGAGTCACTACTATTTTGTCCACATTTTATTAACACAGAGGTCTTCTATTTGAACAGCTCCAGGCTGTTTACAAGCACAGGAAACTGCTCTACTAAAGAGGATTCAAGAGAAATGCTGTAAAGACAGATCAATTGATCATAAAATCATAGAATAGTTTGTGTTGGAAGAAACCTTTAAAAGTCATCTAGTCCACCCCCCTGTAATAAGCAGGGGCATTTTCAACTAGATCAGGTTGCTCAGAGCCCTGCTCAACCTTTCCTTGAACATTTCCAGGGATAGGGTATCTACCACCTCTCTGGGAAACCTGTTCCAGTGTTTCATCGCCCTCAGTGCAAAAATTTATTCTTTCTATCTAGTCTGAATTTACCGTCTTTTAGTTTGAAGCCATTACCTCTTGGCCTGTTGTAACAGGCCCTGGTAAAAAAAATATTGCCATCTTTCCTGTAGGCTCCTTTTGATCAGTCACTCCATTTTTGTTTTGCACTATTGTAGCAAAATAGCAATTAAGAAAGCGAAAACACAGCAGAAAAAGTGGGCAAACTAAATATACAAAGGTGAAGAGAAGAATTGTTAATTTTGCTGGGCTTCGGTTCAGGTATGCTTAACAAGATCAACATTTTATCCCACTGGCCCCTTGAGCACTGACAGAGCTGAGGAGCATTTGGTCATGCCGCCCTGTGGAATACACCACGGGATTTCTGGAGATGATTTGAGAGGTCTGAGCATGCTGGTGGCCAGCAGAGGCACAGAGACTTGGGGCGGATAAAGGTCCTTTTCCCCTGGGATCCCAGGGGCCAGCCCATGTCCTGGTCTTAGCAGCCAGATCAGGCTCTCCTGTGGCTGTGACTGTCAGCTTTCAAGTGCCCAAATCTTTAAAAAATTGCTCAAAAGACAGAAGGGGGGAAAAATCCATAGGTAAAAGGTATTATATTTTCTTACTGGTTTTAGCAGAGCAAAAAAATCTAAGAGCTAAGGGCAGGAGACAAAAATGGACCAATCTAATGAGAGCATAAAAAAAAAATCTGGTTTGATTGTTTGACTGTATGGGTGTTTCTGCTGCTTTTAAAGGCTTGCTCAGTGAGAGGGCAGGAGTACAGCTGCTTTTACATGTGTGCAGACCTCCCTGCAGATATCTCCCAGAGCACTGGCACACCGTCTGCACTAGGTCTGGAGGCTGGTAACTTTCTAAGTCACTCAGACCAGACTATACATAAGAGAACTAGCACTGTTTATTTTACAAGTAGGGCTGGAGAGATCTTTTGGCCTGGAAATACAATGTATTGAAATTGTGGGCTCATCCAGAATGGTATCCAAGAAATCTCTTACTCTTAATGAACAAGCTAAGGGTTGTCATCCACCTCTGAGCTGTCTCAGACTGAAAAAACAGGATTTCTGTTGAGTCAAATGCATATGGTCAAATATTCCTCTAAGAACTGATTTTTATTTGACATTGTATATAATACTAGATAGACTAAATTTTTGGCCGTAGAGCAACTTGATAACAAAGTATTTTCTGGAAGCAGTCTTTTCAGAGGCGGAAGTGAACACAAATACTTGCCCTACTTAAATTTTATTACAAAAGAACCCTTCTTGTGAGTTAAAGTACACATGCTGACTCCTCCTCGTTCCGGGTGCCTGCCAGTTTCCCTTCCTTCAAATTGTTTTCCCATCTGCAGTATTTATAATAATTGCAATGTTTCTGCAAGAAGGAGACAAGGTTGTTTATTTAGCAGGCTGTACTCAGAAGCCTGTCAGTTTAGCTGGACTGTTCTCTAGAAAAGAAAATTCAGTCTATTAGAGGATGCCAGCTTTTATTCAGGATGAGCAAACCCATTCAGAAAATAAGTCCCTTCGAGCCCTCTTCACACTGTCCCTTTTGATAGATGAGCATTGTTAAGCCTAAGTAGCTCATATGTTTATTATTTTTGTAGAAAACAGTTATTTCCTGTAGAACAAAGTCTTTTTGGGAAAGACAGAAATGGAGTTCTGTGAGCTTCAGTTCACGACTTCCATCCCAGAGCTCAGGAAGAGGTTGGGGAAATGCAAAAACAATCAAAGTGGAGCAGACTTCAGAAAGTCTCCTCCCAAAACTCCTCTGCCACTCAAAGGGCAGGGAGCAGCCTCCAGACAGATGTGATTTGCCACCATCCCTAGGGGTAAGCAGGACCCTCTCTACATAGCACACACGATGTCAGAGGTATCGGTCCTTCTCCTGACTGGCACTGTGCTAATGTCCTCACTGCTGCTTCCACGAAGGGAAGCTCAGAGTACTGCTATCTATTGTACTGCTTTTCAGTTGGTGAAGATCTGAACAGGAAAGTGTACGTGTATGTGTGTGTGTGTCTACATGTGCCTATAACCCAAAGGAGGTTTAGGAGAATATAGGTTCTGATGGAGATGGGCCCTACAGTCCTTAGGATAAGAACTACCTGAAGCCTGATGGTGATGCAGATGAGCACTTCTCTAGCATGCTGATGTGCTCTTATCCAGGTGCATAATACAAATCTGACACACATGATGGTTTTGGTTGGGTGATATTCTTCAATGGGAAGGAAGGAGATGGTAATTTTGCTTAATTAACCTTGCCCTGTGTAGCACAAGTGATTTGAATTCTCCCATTTTGCTGCACAGCCACCATATCGTTGTGCTTCTGCAACATTGTGAGCTGGAGCTTGAGTAGAAGAAAGGGGTGGAGAGTAAGGACAGCTGGAGAATTCAGGTATGTTCAGGAAGTGATGAAATTAATAATACTAGGAGCTCCTTAAGAAATTTAAAGTGCTTACCTCTACCTAGTAGTCAAATGAACATAATGGGTTGTGATTCAAAGTATCCCAACGGAAAAAAAAAAAGCCTCTTTGAGACTGAAAAAAAGAAATGAAGAAATGAGGTCCTTTGCTAAGAATGTCTGTATTGGTTATTCAAACTGATTGAATGAGACTGAACTGAATAGCTTTTAGGCTGAAATTGTTCTTCCAAAAGAAATCATGCATGGTGAAACTCTCAGAAAATTAGGGTTGAGCCCACGGAAAAGAAAATTGTACAACTGGAAGTGTGGGATGGAGCTGCTCAGGTTAGATGCATAGCACATTTCCCTGCTGGAATATATCTTGTCAAAGGTCTGGGATATCAGAATTAGTGATTAAGGTAGGTTAGCAGGTTCAGAATTGTAGCAGATGATACTCATATGGAAAAAATATTAATATTTAGTTAGATTTTGCTAATACAGCAAATATCTTAGCAAGATGCTGAAATTCTATTGCAAGCAGATAAGGAACTACACTAAGCTTTGTATTCTTGCACAAGATAACAGGGCCAGTTGGCACTTGTAGCAGGAGTTGCGTTGTCTGTATGAAGCAGCCCTCTGGATAGAACCAGGGTTGTGGTTTGGAGCGCAACCAACTCAGCGTTCTGAGCCAAGGGTGAAGAGCACACAGTGAAGAAGACTGCAAGCCTTCCTCCAGAAGACCCCTGCCCACCACTACTGGATGAGAGTGCGCATGCAGCAAGAGGAGGAGACTTATGATAATGAGTTCCTGGAAATAATTACAATAGTCATGCCTAGCCCAGCCTACACTAATGAATATGTATGCTTTTGTATAGTAAATAGACACTTGTTAATGACCCAGTGTGCAAGTTTGGAGGAGCGATCCCCCTTGCACCCAGCGCAGCAATGAACATACCTGCTTTAGAGCTCTCTGTGAGGGTTCGTTTCCATGCATCAATACAGTTTATGTGGCACGACTGCTAACATTATTGTTAGTTAATTTGATAGCTAAAAATGGATACCAGAAAGCAAATGTCAGTGCAACAGATACAAATGGGGAGCTTTGAAACTACATTTTCAGGTGAAGCAATGTCTTCCTATTTAGCTTGTTTTCTGACAGTGTCTTTGTTTTCTCATAATGTAAATTCTGTGCTGGGCTTTCTAATCCTGCATTTCCGTTGGAAATATTTGCTCAAGCCTTATGTCTGCTCCTTTATCATTGCTATAAAAAATCAGTCAACCTGAATTCAAACTGAAGTATTAAATTATTTTTTAAATCAGTGTAGTGAGACAGGGAGTAAAACTCAAATGTCCTGTTCAGATTTCCCAAACCTCAGGTACATTGGGTGCCTGGGTAATTTTTGGCAAATATACAGAACTTTTTGTACTGCAGAGGGAAGGGAAATAGTAGGGACTGAGCAGAAGGAGGAGAAATAGTAGGAACTTGTTTTAAACAAGTATTAAAGGAAAGAATAACAAGGGATTTGTGAGAACTAAACCCAAATGCTTCCAATGCCTGGATATTTAAATTTAACATTTTTGGCTTGCTTCTTATAGAAATCTGACCTCGAATGACACTATTGTGACTCTCTGCAAGCCTGTAAGATACTGTTTCATAAGTGGTGGGAATTTTCAGAAACAAACAGGTTTGCAAGAGCTGACCATATTTATGTCAGCAGCAGAAAGAATGTCTCAAATCTATTCTCAGCACCCTCCCCTTCCACGGCTTCCTAGACATCTGCATCCAAGTTTGACAACATCTCCAAGCTGATTCAATGGGGTTACCAATGAACAAACAATCTCATCACAAAAATACCAGGCAGTTCATGTCTAGAAGCACAAGAGAGGATGAAAAGACTGAAGGAGAATAATAACTGAGATATGGTTTTCTCTTGGCTGATGCCAAGACTTACTGGTGTGATCTGGGAGTAGCCAGCACTTCTGTTGCCTATGCAATATTTTTCCCAGAGCTACACAAGAGATTTCAGTTTCAAAGGGATTTTTCCTAATAACCTGTAGCAGCTTTCATACAGTCTGCAGAAAAACATCCCCACCAG
>VZRU01007192.1:28850-40637 GCA_013398155.1 Pedionomus torquatus | reverse complement strand
TTAATCTTTAAGAAAAGAAAATCGGAAAACGGGTGTTTTTTTTTTTTTTTTTTTTTTTTCAAACACTGAAAAAAGAAACTTAAAAATACTGGAAAGAAAGGGTTGACTGTTGCTTTATATTCCCAGCGGTGTCTACAGGTATGAGAGCACCCTGAAAACTTCAGGTGCAGAGTGGCATCCACTCTCCTCGGTTACTTTAACGCTGTGATGTTTGTCTGATGGNTTTCCCTGGATAATGAATTTATGGGCAGTAGTAGGCCAGACTAGTTATGAATTTTTTTGCTCTAGTGCCTTTTTTGATCTGATTGAAGTTCCTCAGTATTTATTTTATATAACAACATGGTTACTCTTTCCCTTTAGTCCACAGTAGGATTTTGCTATCTAAACAGCTAGAGGACTTTGAAAAATATATACTGAGAAATGCAGCTTTGCTTTTTTTTTAAGAAGAAAGAGTTATTCAAAGCATTATTTGAGTGCTTCTTTCTATATGGATGGTTCTTTTTGGTTAGCATGGGTATCTCTGATGTGGATTTAATCTCTAAGTAAAGAAAATCGGAAAACGGTGGTTCTTTTNNNNTTTTTTTTTCAAACACTGAAAAAAGAAACTTAAAAATACTGGAAAGAAAGGGTTGACTGTTGCTTTATATTCCCAGCGGTGTCTACAGGTATGAGAGCACCCTGAAAACTTCAGGTGCAGAGTGGCATCCACTCTCCTCGGTTACTTTAACGCTGTGATGTTTGGCTGATGGCATCAGAGAATCATAGAATAGTTTGGGTTGGAAGGGACCCGTAAAGTTCACCTGGTCCAACCTCCCCTGCAATTCATCCATTTAAGCCTGGGTTGCTGCTTCTGTTTCAAGCACAGGAGGTAGCTTGAATTCTAATTAAACAGAAGGGAGGAAATGTGGTTGTGTGGACCCTGAGGTCTTGTTTGTATTTGCTCAGACCTAAAACAGTGGCTGAAGCTTGAGCTTTCTCACTCGAGGGATTCAAGAGTCCCTCACCTGCCTACTTGTCATTAAATGCCTTAGAAGGATGCTGACCCTCTGGCAGGCGTTTTGTTGATGGGGAGAGGGGGATGTTTATTGCTTAGAGAGAGTTTTTGGGCAGGAAGACCTACTTGAAGATCCAAGGAGAATCGGGTTTGATATCAAATCGGTAGCTTATGAATATTTATCTGGAATTTAAGATTTGGAGTGAACGTTAAGAGTGCAAACCGCTCTACATTTTAATCGGGCAAAATCCTCCGACCTCTCTTCCTTTCCCTGTCACGCTCGTAGAAATCCTGACAAGATCCATAATCCTTGATTTTTAAACACTCAGGCCAAAATGAGAAGATCCATAACAAATTTCAGTCAAAAAATGCTGCTTCTTTTCTAAGTTTAAATACTTTAAACACACATAGCTGTACTGGACAGACACCGACATCGGTAATTCTGGGAAAGGTTCCCAAAGAATGCCAGACACCAGGTGACTGGTGAGCTTTGTCTCCACATTTGTTGTAAGAGAACATTTTTTCATTTAACTGTAGAATAAATATTTTAGCTTTCTTGTCTATATATAACAGCTTTAATTACAAGACTTCTTTTTTTTTCCTGCCTCCCCCCACTTTCTTAAGTTGTTATTAAAGCTCTACCTGGCTTATTTGTCATGTAGAAAAATCTTCATCGGCCTGATTCCATGAGCACAGCTTCCTGTAAAGGTGCTGGGGTCCTACATAGGGATGGCAAGTGTTCACTTGCAGCCCAGAAGGCCAATCCCACCCTGGGCTCCATCAAAAGCTGTGTTGACAGCAGAGCCAGAGAGGGGATTCTGCCGCTTTGCTCTGCTCTGGTGAGACCCCACCTGGAGCACTGGGTGCAGGGCTGGAGCCCTCAAGAGAGGAAGGACATGGACCTGATGGAGCGGGTCCAGAGGAGGGCCACCAAGATGATCAGGGGGCTGGAGCACCTCTGCTGTGAGGACAGGCTGAGGGAGCTGGGGCTGTTCAGCCTGGAGAAGAGGAGGCTCCGGNGGAGGTCCCTTTTGGCCTGGTTGACTCTATGATTCTATGGCTGATGAATGTTTCTGAAGACTGTAGTGCGCCGTCATAAGCTCTTCTGTCAGCAAAGAGCCGTGTGAAGTCACCTGTAGAAATGGTATTTCCCTCCATTCATGTTTTTGAGGATGTGGAAATGGATGTCATTAAATCGCAGGCTGTAATTTAGAGAGCGAGAAGACTGCAGACTGATTCTCTAAGGAGGAAAATCCCTCAAGGAAACATATTACATCTATAATCCTGTCAGTCAGAAGATTAGAGTTTCAGTCAAAAAATAACTTAATATAAATGGCTTAATAAGAAAGATGGTGCTAATAGAGGTTAGAAATATATTTTGCTGAAGGCTACGGAAATTGGAGAACTTTGAGAAATGGTATTTCTTTTCTTTTTAAGTAGACATAGTAGCAAAATGTTCTGAGCTATAATTAGTTGACCGTGACTCTTCTATTACAACATTTAAAATAATAGTCATGACGTAGATTTTTGGTTGAAAAAATCACAGTGTGCTTAGCATCCACTTACATTTGCATAATGTGTACAGCCTTTAAGGCCACAAGGAGGGTGTAGCAGGAGGGGGGTCGGTCTCTCCTCCCAAGGGACAGGCGGTGGGACAAGAGGAAATGGCCTCAGATTGCACCAGGGGAGGTTTAGATGGGTATGAGGAAAAATTTCTTCCCAGAATCAGTTAGGAAGCGTTGGAAGAGGCTGCTCAGGGCAGTGGTGGAGTCCCCATCCCTGGAGGGACTTTAAAGCCGGGCAGATGTGGTGCTGAGGGACGTGGGTTAGGGATGGGTTTTGTCAGTGTTGGGTTGATGGTTGGACTTGGGTGATCTGAAAGGTCCCTCCCAATCTGGGCAACTCTGTGGTTCTCTGGAGCTGGTGTTAGTACACGGCTCACTGCGTTTCCTGAAGTTGCTCAATTTTGTGTGAGCGGGATCTAAAGCTGTCCCCAAAGGCCAGAAAACTCCATTGCCAAAGTAGTCAACAGCTCTGTATTTTTTCCTCCTGCTTTCTGCGCTGCATGGAACAGCCTGAGACCAGACTGCAGTGGGGTATCTCCTCTGGGTGAGAAACAGGCGGTTTTGATCAACCTTAATGTGCCCGTAAGGGCCTAAAAGGCACATAAAATCCTGCTGAAGGCAGCTTCTCCTGCTCCATTTGAGAGTTCTAGCTTTAATGCTGGCAATATTTTCATCCTCCAGCCAAGTGAAAGCTCAGGAGGACGTGTCAGCAGCGAGTCCTCTGAGCAAAAGAAGGCAGTAGAGAAGATGAAGATTTTTGGGAAAAAAAAACATTTCCCCAGTGTGGTCTCTGATGCCTTTTGGAAGCGGGGAGCAAAGGTGCTTTTCAGACAAGCTGCTGCAATTCAATTAGGCCGACCTCATTTTAATTTCTTCTCTCCCTGCTGCAGTTTTCCACACGGATACAATTTCACTCCCTCGCCGTCGTGTAATGACCTCGGGTTACAGCCCCGTTAATTGAGAGAGTTTAAGCATAGAAAATGTTCGCTGAATGGTTGTCTGGTGTATGGGCTCCTCGGAGCTAAAGAAACTGAAAAAGGATTTTTTTTTGGGCAGACAAAACTTTTTAGAAGGAAAGTAAACTCTGCAGCCCAGAGGAAATGCTGCTGGCTGTGATTTATGCGATTTATATAGTTTCTAATTAGAAGTGGAGGTTAAAGGCCCGCTCCTCTGTATTTATATTGTTATCTTTGTGCTGACTGCTCACAGCGACTTATTAAATGGCCAAAACCTCTCACTAAACACCTATAAACTCAGCTGTGAGCATCACATCCCAGAGCTGGCAGAACTGGTTACGCGTTTGAAGCACTTTTAGCTAGAAATAGAAATTCTTACTGGGCATTTCTTCAGCAGCATCTGTTTCCTTTATTTAACTTAATTAAAAGCCGCTTTAAAATGCATTGACGACATCAACATTTGGATGAGATGGTGGAGTGATGGTTCTAGGTTCCAAGCCTTTGAAATGCGTAAAAATTCTTTTCAAAGTATGAAATCACTTTTTCTTGCAACTTAATCCTTAATTTAAAGTTACTAATCCTATGAAACTGGCAGTCCAAACATCTACCGAAGATGGAAGCCTTGTTTGCCCACAGAAACAGTGCTGTTGTGAGGAGGGAGTAACCTCATCACGAGAAACCAATTTTAAATCAGCACCTCATTCTTATGTGCAAAATTGCTTGGGTTTTATTTTTCCTAGAGCTCTGTGTGTGGTACACACTGGTCTTCCCATGAGCCGCTCTGAGCAATGGCTTTGCAGCCGAAGCAGTGCCGTCGCGGCATTCAATTCATTAATTTAATCACAGAGTTACAGAATGCTATGGGGTTGGAAGGAACCTCTGGAGATCATCTCCTCCAACCCCCTGCCAGAGCAGGGTCACCCACAGCAGGTCCCACAGGAACGTGTCCAGGTGGGATTTGAATGTCTCCAGAGAGGGAGACTCCACCACCTCTCTGGGCAGCCTCTGCCAGGGCTCTGACACCCTCACAGCAAACAAGGTCCTCCTCATGCTGAGATGGAACTTCCCATGTTCCAGTTTGTGCCCGTTCCCTCTTGTCCTGTCCCTGGGCACCACTGAAAAAAGCCTGGCCCCATCCTCCTGACACCCACCCGTCAAGTATTTCTAGGTGTTGATCAGATCCCCCCTCAGCCTTCTCTTCTCCAGACTAAACAGACCCAAGTCCCTCAGCCTTTCCTCATCACAGAGATGTTCAAGGATCCTCATCGCCTTTTTAGCCCTCAGCTCTACCCTCCATGGATACTCGGTGGATTTTTGCCTCCCCTGTGCTGAGAGACCCCAACGGTGCCCCAGTGTGAGACCAGCTCTCTTGGCTTTTGCCAGGTGTTGGTATTTCACTTGCAAATTCAGGTATTTACTTTTCTTTTGTAGGTTTAACTGAACTAACTGGCGTCGTGGGGACGTATCCCTGGCACTCAAAGCAGACCCTGCAGAGGTTATTGTTAATCCCTTTGATTTTTACGGTAACAAATACCGTGTGTTGCATTTCAAATGAATTTCGCTTAAATTTTGGAGTTGCTGAGGAAGGTTAATTCTGTAGCAAAGACTTACTTTTTATGTAATATAAACTGCTCTCAGGCTCCTCAGTCATGGCATTTGATCTCACAATGGATAATTCACATCTCACACTGGATGGTTCCCCAGCTGTGATAAAACCTAGGGTTTTTTTTAATGTAAAAAGCAGTTAAAGTTAAAATCCCTCATCTTTATTATACATCCTAAAGCCAATAGTGGTGCAGTGATTTTTCTTTTACAGATCACCTGTGATTGAGGGCCTGAGGGATCTATGGGAACTAAGAATGTGCATTATACCCAGCAATAAGGACTTTTTCCCCATCAGCTGTTTGTTTCTCAGGGCCAAGTGAACTCCCCCAAAATACAGCTTTGTTCCAGTTGTCAAAACACACATTTTCATTTGTGGTTTCTTTTTAAAATTCTTTGGGGAAAATAAAACCCAACACATTTCCCCCTTAATTTTCTAAAATGAACTTTGTGGTGATCTTTTCTGTCCGAGAGAGCTTTGAGGTTCCTGTACCCCTGGAGAAACCGTAAGGGCTTAGCTTTTGGTGTGACTGTTCAGGCTGCCAGTTTGATTTGCAAAGAACAGAGTTTCTTTCCCCGTTTGGGTCACGGTGCTGGTAAGACGAGATGGCGAAGTGACAGGAGAGCGGTTGAGTTGCTGACGGAGATGCAGATAGCTGCTAGATTCTATCAAATCCTGCCTTGTTCGTGTCAAAAAGACACCCGAACTCATTTCAGCTAGGATGGGCTGGCAAATCTGCATAAAAATGTAGTGGATGCTTTTCTAACCCTCCTGCCATCTGATCGAGTTGCCCTCTACGTGGCTCATTGTGATGAGGTGAGGAAGGGATCGGAAAGAATAAGATGTTTTGTCCTTTACAGAAAAGAAGGCTTTTTCACACTGTGCTCTCTGACATAGCACCTCGTGAAATCTTTTATCAAGCTGATACGTTTATTTTGTCGGTAGCAAAAAGCTTTCTTCCAGCAGAAGTGACAGATGAGTGACTTGTGGCGGCGTTTCCCGTCACAACTAAATTTCTGTGGGGCTGAACCGCTGCCAAGAGATGGCCCTTTTCTCACCTATTCCTTGTGCTTTGCCATCTGCGTTCAAAAGGAAGAATTTGAAGATTAGCAGTGAATGAAAGTCCTGGAAAAAGCCCAACCAGACACCCTCTTGGCTGTGGCTGGAGCTTCATCCTTGCGGAGAACCTGAAACGTTAGACCTGTGAGGCTGGGGGTGTCCCTTTGGGCACCACCTCTGAGGGCAGCATCTTGGTGGTAATTACAATAACACTAGTGGTGTTTAATAATCAGAAACCTACAGGGAAGTTTGAAAAACAAGCCTGCTGCTTAATTTGCTGATCTGACATTGTCTTGAAACACCAGTGGAGTGGAAACTCTTCATTCTGGAAAGGAGCACGTTGCCCATGATGCTGTACAGAAGAAATAAAGCTTAAGCTATTTTGAAAGATCTCCTGATACTACATTATTTATTTATTTTCCTTTCTTATTCTTCCTTTTCTTTGTTTAGTTCTTTCCTTTCTTTTTTAAATAGTAGAAATTTTCACAGACATGAAAGAAGTGTGAAAACTCAGCCTTTGGGAAAGGACGTCTCCGTAGGCAAAGCCTGAGAAGAAGGAAACGGGTGGCAAATACTAATATTAGGGCAATAAGGTGCATGGTTTGGGTGGAGCAGTGACCGGAGAGGACAGCTCGGTGATTAAGAGCCCTGACTAACACCCTGCTTTCCTGCTGGCACTGCCTGCCTCTGCTCTGCGGTGCCCCAGCAGTTGGAGTGGTCCGTGGGACACAGCTCTGGCCCAGCTCCTGCAGCGGTCAAGGGCCACATCGTGGCAGAACAAGTCACAAAAGCCCCCCCTAGCCTTGTGGGACGTTAGTCCCTAATATTTTAGAATCATAGAATGGTTAGAGTTGGAAGGGACCTTAAAGATCATTGAGTTGCGACCACCCTGCCGTAGGCAGGGACACCTCCCACTAGAGCAGGTTGCTCCAAGCCCCATCTAACCTGGCCTTAAACACCTCCAGGGATGGGGTTTTGCCCCACAAAATTTGTGTAGATAAAAAAGAAAAGTTCCTGCTGCCCTGGGTGAGCTCTGAGGCCACCTCGTGCACAGGGCAGGCACCAGAGCCCGCTGCTGTCAACGCCACACAAGGTGGTGGCCACCACACCTTGTATAACAACCTCCTGATGTCACCCATCACTTGGGATTTCAGGTACCCATGATTAATTGCCTCCTGAATCCAAAGGGATTAAAATCCAGAGTGTTTATTTTTCAGGGATAGTGTATTCCTTACTAATAAGCGAGGTGGGGTTGGGTTGTGCTTCCTTATTCTCTTTAAAATAAGCAGGTGCCGGATGTCTGGCTCCAGTTTGGAACAGTCTAGTTGCTCTATAAATGTTTAAATAGGACGTGTCTTATTAGTTGTCTCCATGACAGCCAGCGGCCTTTATCGCTTCTGGTGCCTTCAGATGCTACTGTAACACACACAAAAAGGAAATACTGTAAAAACTTGAAATTATGGAGAAATCCTCGATATGGGGAAATCCTGCAAGAAGGGAAGGGGCTAAAGCCCCGCAGGTATAATGGGAGCTGGGTAGTTGCACGCTGTGAATGACAAAAAAGCATCCATCTCTCCTGGATGCTTCAAAAAGGCCGTTCATGGAAAGCTTTGTGGCCATCGATTGCAATCTTTGCTTCCATAAAGAGACCTTCAGGCCTCCTGGAAAGCGAAAGTAACTCCTGGAGATAGAAGGGTGAAGCCCAGGCTCTGTTTCAGCCGTCTCCTTTGGTACGAAGCCTTTGAAAAAAGGGCTCATTGACAGGAGCACGGACTCTTGTTTGCGTTGCTTTTTGCTGGATTAGAAGTAGAGTGTTTTATCGATAGAAAAGTGTTTTGGCTCAGCAAGGAGAAGATTTCTCTCCGATCAGGCTTTTCCAGGCTTTCTGATTCTCTAACCTTCCTTTTCCACATAGGTGTGTTATTTTTCCCACGGGAGGAAAGTAGCAAAAGATCTCTCGGCGTGGGAAGGTGGAATGGGAGGAGGGTAAAGGTAGTTCTGCAAACAGCCTTGTTCCAAATACCACCCTAGAGAGAGACTACAGATTTTTGGAGACGGGGATCCATGTGGTAGGTGGGAGGGCATTTCTGTCCTATTGATTAATTCCAAATTGTGTGGGATTCTCTTGGCATAAATGAAAGGGGTCTTTGCCAACTTAAGTTCAGTTTTCTTTCTGTAAAATGAGCTGCGCCGTGAGGGAGTTTTAAGGATGCAGGACTCTGGAATCTGGAGGGACTGAGGGAGTTAACCTTTCCCTTTGCTTGGAAGAGGGAGCATGGCTTTTCCTGGGTGGCAGCGTATTTACTCACCTAGTTTCTTTTGCAAAGTTTCCAGAGCCTTATTCATGAAACCCTGTAGGTCTCCTGGAGTGGATCTCTCTTTGGATATTACGCTTCTTACCGGGGATGCCATGGAGATGAGGAAAACCAAACCATCCCCAATCAAATACAAATCCTGCAAGGGTGATTTGCACAGATTGGGGAACAGATTGGCCCAGCCTAGGGAACGGGTGGCTCTGGATGGACTCAGCTGTCGGGTTAGAGAACCGATGCCAGTATTTAGGTGAGCTCTTCAGCTGTGCTCGCACTACGCTGCACGGCGAGCTCTGCCGATGGAATTTTGCAGGCCGTAGGAATGTGAGATAAAGTAGGACTGAACAGGCCAGAAAAAAACCCCCAAGATCTGTTTTGCTGAACAAAGAAATCTCAGTCTACGATTAACTTTATTTCATGTCAAGAGCAGAACGTACAAATCTAGGCTCTTTCAGGGCCTGCAGCTGAACAATACCAGCCCTGTAGTGCGGAGAGCATACCACTGCTGGATTATCTGTCCTGAACGTACTTTAGAGCAATTCAGTCAGGTTTATTTTGTCCTAACAAATACTCATTTAAATGCAGCTGTTACAGCAACACAAACCACAGATTTACAGTAAGCTGTGCTTCTGGGGTTCATCGGAAATCCCGGCCTTACGAAACAGAGTTTTTTTTTGCAGATTTGCTTTTTTTTTTTTTTTTCCATCAAGCTGGAATGATGCAGAGAGTGGAATAATTTCCAAATTAATATATATATCCAATAATATCCAAAATATATATCCATTATATATATCCATTAATATATATATCCAATAATATCCAAAGTTGGATAATTTCATAAGATTAGAAGAATCAATAGTTTACAGACTTCAAAATCAGGCAACAACGGCAATCTAACTTGTGTGGTCGCTTCACAGGTTAAGGCATCTCAATGGGTTTGGGAGGAAAACATGAAACTAGTTCCTTGAAGGGCAAACAGGACCCGTAGGGAAAACAGTCAGTGCTGGCTTCACTGAAATTTAGGTAAAGGAAAAAATAAAAGTTGTATTTTGTGTGGCTGGAAAATGTTTTGGGAAGATTTCAAGTTATAGGTGGATCTTTAAACTGGGATGTTGACAGAAGAAAAAGGTACTGAAACCCATTTATAAATAGCTTGAGTTTGCGGGAGTTACATCCTTGATTTGTAGCTGTTAACCAAACAAGAATCCTACACAGGGGATGAGGTAAGACCCACAGAGCACGTGGTAGAAATTCATAGTTTAGCCAAAACTTGTATTTTCCTGGCAAGACTGAAAGAAAACACCATGAATTAAAAACTCGGCCTCCTGCCGAAATTCATGCCCTCCAGTATCTGAAGGGAGCGTACAGGAGAGATGGAGAAGGGACTCTTGGTCAGGGAGAAGAGCCATAGGATGAGGGATAATGGCTTTCAATTGAAAGAGGGGAGATTTAGATGAGATATTAGGAAGAAGTTCTTTGCTGTGAAGGTGGTGAGCCCCTGGCCCAGGTTTCCCAGAGAAGCTGTGGCTGCCCCATCCCTGGAGGGGTTCAAGGCCAGGCTGGATGGGGCTTGGAGCAACCTGGTGTGGTGGGAGGTGTCCCTGCCCAGGGCAGGGGGGTTGGAACTGGATGGTCTTTGAGGTCCCTTCCAACTCTTACCATTCTATGGCTCAGAATCAGAAGGCTCTGTGTATAGGGCAAAGCATCTGGGCTGAGGCACATACAGAAGAAAGGAGTGGAAGAAGTAAATGTAAAACACAGAGAACAATTCACTTGGTGCAGAGGAGTCAGTGGGTTTGAATGAGAAATTTGACTTGGCCCATCTTAAAAAAAATGAACCTCAAACTTCCCTGCCTGTAAACAGTGGCAAAATAATTTTTATCACTTTCATCATTATTTCTTATCCCTGCTGCTTTTTTTATTGGATCACAACATGAAATTCAAATAAGTACTACGAATACTGGAAGAAGGTCCTTTCCCCGGCAGAGTAACTCGTCATGTTCTGGGAGCGGATTTGGGTTATTTTGTGAGCAAAACAGTAATATCTGTAGTGATGTCAGATATTAGTGGGCCACGATTGGGATGAATGCTCAGCATGGAGGGGCACCAAATGGTGTGTGAGATGACAACGTGTCACCTAAAGAATGGTCAGCAGAGGGTAGAGAAGCAGAGGATTGTTTGCCTCAGAGTTACAAAGTAATGTGAAAATGGATAACAGAACTTACAAAGCAGAAAAATAAAGAAAACACTAAAAGTCACACTCCAAAATCTTTAAGAAAAGACTGATACAATGCGTCGATAAAGACCCTTTCGTGTGATGTGACTTTTCCTCTTACATGAGTTCTTTTTGACTCAAAGGGCTTTTCTTTCCTTTTAAATACGGCACTTGGATGAATGTGTAAAGCACAGAGATAATTTAATCTGGAGCCGTTTCGAGTGCCTGTGAACTTTTCCATTCGGTTGTTTTAAACCAATTTCCTTCGCAGACATGGAGTGATGATGGGTGGTGAAGGGAATGATTAGGCACAATGATTTCGTGAATAAGAGTAAAGAGTTTTTATCCTGTAATTATCATCATTATTTCTCAGCAGAAGGCAGATCCAAAGTATTGGCCACTGCAATAAAAAGGTCCAAATGTGGCTAAGGTGCGGTAGTGGAGAGGTAGCAGCGAAATGCAGCTGCGTTTCTATCCTATTATTAAATTTATCCTGATTTATTTGCGACCTTTTTCAGTCTCAGTGGAACGATACCTGAAAGCTATTGAAAAGTATTCACTGCCTTAAAAGACTTCATTACTAAGCCACTTAGTAATACTTCTTTTTCATTTTAATCCTGTGCAAAAGAATGGACTGTGTTCAGCAAAACTGTCAATGAAAACCACACGGTGAAATCTGACTTGTGGGGTTGGGTTTTGGCAGACAAGCAGCTCCTGGGGCCTGGTGCCAATGAAGGGCTGGCATTTCCAGAGGGACTTTATTCTTCCAAATAGTTCAGGCCTTGGCAATAAATGGTGTGTCTTGGGTAGCTCTGTTGTAAAGTGAATCACAGAATGATGTGGGGTTGGAAGGGACCTCTGGAGATGATCTCCTCCAACCCCCTGCCAGAGCAGGGCCACCCACAGCAGGTCCCACAGGGGGAGTTAGAGTTGGTTAGAGTTGGAAGGGACCTCAAAGATCGTCGTGTTCCAACCCCCCTGCCCTGGGCAGGGACACCTCCCACCACACCAGGTTGCTCCAAGCCCCATCCAGCCTGGCCTTGAACCCCTCCAGGGATGGGGCAGCCACAGCTTCTCTGGGCA
>VZRU01007192.1:14752-28805 GCA_013398155.1 Pedionomus torquatus | reverse complement strand
GCCAGCACTCGCATCATCTTGGTTGCCCTCCGCTGGACCCGTTCCACCAGGTCCATGTCCTTTCTATGTTGAGGACTCCAGAGCTGGACACAGGACTCCAGGTGGGGTCTCACAAGTGCAGAGTAGAGATGCTTTGTCCCTCTCACCAGGAGCAAAGCCCAGCTGCAGTGATTTCAGGGGTGTCACTGTAAAGCTTTCTAGTGGAAGGAAGGCAGAGTGGAGAAACAAAGCTCAGAGTTTGGTGACCGCTCGGTGCTTGGTGGTCAAAGCTGCAAATTGGCTTTCCCTGGCATCCAGCTCTTTCTCCTTGGCTTTGCTCTGTTGTCTTAGACTGTCTTTGGGGGGTTTTGTGTCATCTGTGCAGTAGCAAATCCTTATGTTTATACTCTATATAAACATGAAGTGAATAGAAACGGTTTTTATGGATGGCAATTAATTGGATAATTGCACTGAGCATTAATGTGTATTGGTAAATACGGACTAGCCTTTTAGCAATCTGTGTGCATGCAGCAAAGCAATGGAAGATACTCCCAAGTGATCCCAGACACAAATCCAGGTTGGGCAGAGAATGGCTGGAGAGCAGCCCTGAGGAGAAGGACTTGGGAGTGCTCCTGGAGGAGAAGCTCCCCAGGAGCCGGCAGTGTGCGCTGGCAGCCCAGAAAGCCAACCCCAGCCTGGGCTGCAGCAAAAGCAGCGTGACCAGCAGGGACAGGGAGGGGATTCTGCCCCTCTGCTCTGCGCTCCTGAGACCCCACCTGGAGTCCTGTGTCCAGCTCTGGAGTCCTCAACACAGAAAGGACATGGACCTGGTGGAACGGGTCCAGCGGAGGGCCACCAAGATGCTGAGAGGGCTGGAGCCCCTCTGCTGTGAGGACAGGCTGAGGGAGCTGGGGCTGTTCAGCCTGGAGAAGAGAAGGCTCCAGGGAGACCTTGGAGCAGCCTTCCAGGATCTGAAGGGAGCTCCAGGAGAGCTGGAGAGGGACTCTTGGTCAGGGAGGGGAGTGATAGGACAAGGGGGAAGGGTTTTAAACTGGAAGAGGGGAGATTTAGATTGGATATTAGGAAAAAATTCTTTACTGTGAGGGTGGTGAGGCACTGGAACAGGCTGCCCAGGGAGGTTGTGGCTGCCCCATCCCTGGAGGGGTTCAAGGCCAGGCTGGATGGGGCTTGGAGCAACCTGGTGTGGTGGGAGGTGTCCCTGCCCAGGGCAGGGGGGTTGGAACTGGGTGATCTTCAAGGTCCTTTCCAACTCTAACCATTCTATGATTCTGTGATTGTATGATTTTAATTTAAAAAGAGACTCTAAGGAGAGAATTCGGACATTACACATGGCTGTAGCATCCCAGGCCCCTGGAGGCCTTCAGTTTAGGGCTGATGACCCTTCCTTTTGTTTCATTTACACTGCAGATGAAAGCTATACAGTATTTTTGGTCTTTATCCCCTTCTGTTTCCCAAGCAGTGCCTGGCAATGGGGTCTGTATCCTCGCCGCCCAGACCGTGCCTCTGTCCCTAACTCTGGGTGCAGGCGGACACGTCGTCTGACAAGAGGGACGCGGGGCTGATAGCAAAGCCGGGCGACATCTGCTAAATTCACATGGGGAAAAAAGACTACAAAAACAAATACACAAAGGGCACACCTACCGAGATGGTAAATATTGTTTTTTCCATGACACACCCAAACCAAAAATAGAGGCAGAGGGGCCCTTACAAAGATGTATTCAGGTTCCTGACAGCTGACAGTTTTCCATTGAGCTTGTTTTCCACCGAGCTCCATGTGAATCAGATTGCAGCTTGCTTCAGAAGCCTGAATTGGCCTGAGATTTCTCCTTCTATCACTATGGGTAGATCAGAAGTAGATGAGAAGAATCAAAAGCAGTGTGGCCAGCAGGGTGAGGGAGGGGATTCTGCCTCTCTGCTCTGCTCTGGTGAGACTTCTTCTGGAGCACTGTGTCCAGCTCTGGAGTCCTCAGCACAGGAAGGACATGGACCTGCTGGAATGGGTCCAGAGGAGGGCAAGAAGGTTTTTTTAACCCAACATGAACAATAGCTACATGAACAAAACCACCCTATCTGTCTGGCTTTTAAATACCTCCAGGGATGGTGACTCCACCACTTCTCTGGGTAACCTTGTCCAATGTTCGATAAACCTTTCTGTGAAAAAATATTTCCTGATATCCATCCTAACCCTGCCCTGGCACAGCGTGAGGCCGTTGCCTCTTGACCCATCATCTGTTCCTAGGGAGAAGAAACCGAATACTATTTTTTTCCCCCCTCTTTTGATAGCGTGAGCATTTCATACGTTTCCCATTGGACCCAGTCTGAAAGGTTCCCAGTGTGGACTTCAGGTTGGACAGGTTTTCATTCACTGGCTGGATGTTCTTTACTCTTATCCTTAACCCTCAACTCTTTCTGTAAAGCTAATTGCTTGCTACAACAAGGCATTGGACCGTGTTTACATAGTATCAGACAATTAATTTCTCTTTAATGGAAAGACACGACTCTATAGATGGGAAATGATGCAAAGCTGAGCAAGGCCCACTTGGTAACCCCCAAAAAGAGTAAACCCCAAGGAGATGGCTTACTCCTTGCTGTCCCAAATGGAAAAGCAACTCATGAATTAATAACAGAGTATTCAACCCGAAGTATTTTTTTAACCAGAAAGCATCTGCGCCTTTGCAGCAAACATCTGTGGTTTAAGTGAAAAAAAAATGGAAGTTAAATAAACTTGTATAAAAACTGCAGACAGAAAAATGTCAGACAAAAAAGAAAACTTGGGATTTTTCCCCCCCCTGCCCCCCTGCTTCCTGCTGTAAGTGATTAAATGTTTAGTTTCCAAACAATGTACTCGGCTCTTCATAAAATTTTAAAGTTCCTCCATATGTCTAAGTGAAAGTGACTCAGAGGAGAGCTCACAGGAAAATTACTGCCTTTTTTTTTCCTCCCCTTTCCAATAATCCCTTTTGACCTTTCTGCCAAAACTCATGTATTTGGTCCGTTTGGATGGCAAACTTGCAATAAGTAAAATTACATCGTGTTTTATACCTACTGTCCTTCACAATATGTCCTGCTTCCACCTGCTTTATACCTCTTGTCCTTAGTGATACCTCCTGCTTGCCAGCACTCTCGTGGAGCTCAGCAAATACCCACAATTTCAATGTATTGAAGTTTTGATATTAATTTTCTGCTTTTGATGTTATTTCTTGAGGTGCTCCTGGGTAAGGAGCGGTGAGGATTTGGCCTGGGCCGTCTCCCCCATCACTTTGTTGGGTGGAAACCACGTCCTGCTCTACTGAGAGGTGACCATATAGATCATTCTCAGATGAGCAGGGTCTGAAGGAGGGGATTACGAGTCCCCAACGAGTATTTATTGCCCGACTGCATTTCATGGCGTCTCACTGGGTTGCGTGTGGTGAGGCCTCCCCACCCCAAGCCTTTTGTGAATCGGTATCAGTAGAAGACGTCGGCAACGGTAAGGCTGTGTTTAACGAGATACTGTGCAAACATGGCACGAGACCGTCCCTTCCTGAAAGAGGTGAAGGTAGCCTTTCCTTGGCTTTCATTCAGTACAGCCCCAGAGCAAACACTCACTCTTAAGGAAGTTTATTTCCTTGAGGTCAGATGCAAACGGGAACATGGTTGGAGAAGGGCCTCAGCACTCACAAATGGTTTACCTTTGCGACCACTTTCAACTGGGCTTTTCAAGGAAGCTAAAATCGCCTTCACTTGCAGGTTTTGCTGTCTTCCCACCTACTTAAAGCAAAAATCATACTGATTTTTAGCATTAGCCTTAAAGCTGGGACAAATTCCCTTGCTTGCATCCAGCAAGTTTGCTGATGACACAAAACTGGGAGGGGTGGCTGACGCAGCAGAAGGCTGTGCCACCATCCGGTGAGACCTGGACAGGCTGGAGAGCTGGGCAGAGGAGAACCTGATGGAATTCAACAAGGGCAAGTGTAGGGTCCTGCTCCTGGGGAGGAATAACCCCCAGGTTGGGGGTGACCTGCTGGAGAGCAGCTCTGAGGAATGAGACCTGGGTGTCCTGGTGGACAGCAGGCTGAGAGGGGATGTGATCAACACCTCTAAATACTTCAAGGGTGTGTGTCAGAAAGATGGGGAACTGGCACAAACTGGAACATGGGAAGTTCCATCTCACCATGAGGAGGAACTTGTTTGCTGTGAGGGTGGCAGAGCTCTGGGAGAGGCTGCCCAGGGAGATGGTGGAGTCTCCTTCTCTGGAGACATTCCAAACCTGCCTGGAAAAGTTCCTGTGGGACCTGCTTTAGGAGGACCTGCTTTGGCAGAGGGGTTTGGAGGAGATAATCTCCAGAGGTCCCTTCCAAGCCCACAGCATTCTGTGATTCTGTGATTTGCAAGCCTTTTGGGAGATCTGGATTGGTTTTTGCCCAATGTTTCTTGTAGGTCTTGTTTTGGGGTCAAGAGAAACCTCTTCCAAACTTGTGGTTGTGTTTTGATTTTTATGTTGCCTTGACTTCCCTCAAAATCCAAGTGAAAAACAATCTGTCTTAGG
Organism: Pedionomus torquatus; assembly: GCA_013398155.1. Classification (NCBI taxonomy): domain Eukaryota; kingdom Metazoa; phylum Chordata; class Aves; order Charadriiformes; family Pedionomidae; genus Pedionomus; species Pedionomus torquatus. The sequence goes on along the minus strand of VZRU01007192.1, from coordinate 24,277 downwards.
TTTACAGTAATCTCAGTTTCCACAAACCTCTTTTTCCTTGTTTGTGAGCAGGAAATATTTGATTTTTTTCTCTGCCCCTTGAAACAACTCTATATTGATGTGGCGAAGCAGGAGAATAGGTTGCTTGGTTTAATCAGGAAAAAAAAGAAGTAGTAATAATTAGAGCCGTATGAATTCCTCTAGGAAGTGTAAAATTGTGAGTATAAACCAAATTAAACTTGGGAGCTGCTAGGTACGGATTTACCACGACACACCCAATTTGTACAAACATTTCTTAGAAGGGACTGGCCATGGGAGGCTGTTCCTGCCGTGTCCCGTGCAACGTTCCTCCTCAGTGACGACCCGTGTCGTGGGGTGGCTGTTTTATCTGGGAGCTGGTGCTTTCCCCTCACTCCTCAGAGCTTTAAATTTAGCTGAGCAAACAAGCCCCCCTTATCTACCAGAGTTTCTAAGTAGATTTCTGTAAATAATTTACGTTCAGAGGTGAGTTACAGTAAATTTGGAACAGTTCTTTTAAGGGGTAGTGGCTTCTTGTTGTGTCCCCCCTCCCGACGCGGTTTTGGGCCACTTTTCAGGGAGGTTCAGAGAACAATTAATTTGCTAAAAGGATTTTTTAATGTGTTAGACTGATCATTCTGGGCCGTACCAGAATCTTGGTCCTCCTTCAGCATTACTGTATTTTGAGATGGACATCCTGCAAGTGAATGACAATTTTTTGAAGCACTACTCTATTGCATCATGAACTTGTTTGGGCTCAGATTTCTTTTAAATTCTGATACTGACAACCCCCTTTTTTGTCTTCTCAAAGGAAGTTGAGAGCTTTTATGAAGCCAGTTGCTGCAGGGATTATTATTCTCCGCTTCTTTTTAGGATTCCCCAGCGTTACGTGGGAAGAAGAAAAAGCCACGGGCTTCATCAAATAAACTAAGGAAAAAATTAATTGCTTGCAGTCGCCCCCCAACCATTGTAGGAGTCAAGCAATAACCACCTCTTGCTGCCTTGCTGCAGTGGGAATCCCCAGGGGGTGGAAATCTTCTGATGCACTAGAAATCTTTCTATAAATATAGAATCTGTAGCTCTGTAGAATGTACTCTCTCAACTAAATTCCTATAAAGGGATTAAAATGCTGAGTATTTAGAATGTTGTCTGAAAACAATTACTGTTTTAAAAGAAAGTGTGATGAGAAAAAGGATCTTAGTAGAAATGCTAGTGCTGTCCCCTGGAAAAAAGCCTTCAGCAGGGATAAAAAAATAAAAAGTCCTACAATATTGCCAACAATTGTCAGGGAAATTTTATCACTCCATGTAAAAACGGATATGCTTTAATGTAATTTAAATACTCGATTAGCTGGGTTTGAACTGCCTTTCCTCTGACTCTCTCTTTTGTAATTTTTTTCTCCTTTTCTGGAGCACTGCGATACTCCCCATCTGCCTTTCATTTGATTTTGTAAGGTTTTTTTTTCCCTTTTTTTTTTTTTTTTTAAATGTACCAAATTCTAGGAGGGGAAATCAGGAATTGTGTAAGTTCAGTGAGGAACCCGCAGCCATTAAAACACACCGTGACTGTAGCGACTGAAACAATGTGCAATTCATGGTATAAGTCAAGTCAGAAGAGTTCTAAATCCCTTCCTTTCAGACATCCAAGACATATTAACCCCCTTTTGCCCCACGTACTGTAACGCAACCACTTCACTAACTGTGAAATCTTTAAAAAATACCACTTTTAAAATAGAGGTAACTTAAAAAAAATTTTTAAATGGGGTTTTCTTTGGGGGTTTCCGAGTATGAAAACAATAGTGACTCCACAACAGGTGGAACAAGCCAGATCAGGTATTTTCAGGGTAAAAGTATTTGTCTACTTTCAAAACTAAAAAAAAAAAGACAGAGGGTGCAAACTATGCCCTGGAAAGAGCAACGTTATGAAGTTTAAAGAAGCAGAACTTTTCCTACCTGTAGCTTCTGGGCGGCTCAGGAAGCGGAGTTTTTTCCTGGTCACGATCTCCCATGGCTTAGCATTTGAATGTTAAATATGTGAGAATGCCTTGTTTAGCTGGGGAGTTTGCATGACCTCTTAATGAGACTCTGTAGTTAGTGTCATTGGGTATTAAGGCGTCATGTGACCGTAGATGAAAATAAAATCCTTTAAAGTTTGCCTTTAATACTTCCTAGAATCTGTAACCCTTTGCCTGCAAGCTGGGGTTAAAACCTGATGGAGCTGAGTGTTCCCTGGCCCGGGATAGAAAAAGGAGGAGAAGAACACGTGCCAAATAATTCCCTTTCCTCCGGGACGGTCGTTTCCAATCACCACAACAAAGTCCGAGCCCCACAGTGTATTAACGCTGTCATTTGCATATTATTAAACTTCAGTCTCCCTGGCAGAAAGTCCCTGCGGTAGGTTTTGCCTGGCGATGCCATTTGATCCTGGCTGGTTCGGGTGATTCCCTGGGATGGGGAGGGGGAATCTCCGCTCTAAAGTGGATTTGCAGGCACCACGTCCCCTGGTACCCGTGAAAGTCACTGACTTCCCGGGAATCCTTTTGGTTTGGGGGATGTGGCGTTTCCAAAAGCGCTGTTATGAAAAGTTCTGCTGCCTCAATCCAATTAGAAGGAGACATTTAACTTAGGCAATACCTGTAAGCATCTGGGTCGGGTGTTTCCCAGCCTTAATTAATCTTAAATGTCTATCAGCGTACCTGGAAACTGTAAAAAAAAAAAACCCAAACCAACCAGCAAAACCTCTCAGAAACAAACTGGCACCGACCGTTGCATCATCCCGTGTCACAGCCCGGGGGTCCTGCTCTGTAATACTTTGGAAATGTTCTCCTAAATCCTGTGTTTGTTCCTTTGGGGTGATAAACCCCGTGGTGATGTGGCTTGTACATGTAGGTGTGTTGTCCTCACCTGAAGTAAGGGTGGATTTAGGGTGCCTGGGAGGGGGGGTGTTGCATCCTGCCCCCCTTACAGTGGGGGGGTTGCTGGAGTCCTGCTTGCCTTTCTCATGCAAAATACCCTCTGAAAATCCAAGCAGGCGGTGGGCTATTGCTCTGTTGTGCTTCCCCCTCTCTGTGTGCTGTTAAAGCTGAGACCGTCAGACTCATCTCAGCAGTGGGCTGAGGGCTGGGGGGTGCCTGTGGCAGGGAGCAGAGTCTGCCCCCTGCGGCACTGCTCACCCCAGCCTGGCACATCAAATGCCTGCCAAAAAAATAATATAAACTAATAAAAGCCGCTTTGGGTATGTGTATTTTAAGCAGAGAGCTATATCAGAGCGTAAAGGCCAGGTATTGTTTACAGCCTGGGAGCTGTGAACTGCAACGCTCTGCAAAGCTCCTCAGCAGATTTTTCCTTTTATTATTTAGTTTTTATTTAAATCGGTTTTATTTATTTATTTTTTTCTTTAATTCCTGCAAGCTCTGATGAGGAAATAAAGGAGTTGTCAGGCTGACGCCTCCCCACTTTGTTAGAGGAAGGTGGGAGATGCAGACTGCTGGGGGCTACCCAGCTGCAGCGCGGAGCCTGATGCTTGTGGTCCAGTGCTCAGCGTGGGCTGTTTGCCCGGCTTACAGCCCTGCCAAGCCCCAGCCAGCCCTAGGGGCCACTTCTGCGGCTGGGGGTATTTTGCCATCACCCTCACAGAGGCTGGGCTAATGAGCTTGGCTAATAGTAGCCTTCCAGTCCTTCAAGGGGCTCCAGGAAAGCTCTTGGTCAGGGAGGGGAGCCATAGGAGGAGGGGGAAGGGTTTGACACTGAAAGAGGGGAGATGGAGATGAGATGTGGGGAAGAACTTTGCTTAGAGGGTGGTGAGCCCCTGGCCCAGGTTGCCCCAAGAAGCTGTGGCTGCCCCATCCCTGGAGGGGTTCAAGGCCAGGCTGGATGGGGCTTGGAGCAACCTGGTGTGGGGGGAGGGGTCCCGGCCCAGGGCAGGGGGTGGCAATGGATGGGTTTTAAGGTCTCTCCCAACCCAAACCATTCTGTGATTCTATGAGTTTCAAGTGGAAATCCCTTTTTCCCAGAAGGATGGTGGTGCACACTGCTCCTGCTGGATAAGCCCATGATAAAACGTGGGAAGGATCTTGGTGGCTCTTCCTTCCACCTTTGATCTCCCCGGTGAGTCCGAGGACCGAGACTGTGATTTAGACCCAGCCTGACATCACCACTCACCACTTCAAGTCCTATGAGTCAGGGGGTGACCTACAAAATGCAAGGAATGATATTTAGTGACCAGGCTGGAAAAAGGCAGCTGATTACTCTCCCTGCAGCGCCGTGGTGGTCTGGGAAGAGGTGTAGAGTAATGTCTTCAATGGGGCACAAGAACTTTGAAGTAGGTCGTATTCATAGAATCATAGAATGGTTAGAGTTGGAAAGGACCTTGAAGATCATCGTGTTCCAACCCCCCTGCCCTGGGCAGGGACACCTCCCACCACACCAGGTTGCTCCAAGCCCCATCCAGCCTGGCCTTGAACCCCTCCAGGGATGGGGCAGCCACAGCTTCTCTGGGCAACCTGGGCCAGGGTCTCACCACCCTCACAGTAAAGAAGTTCTTCCTAAGATCCAATCTAGGAATTGGATATCATTCATATCATAATTCATATCATAATTCATATCATAAAAGCTTGATAGAGACTCTTAAGAAGAAAACCTTGATAAGCAAAGCTACCTGAAGGCTGTAGTCCACATTTGGATGTTTACACAGTCAATTTTATGGCTACAAGAAAAATGTGTTAAAAAATCAGATGCTTTTGGTTGTATAATTAGAAGAAATAAAAATAGATTTCAGAGTTCCATTCTTTTACAGCCTTAATATTCAGGTTGAAATAGGTATTTTTTTAACCCTTAAACATCAAAATAAACCGATATAGATTGTTGCTGACAGCCTCATGGTAACGACCCAAAGGATGTTTCACTCAGGCAAGGTTTTGGCTGAGGGCAAAATCTCAGGATATTGAACTGAAGGGGAGCTGCAATAGTCGCATGTTGTGTTGTCGTCCCCCGTGTCCCCCCCCTGCATTTTAGGGATGGATTTTTGCTTCAAGTTCCCTTTGCTAGAGGGGTGAAGCTTCTGGTTCCACAGCTCTATGTGCAGGGCCTGAGTTGCAGCGTGGAGGGAATCGGGGCCAGGGAACCACTGAAACCCGGAATGCCTTTTCCAGGCAAACGCGTTCACTCGCAGTTTGATGTTATCTGCTTAGTAACATGCAAAATAAGTGGGATGGCCACAGGCCGTATGCAGCGGAGTCACGGGCCGTGCATTCCCCAGCTGCGGTGCAAAGGAAATGACTGATAAAAATATTTTTTCTCTTCTGACCTCCGGCTTACCTTTGTCTGCCAAAGAATTTCCGGCTCATTCCCCGCTCCAGCCTTCTTGCAGCTACAGCCTATTCCTTGAATCTTCCGTGTCAGAAAATACAGACCCCACCTGAGCCCTGTTTATCGATGCACTTAAGATAAAGAATAAATCAAAGCTTTGTTCTAGCTGTGCAAATAGAGCTCCTTTAAAGAAAACAATTGCTCTATTCCTGTGTAGGCTCTGGGGAGACCTTGCAGCAGCCTTCCAGGATCTGAAGGGAGCTCCAGGATTGCTGGAGAAGGGACTCTTGATCAGGGAGAGTAGTGATAGGACAAGGGGTGATGGTTTCAAACTAGAAGAGGAGAGATTTAGATTGGATCTTAGGATGAACTTCTTTGGTGTGAGGGTGGTGAGGCACTGGAACAGGTTGCCCAGAGAAGCTGTGGCTGCCCCATCCCTGGAGGGGTTCAAGGCCAGGCTGGATGGGGCTTGGAGCAACCTGGTGTGGTGGGAGGTGTCCCTGCCCAGGGCAGGGGGGTTGGAACTCCATGATCTTGAAGGTCCCTTCCAACTCTAACCATTCTGTGATTCTATAACAACACTTGGGTTGTTATTAGTGAAACTATTTTGTCCCTGTACCGCTGTGTAGATGTGCTCAGGGACAGGTTTGCGAGGGGCTCTGGGGCGCTCACTCTTGCAGTAGCCACTATTTGGACACTGAGCTGATGCAAAAACCTGAATCTGCTGCTTGGGTTCAGTGTGAGATTTAGAAAGCTGGGAAGCTGCACAAGATTGTTTATCTATTAAGACATAGATAAACCATGAGGAGGGACAGGATTTAAACCGTGTCCTTCAGTGAGATTAGGAACCCAACACTTGGCTGAAGGGCGTAAGTGGATTAGGATCATGTTCATGTTCAGCTTTCTCATTGTTTTACAATTAAGAAAAATAGCAGTGCTGCCCCACTCTCGCTGCCCTTGGTTAGAACGTAAAAGACTAAGGTTCAGAGCAGGACAAGAACACCCGTGTCTTTTCATATGCAACATCACTGTCAGCATCACTGTTTAATACACAGCTTTGACCAACACTGTTGCTTTGACCAACGAGACAGGGCCAAAAATAATTCCCTCTTTGAGCCAAGCTGAAGACTGCTCTCACTTGTCTGGTCCTCCATGTTGCTCGGGATCTTCTGCCCCAAGAAGCCATGCTGCTGTGCAGAATTACAGAATTGTAGGGGCAGGAAGACACCTTCCGAGATCATCTCCTCCAACCCCCTGCCATGGCAGGTCCACCCAGAGCAGGTCCCACAGGAATGTGTCCAATCAGGTTTGAATGTCTCCAGAGAAGGAGACTCCACCATCTCTCTGGGCAGCCTCTGCCAGGGCTCTGACACCCTCACCCAAAAGAAGTTCTTCCTCATGTTGGAACTTCATGTGTTCCAGTTTGTGCCTGTTGCCCCTTGTCCTGTCCTTGGGCACCGCTGAGAAGAGCCTGACCCCATCCTCTTGCCATCCACCCTTTAGCTATTGCTCAGCATTGATGACATCCCTTCTCAGTCTGATCTTCTCCAGGCTGAACAGCCACAGGTCCCTCAGCCTTTCCTCATCAGAGAAATGCTCCAGGCCCTTGGTCATCTTTGTAGCCCTCTGCTGTCCCCTCTCCAGCAGTTCCCTGTCTTTTTGGAACTGGGGAGCCCAGAACTGGTCCCAGTGCTCCAGATGGGGCCTCCGGATGGGGCAAAGCAGAGGGGCAGGATGACCTCCCTCCACCTGCTGGTCACATTCTTCTTGATGCCCTCCAGGATGCCACTGGCCTTCTTGGCCACCAGGGCCCATTGCTGGCTCCTGGGCATCCTGTTGACCACCAGGATTCTCAAGTGTCTCTCTACAGAGCTGCTTTCCAGAAGACCACAAAGTTCATTGAACCAGAAGGCAAGAGGAGAAAGTCTGAGTACTCCATCAATAAGCCATTTGGCTGAGCTGGGACCAGCTGGGCTCTGGTAGTGCTTCCCAAAACGGAAGACCATTTCTCCATTTCTGTGTTTTGCTTCATTCCTATGTGATACTCCTTCCCTGCCTGAAGTCAGTCACTTTCCTGGCTGAGAGGAGATGTGGTTTTGCTCTTCCAAGATAGTGAAGGATCCAACTTCCCAGCACTTTTTGGGTTATGCTCAAGGAGTTCAAGGCTGAAGTGTGCAAGTCGTGGCCAGCGTTTGAAAGAAAGTGGAAGCTTCGTACCTGCAGGATGGGATCCTGGGAGGTGTTGATCCCACCACCCCTTCCCGTAGCTCCAAAGGCCTGAAGGGGAGTGGGATTTCAGGTGCTCCCCTCTTTCCTGAGCTTTCTACTGGGCAGGTCATGCAAGGCCTCGTGGCTGTTGGCTTGCATGTTAGCAGTATACAGTCTCATCGTAAGCAGGTGTGGACTTTTGGGGTGGATTTCATTGGCTTTTGAATGCTTGATTTAGTTAACTGAAGTGGGAAAAATACGGGAATTTATCTATATGAATATAACTCTTAAAAATGATTTACATACATGCTAATAAGAGCTGCAAAAGCCTTGTGTCCCCCTGCCCTTGAATTTCCCTAAAATCAAGGGGCGCACACAAGTCTGTTTCCTTAGTTTATTAGTACAAACAATGCATACACAAGACTGTATATTGTTTGAAGACTGCGATAGATTTCTAATTTAACAACTCTGTAACAAAATTTAACTAAATTTGACATTTATGAAAATATAAATCTCTGATTGGGTAGGTTTTCCCAACGATACAAAGTTTACGTAAAAACATTCAGTATGATCTATTAGTTGCAAACAGGTTAGGAAAAATCATTCAGGTCACTTAATATACTATATTGGCTTGTACATTGAACATTCACACACTACGGCAAGTTCTAGCTTAGCATTCATTTCTTGGAAATTTGTGGCGTGGGGTTCTGATTTTAAAAATAAAACTGTTCAGTTGAAATAGTTTGAAAAAAAAAAAAAAAAAAATTCCACAGGTGCATCTGCTTTGAGATATGTGAGGAGGGGGAAAAAATATATCCTTTCAGTTGTTGTCCATTTTTAAACTTTTTTTTTATTTATTTTAACGTGAGGGTATTTTTTCCAAGCCTTTGTCATTGTTTCACAATTTCTGCCTCAAAATTGGTAAAACTGTACAAAAGGCTCAGGGCGGTTCTAAAGCAGAAAGTGAAGCTTGGAAGCGTGTGGATGTAGGGAAAAAAAAAAAACAAACCACGACAAGTCGGGGCAGTAAAGAACCTTTGGCCAGGCTTTACGTTTAGCGGGGTATTTCGGCACATAGACGAGCAGTCCCAGAGTGTTTGCTCATCTCCTCTGTGGTTATGACAGGGAAGAACAGAAAGGATAATAAGGCAAAGGTTATCAAGATTAATAGATGGCTAAGATTATCAAAGCTTATCAAGATTAGTAGATAGTCTGAAAAATTTCTAGGGACTTTGGGGACGTGGGAGATCCTTTAGACTTTCTTACAACGGAGCGGATAGCAACCTTTTGACATAAAGAAATGAATGTATTTCACCGTAACGCCCTTTCTCTTTGAAAAAAGTTTTCATTACGACCTGTACTACTACACACTGTGAAGACAAAAAAATTCCCCAAACCAAAAAGAAAACCCCAAGCCCTGTATTCCTTTTATGCCCTAGGTTTTTTATCGTTTTTACCACAATACAGAAGCCTTAAATCCCTGCATGCAATTAAAAAAATAAATAAAGGTAAATCTTTCAGTCCATTCAGGGAGGTGAACAAATATCAGCTCACATCTTGACATGTTTGCAGCTGACCTACTCCTGTCATCCCGAAGATTAATCCCAATTAAAAAAAAAAACCAAACAAATCAAAACAACAAACAAACCAGAAAAGTAGGTATTTTTGAAACGATGATGGAATGTATCAAGTGTTTCAGGTTGGCAGGTGACATCTTGTCATTGCACCATCAAGCAGGAAAACCACATTTTTGCAAGAGGGTATAAAGTTGGGTGTTAGCTAGAAACCCAGCTGGGTGACTCGGTGGAGAAAACAGCGGTCTGGCTCTTCCCACCCATCCCGTGGAGCTTTAGCTGGAGCTAAAGATACCATCACCTAACTTCTGTAATAGCCTAACGATTTTGATAGTATTGCTAGAAATTTGTAGTCAAGGCTCTGGTGAAATCCTGGACTGAACCTTGTGTTCCAAAATTTAAAAACCCCTGCAGCCCATTTGCTTTACGTTTTCTTTTTT
>VZRU01007192.1:0-14713 GCA_013398155.1 Pedionomus torquatus | reverse complement strand
TTTTTTTTTTTAATAATTTTATTTTTATTTTCCGTAAGTGTAAGACTATTTGTTGAGGAAAGAACAGCCGGTCTGCCCTCTGCTGTTTGTCTCCCGAGAAATGCACTGGTTTTTAGGTGGATTCAGAAGACAAATCTCTACCTGTGTACTATTTTTCAGATAAGCTAATCCGGGTGGCTACTTAGTTGTCAGCGGCAAAACCGTGTCCCCTGCAATCTATGGCCGAGCACACTTTCTCGTAGCAATAGTTGTGTTTTTTGGTTGGCGTGGCCTCACTCACCTCGGGCTCGGTGACCGTAATGGGGCTGTCCCTGGCGAATACCTCGGTGGACTCTCTCCAGATGCAGTCCGCGGTGGCTTTGAAGCTGTAATTGTGACATTTGGGCCTAATCACTTGCGTCGCGTTGTTGAAAATCTGACGGCTGTTGGAAGTCGCGATTTTGATTTTCAGCGCGGCGTCGACCCGATCCACTACGGTGTAAGTACCTATGCTTCCGTCATCAAATCCGATAATGATATTTAAATGTCTCTGCGAGAGCGCGAGGAAAGTGGGAGTTTTATAAAGGGAACAGGCACCGATGTTTTTGCCATCCGCCAGCCTCATTACTATTAAACTGGAGACCGCCCCGTTGTCGTCGTCTTCCTCGCCGCGAAAACAGATGTACACGAGGTAGCGGCCGTCCCGAGACAACCTCTGCCGCCAGACGACACCTGGAGCGTGAACCACCCGAAGTTTCCCGCTGTATAAATCCAGCACGTTGATGTTTTCGTCACCCCGGGTTATAATGCCCAGCTTCCCGTTCGGGGATATTTCGAAGTCTTCCAAGGTTTTTAAGAAATTGGTGGGCAACTGCACGCGTCTGCAGATGACCTCCTCCGTCAGGCTCCAGATGTTCACCGTTTCGATAGATGTTATAAACACTATAATATCCGGGCAGTCCGGTATCAGCTTAATATCCACAATGCTCACACCGTCGTCGCAGCAGAACTTCTTGGTTATGCTGCCCGTCCAGAGACTCACCGCCAACACTTTGTTCTTGGCCATTCCCACCACGAAGGTGTTGGCGGTTGTTATGAACGCGTTCTGTAAGGCAACTAAAATATTGCAAACCCGGTGCCCCGTAGCCAGTCGCCAAACTCTGGATGCGTTTTGCTCGCAGAGGGAGACGACGAATTGATCGTTGTGAGTGATCATCAGCTCTGAGATCCTTTGCCCGTTGATGCGAAAGATGTTTTCGCCGCTCACGGTGTGCCACACGTACTGGCTGCATTTATCATCCGACGTGACCATTATCTCTCCAGAAGAGGTCAACACGCAGTTTTCCACGATGCCTTCGTGCTTGAACACGGCTTCAATAAACCCGGTGCTGAAGTTCCACTTGTGGACGGAATCGGATCCGTCCAAGGTGTATATCAATTCACCCCTGCCTGGCAACACCAGCCTTTGGATAGGCTGGCCAGATTTGTCAATATTGGACATAGCAGTTATGATGTCTATATCCCAAATAGAAAGGACACCGCTGGTGGATAAGGATAGCAGCATGTTGTGATGATTTGATTTAATTAGCCTGACGATAGTTCCTGAGATTTCCTGTAAGCTTGCCATGCACTGTCCCGTATCTCTTCTCCAGACAAAAATGGCTGAGGTATTTTCCATTGAAGCAATTATACAGTTGCCATTTTTGGACAACACGGCAGAGATAAAGCGCTCGTTGTGTTTAGCTCTAAACTTTTCAGCCACCTTCCACACACGAGTGTCAAGAAGCTCAATGCTGAGAGCCTTACAAATTAAAATTGCACTTTGGTCTTCGGAAAGCTCGACGCTGACAACTTCGCTGTCCTCTCTCTTGCAGTCAAAGTCATCTGTGAGCTGGGGATTGGCGATTTCCTCCGTATTCCAAACGGAGAGGCTGCCCTCGTTGTCCACCATCACCATTTCCTGGGCTGTGTCCAGAACCAGGAGGAATTTCACGAACCCGCTGGAGAACTCGGAGGTGATGGTGGCCAGCTTCTCCCCGCTGCCCAAGTGAAAGATGGTGGCGGTGTTCAGGTACTGGCCGCAGAAGGCGTAAACTCCGTCTGGAGAACATTGCACGCAGGTGACTTCGTACCAGCAGTGGAAGTGATAGAGGGGCCAACCGTAAAGCAGATCGATGACGGTGACATCTTTGCTGGCCTCCAGCCACGCGAGCGCGTGGTTGACCGAGAGCGTAAAGCCGTTTATAAAACCGGTTCCCCCCCCAGTCCCGCAATGTTTTGACCCCTTAATTTCCACCTCGGAGAGAAGACAGGAATTTACGTTATCGTATACCAGAAGAGTATTGTTCGTTGTGGCCACTACCAGGTACTTCTCGTCGCCAGTGAGCTTCATGCCCAAGATAACAGAGGGAGCTGTTGTGATCTGCCTCAGTAACTGGCGCGTCTCTACGTCCCAAGTGCTGATGGAGCCGTTTTCCAAAGCAGCAATAATCGTGCTGGGATTAAAAGTAGGCAAGATCTCGGTGACGTGCAGGCAGCTGGATGACAGCGGCAGGCGCTCGGGGCTGTAGGTGACGTCCATGGAGGAATGCAGAGGGACGATAGAGCAGTACTTGGGGCCGTCCTTGTCACATTCTAAGAGGAGGTGTCGAAGTTTGGGCAAGGAACTTACTACCGGGAGAAGCCTCTGCTGCAGCTCAGCCGAGAGAGAACCTGGGTATTTTACTACTTTGAATTTTATGCTGCGGAGGGTACTGGCCAGAAATTTCAGCTCTTTTTCCTGCGAGTAGGTGTAAGCCAGTTCGATGTCTGCGAGAGCTTTATCAAACTGCCCTATCCTGATCATGGTGTAGAGCCAGCTGAAGTTCATGATGACCCCGTACAGAAGATCGTCTGTTCTTCCGCATCTCGTCAAGTGATGGATGAGCTCCGTCATTTTCCTGTGATTGATAAAAAAGATATCAGGCTCTAACGGGTTACACTGGAAAACCCAGGGCTGGTCAGGCGCCTGCCTGTCAAAAGCGGTCTGATCCATGCAGTGCTTGTCATCCTCGTTCAGGCCTCTGCCGTCCCGGTCCGGACAACCAGTCAGATACTGGTCGTTGCTGTAAAAAGGTTTTCTTCGTCCACCTGACCAAACGCCAAGGAAATACTCTGCCATGACGGTGTGCATTTCAAGTAAATCTTCTTCGTTGTGCAGGTACAGTTTCTGGGCAATTAGATGTAAATGCCTGTTTGCCCAAAGAAGCAGCGTTACGTTTTTTACCTGTCGCTCTATCAAGTACCCCTGCAAGCCCTCCTTGAGCCTCGCAATGTATATGTAGGGAATTCTCAGCGGGTTGCTCTCTCTGACGCTCTCGCTCAGTTCGTACATCACGCTGTTGTCAAGGGCTAAAATATCTTCCAGTTCCATTTCGCTCAGGCCGGATTTGGACATGGTGATGTAGCCAAGTGCTCTTGACAAGAGTCTCGACCCACACTTGTTTTCCAGGGACCAAAACAACTGCTCGATGCTTTCATGGACGGTGACACAGAGGGAGGACTCGTCCACATCTTTGTGAGATCTCCAGTTCCTGACCTCTCTGAAGGTCAAGTTCACAAACATGGGCAGCGTGCACTTGGAGAAGGCTTCGTTGACGTAGATCTGTTGCCCTGACGTTACTTTTCTTTTCACTCGCAGCAGCTGATGTTTGAGTACTTGGCTACACATCTTTCTGTCCCTTGCAGTCAATTCAATGTAGTTGTCTTCTTCGTGAATAAGGCACCTCAGTTTTTGCAGGATCCCGTGCTTGTTTGGCAGTGTTGACAGAATTATCCGTACGGAACGGGGAAGGTGAATGGGAAGCCACCAGAGCTTCCTGCCATCGTCGCTATCTGTGAGCTGTTCCAGGGCATCGAATATTATCACCAGCGGCCTGTGGAACGAAGACTCGTTCAGGAGGTTGATGAACAAGTCCCGGAGGTCGTGGATCTTTTTTGGGTAACTTTGTACGAGGCAATGATAGTTGACTGCTAACTGCTCACAGATGCTTTGAAGTATGTTCTTCAGATCGGTACTGGTTTCGGTGGATCCCAAAAATCTTATAACTACCACGGGGTCAGAATCTGGTCCCATCTCTTCTTGCAGCCAGGAATAGGCCTACAATTTAGAGCATAATTTAGTTAATATCTAAATGAAGCACGTTAACAGAGCTTGTAAATAGCGATTGCCTTATATATAAATGCTCCATTCCTGGAGGGGTTCAGGGTCAAGTCAGATGGGGCTTTGAGCAACCTGGTCTAGTGAGGGGCATCCCAGCCCATGGCAGGGGGTGGTACTGGATGATCTTTAAGGTCCCTTCCCACTATGTGCCACCTAAAGTGGTTTACCACTGATTATTACCCAGCTGAGTGCTTTGCCCTGATGGTTTGGAGGACTGGGATGGAGAGGCAGGATTGCCCTTTACTGGCAGGTTTCCTTAGATCCTGGGCCACAGAAGTTGCCTTAGATCCTGGGCCACAGAAGTAGGGTCAACTTTTGGGGTGCCTGGGACTCTTTCACACCAACACAAGGGGTAAAAAGTGTCTCTAGCTGGTTTGTTTTTTTTTTTTGCTAGAATACTCTGAGTAAGTGAGGAATGTGACTTTAAATCCTCTCAGTCTGTGCAGGCTAACACGGCTCTCCTTCTTGCTAAGTCTTTACATCTTGCTTTAAAAGTTATTCTAGAATATTTTAAAAGAAAAACATAGCCAGAGTCTCTAGGTTAACTGAAGAACTCAGGTTGGAACTTGATGATCTTTAAGGTCCCTTCTAACCCAGACCATTCTATGATGCTATGGTTCTATTCTCTTGAGTTACAAATCCCAATTTCATGTAGGCAACTAATGTGAATCAAGAGCAAGTCCCATTTGGGAAAGATACGGGATTTTAGATGTTACTGTGGCCTCCTCCATTTCCATCTGGCTGACAGGGCTGTTCCCAGCCCCCTCTGCTGAATTCTCTGAGCAGCCTGGGGGGAACTCAGAGTTGTGACTCCCAGCTGGAGAATCAGCCTTAGAGATGCCAGCTTAGGGTTTTTTTTTTGCATCTGATCCTGCCTTGTGACTGTTCCACCTGCTCCTGGTTGTACTCAGCTCAATGACTAGGATGGCATATGTCAGAAAAATAGGTGCAGGCATTTTTGCAGGTTATTACAGACAGATTTGTAGCAAGTCTATCAGGTGTATTCCAGAGTAATTCCTGATGAGAACATAAGAGGGCACGACTTGGGAAGACACATTATGCTTGTGAGTAAGACTAACACCAGCACATGATGTTTAGATGGTTCCAGATTCATATGACCTCAGTGGAACAAGTGGAAAAGAGATACTTCTAAATACCTGCTGTTAGTTCAACAATAGATTGATTCCTATTAGGTTTTTAAGAGCTCTGTTAAAATATTTTTAACTAAGATGGCCCTTACATACTGAGGCTCCCAACGTCACCACGTTATGTAAAGTATTACTCATAATCATAGAATGATACGGGGTTGGAAGGGACCTCTGGAGATCATCTCCTCCAACCCCCTGCCAGAGCAGGGTCACCCACAGCAGGTCCCACAGGAATCTGTCCAGGTGGGTTTGAATGTCTCCAGAGAAGGAGACTCCACCACTTCTCTGGGCAGCCTNCCTCCCCAGGGCAGAGCAGAGCAGAGGGGGAGGATGACCTCCCTCCACCTGCTGGTCCCACTCTTCCTGATGCCCCCCAGGATGCCCTTGGCCTTCTTGGCCACCAGGGCCCATTGCTGGCTCCTGGGCATCCTGTTGGCCACCAGGTATTCCTCAGAGCTGCTCTCCAGCAGATCCCCCCAACCTGTCCTGGTGCAGGGGGTTATTCCATCCCAAGTGCAGGACCCTACACTTTCCTTTGGTGGAATTTCATCATAGATACTTACCTTCTTTGCCACTTCGGCTAATAAAAGAGTCTTCCCTGTGCACGGTCCTCCGTATACGATGAGCGGGTTAATGTGTCCTATTTTGCTTGGCAGAATGTACCTCTGAACTATGTTTAATGCCTCACATCTATATTCATAAAAAGCAGAGTATGTTTTACACAGCGATGAGTGTTGGAGAACTTCATCATACAGCAGGTCCGTCTCAGTGTCAAAATTCTGCTGGACGGTCGCTTGGATGATATCGATCATGTCTTCGTAGAACTGTTTTCCAAGCCCTTCGATGTAATGGTTCTCCACTTCCTGAGAGTATCCCAGTTTCATGTCACAGTGAGTGACCGATGTGTAGACTCTCAGGTTGGATGACGCCACGATGGTGGGAATGAATTCATCCCTGAGCTTGAGCAGTTTCTCGTGGGCTTCGGGGTCTCGTAGAATCTTCCCAGCTGTATGGACCACATCCATGTATTTTCCCATCTCTGGAATTTTAACGAAACGCTCAATGTTGGCAATTTTCCGAATGTAGCAAACGCACTTCTTGAGGAAAGCTGGGGTTTGTTTACCCAAGGCAAAATCGAGTTCGTCTTCAATAGCTGAGGATGAGAAGAGAACACAGAGTTTCTGTTAGCTTGTCTTTATAAACAGTTCAAGAACGTCCCTCACCCCCAACAGGCAGCCTCTTAAATCATTGTGTCTGTTTTCTGTAAAAACCAGAAAAATCATTGGGTGCTTTCCTATGGGTTTTGGTCTCGAGCAAACAAAATGCACTGGTGGTTTGTTTGTTTTGTTTTTTTTTTTTCTTTTCTTTCCTCTTCAATTATTTGCGAAATGCCAAGAGAAATACGTTGTCATGCCTGTGGAAAGGTCGATAGAAAAAGGTAATAAATGAATCTATAGAAATAGGTAGACTGAACTTTACCAGAGGAAAGGTATCTTTTTGCTTGGCTGTGCTTCATTTTTCCTTTCTCGTACAGCAGTTTCACGGCAGTCTTAAAAATCTTCTTAATTTCTTCCGATATATCTTGCCATTTGTTCTCATTCATAGAATTTGAAGGAGATTCCATCTTTTAAAAAATAGCCAGAGTTAGACAGTAGCTGGAACACACACATCTACAACTTCAGAAAGTACAAGTCTAACACTCAAGGTCATAAAGGCGATGGTAACAGAGAAACAGATACACTAAAAATAAATAAATAGGAGTTATACTTTTTATACTGCAGATGATCATGATGTATTAATTTTAGAATTATAAAAGTGAACGATTTTAAGTATTTCCTGAATCCCTCTGTGGGCAGCTAAGGCAGAGCTAAGGCAGTATTTTTCAAGAATAAGACCATCAACATCTTTAGAGAAAAAAGGGTTTTGAGAATCAAGCCTAAAATAATGATAATAAAGCAGCTGTAATAGTGCTGAAATTATTGCTCCTTTGACGAGAATTAATAATAATAATTTAAAGCTGGATCTCAAAACTGAAAATGAGGTTCCTGTAATTAAGCATCTTATATTAGCTACCACATTTGAAAAACATATCCAACTTTCATTCCTTCATTGCTATGATAACACAGAATCACATGGGGTTGGAAGGGACCTCTGGAGATCATCTCCTCCAAACCCCTCCCAGAGCAGGGTCACCCACAGCAGATCCCACAGGAACAGGTCCAGGGGGTTTGAATACCTCCAGAGAAGGAGACTCCACCACCTCTCTGGGCAGCCTCTGCCAGGGCTCTGACACCCTCACACCAAACAAGTTCCTCCTCATGGTGAGATGGAACTTCCCATGTTCCAGTTCCAAAGCCTTGGACTGGGCTGCCCAGGGAAGGGGTTGAGGCACCATCCCTGGAGGGATTTAAAAGCCAGGCAGATGCTGTGCTGAGGGACATGGGTCAGTGATGGGTTTCATCAGAGTTGGTTGATGGTTGGACTGGATAATCTGAAAGATGCCTTCCAACCTGGACAATTTTATGATTCTATGGTTCAGAGGCAGCAGCAAGTGCCTGCTCCTGGGGTCTGCCCACCCCTGTACCTGATAGTTTAGTAAGAAGGAGACTGACTTACCGTATTCTGGTAGTTCTTCAGCATTTCTGATTTCGGTCTGAGGTAATACGCTGGTGGCACTGCGTTCTCATCCCTGCAGTACCACTCTTCCAAAATTCTCGTCTCCAACTTGGCCTCCACAGCCGCGTCCAGGATCATTTCAAATTCTGCTGACTCAACCTCCCCTGGAATTCGGATGTTCCCGTACTTCTCTCCCAACAGGCCCTGTGTATTTACAGGAAAGAAGGGATTAAATTTTGTTTTTTGTGGAGGCAAAAAACCCTCCTCAGGATCTGAGTGTCATGAGAATCGGTGTGGTAAATAGTTTAATGACTCTGGAATTGGTGGGAGGGAAATAGATACAGAGTGAGATGAATTGCTCTTGGGAGTATTACCCCAGGCTGCATCCTGCGGTGATGACTCGATAAAATTTCAAGTAGATGCATTGTCTCACTTTATTAACTGGTAATGAAAATACAAAGGCATTCCAAAGATGAAATTAAAAAGTACCCAACATACTTTCTTAGAACAGTATTGACTCCTTTGTTATTGATTGGTTATTGGATTATTAGCCAGTGCTCCTGGAGGAGAAGCTCCCCAGGAGCCGGCAGTGTGCGCTGGCAGCCCAGAAACCCAACCCCAGCCTGGGCTGCAGCAAAAGCAGCGTGACCAGCAGGGACAGGGAGGGGATTCTGCCCCTCTGCTCTGTGCTCCTGAGACCCCACCTGGAGTCCTGTGTCCAGCTCTGGAGTCCTCAACACAGAAAGGGCATGGAACTGTTGGAACAGGTCCACTGGAGGGCCAGGAAGGTGTTCAGAGGGCTGGAGCCCCTCTGCTGTGAGGACAGGCTGAGGGAGCTGGGGCTGTTCAGCCTGGAGAAGAGGAGGCTCCGGGGAGACCTTCCAGCAGCCTTCCAGGATCTGAAGGGAGCTCCAGGAGAGCTGGAGAGGGACTCTTGGTCAGGGAGTGGAGGGACAGGACAAGAGGGAAGGGTTTTAAGCTAGAAGAGGGGAGATTTAGATTGGATATTAGGAAGAACTTCTTTGGTGTGAGGGTGGTGAGGCACTGGAAGAGGTTGCCCAGAGAAGCTGTGGCTGCCCCATCCCTGGAGGGGTTCAAGGCCAGGCTGGATGGGGCTTGGAGCAACCTGGTGTGGTGGGAGGTGTCCCTGCCCAGGGCAGGGGGGTTGGAACACGATGATCTTTGAGGTCCCTTCCAACTCTAACCATTCTGTGATTCTATGATTCCCGTTAGTCACTGGTTGGCATTATTTCACATGTGAAAGCAAATGTGGAAATCCTTTTCCCTGGACTTAGGATAAGGATGCACCTCTGGATTCTTCACCTCTTGGCTTTATTCTCATTTTCCACAGTAATTGAGCAGAAGGTTATATTTTCTGAGTGAGGAAAACTCCCATGATGTTATGTGTACGTCGTATCGCTATTATTAAAAGTGTGGTTTGTAGCAGCAATACCATGGATCGATGTAGCAGGACCACAAGCTGCTTTGCTCTCTCCTATTCCCTCATTGTAAAAAAGTACAAAGTCTTTACCCAGGATCCGTCCACTGAACGAACAGTGGGGAAAAGCAGTTTTGATCCAATTCCAAATAGAAGTTTTAGTACTTAAACACAGAGATTTGGTACACAGGCAAAGATTTGTGGAAATCATTTCTTAAACTATGGCTTGGGAGACTTTTCACCTGAGGATTAAAATGTTGGTTGTGATGCTTAGAATACCTGTTTTTGGAATTTATTTCCATAGGTCTGTCCATAAACATTTTATAAAAGAAAGGATTGGGAACGATGTTACAGACGCCAGCGTTGCAGGCCACTCTTGCATTCTTTTGACCAAATTTTTTACAAATTTGCCATCATCAGCTTAATTCTGCATCCGAATCCTGGTCCGCAGAAGTCAGTGAGAACTCTCGCTTCCTCTCAAGCAGGAGATGTTATTTCTTTCCTCATTTAAATATATTCAGTAAAGATTTGGAGTTAATGAGGATAAGTACTTAATATGGAGAGGAACCAACCCTATCAGCGTCTTGATTTGAAGCAGAAGGATCTCTTAGGAAAGTAATGCTAATGCAACCATGAAAATGGTTGAAAAATTACCCTGAATGTAAATGACCTTGTTTGTAAATAATAAAAATCTAAATATTCATTATTTTTAAAGCACTCATTGTAATGAGAAGATGTTTTAAACTTTTCCAGCTGTAACGAAACCCTGAAAAATCAATAGCTGGTGATGATGAAGCCTGTTTCGCTGATGATAAAAGGGTGCAGACCACATTTCTGAATGCGGTTGCATTGGCAGAAGGTACTCAATGGCTCGTGCCAGATGCTGTAGCCTCAGAGCAGAAACACCAGAGCAGTCTGTGCCAACTTTGCCAAACATGTCCAGGTGGGTTTGGAATATCTCCAGGACTGGAGATTCCACCATCTCTCTGGACAACCCGTTCCAAGGCTCTGCCACCCTCACAGGAAAGAAGTTCCTCCTCATGTTGAGATGAAAGTCTTTCTGTTCGAGTTTGTGAAGGTTCTTCTTTCCCTGTCCCTGGGCACCACTGAGAAGAGCCTGACCCCATCCTCTTGCCACCTGCCCTCTAGCTATTCCTCAGCACTGATGATATCCCCTCTTAGTCTTCTCCAGGCTGAAGAGCCCCAGATACCTCAGCCTTTCCTTGTCAGAGAGATGCTCCAGTCCCTTGATTGTCTTGGTAGCCTTTGCTGTCCCCTCTCCAGCAGTTCCCTGTCCCTCTAAAACTGGGGAGCCCAGAACTGGTCCCAGTGCTCCAGATGAGTCCTCCCCAGGGCAGAGCAGAGGGGGAGGATGACCTCCCTCCACCTGCTGGTCACACTCTTCTTGATGCATCCCTGGAGACCATTGGCCTTCTTGGCCACACGGGGACATTGCTGGCTCGTGGTCAACTTGTTGTTCATGCTCTAACAGAGGAGCGGTGACAAGAGCTGATGGGCAGGAACAAGTCAATGTCTGTCCACTGCTTTGGAGAAACGAAGGAATCTAGGAACTGAGGTGGCTCATGTAGTCCACGTTTCAGTCTCTGACAAGTCCCAGTACCTAAAGCCTTCAAGAAGCTGCTCTGATAGAGAGGCATTAGGGGAAAGATGGGTTTGCCCTGGCTGCCCCTTCACATCCTACAGCAGCTTCCTACAATGGTCACGTCCAGGAGTCAGGAGAAAGGAACAAATGGGTTCAGTAACCAGAATTAAGTAATGACCATTTCAGCAATTTAGTATTATTAGTGATCTGCTGTTTTGATGATGGGAATTTATTTTGTCTGTGTCATCATTCTGCCTCGTAGCTCTGCTCCCCCATAGACAGAGCCGTGGAGCTTCACAGAGCGAGAGAACCGGGAACAATTTCTGATTTTTTATTGCTCTGCTCTGTTCTTGGAGCCCTATAATTTTGGATTTCTGAAGCTGCAGAGGTTGACCCAGATATAATATTTTGTTCCTTCTTTATTCAAGTGAGTTTAATAACTCACATCATGCTGAATTGCAAGGCTTTGCGCATTCAGATTGATGTAGAAAACTCATAAATTTCTCTCAGAGGAGCTTGGCTATTCAAATTTCGCAATTACCTTGTGTAGCAATTATTATTTGAAATTCATTAGGCCACACTTTTGCTGAATTTAAGTCCAGGGGATCTGATAGACAGTTGTCCAAGCAAAGATCAGTAGCTGGGCCCCTCATTAACAATACTCAAATGTCAACATTAAAACGTCTGGATTTAATGTACTGCGTTTAATCAACTAAATTTGTTTTGGAATTATTCTGTGTACTTTTCTGCTTCTCTGATACGGTTTGTGCTGTTCTCTCCCCACTCTACTGTAGGTAAATAACAAAAGGCAGTGCTTTAAAAAAGAAAAGGTGGATTTTTTATTTTTTTTCCCCTCGTATCTTATCTGTCATTGCAACAGTCATTATGTAAATAATCCTGAATTAGGGATCATCCTCCTGGCTACTGGAGCAAAACACAATGAAAAGGAACTTTGACATGATCAGAAGCCTAGGATCACTGCGGGTGACTGCATCACAAGCTGTAAAATGAAGCAGAAGCCTATGCAAATGCCACTTGAAAGCCTTCACATCTTTTCAAATCAAATGTTAAAACAGCAGAGGACATACATTTATCCTGGAGTACCTTGGTGGCATTGCTGATATTTTGCTAGAAGTCCAGTATTTGAGGGAAGAATAGACACACGCAGAAGAGGAATAGACACACGGAGAAAAGAATGACCTCCGTTTGGGACAATAAACAACAAAATAAGCCTTGTATCATTTTGCTTTGAGATGTTTCTCCTCTTCTTGTTTGGTTGTGACTGTTTGTGCCCGTTCCCTCTTCTCCTATCCCTGGGCACCACTGAAAAAAGCCTGGCCCCATCCTCCTGACACCCACCCTTGAAGGATTTCGAGATGTTGATCAGATCCCCCCTCAGCCTTCTCTTCTCCAGACTCAAAAGACCCAAGTCCCTCAGCCTTTCCTCGTCACAGAGATGCTCCAGGCCCCTCAGCATTTTGGTGGTCCTCTGCTGTCCCTTCTCCAGCAGTTCCCTGTCCTTCTGGAACTGGGGAGCCCAGAACTGGTCCCAGTGCTCCAGCTGGGTCCTCCCCAGGGCAGAGCAGAGGGGGAGGATGACCTCCCTCCACCTGCTGGTCCCACTCTTCCTGATGCCCCCCAGGATGCCCTTGGCCTTCTTGGCCACCAGGGCCCATTGCTGGCTCCTGGGCATCCTGTTGGCCACCAGGACTCCCAGGTCTTGTTCCTCAGAGCTGCTCTCCAGCAGGTCCCCCCCATGACCTGCTGGTCACGCTGCTTTTGCTGCAGCCCAGGATGGGGTTGGCTTTCTGGGCTGCCAGCGCACACTGCCGGCTCCTGTGGAGCTTCCCATCCATATAGCAGTGTTCTACAGAAAGAACCTAAAACTTCAGTTTGTGGTTAGAACATCGCAGTGTTTTGGTGATTATGGTAAGAAATTATTTTTAAAGGGAACAGCAATGTTTACACTATGTTCAGCACCAAGGGAGGGTTTTACATGCAGGCTCATGAATCAAAATCTCCCACCTGATGAGTCATTTTCCTTTAATAGTAAGAAAACAAATTAAAGATTCATGAGATCGAAGGTGATTGAGCTGTTTAAAGCTAAAGCTGTTTAAACGTGCATAAAACCCTCAGCAACCATTTGTATCTAACAAAACTTTATAGAATTAACTCAAAGCAACCTCAGCAGTTGGCTCGTTAGCTTTGCTCAGCCCCAGGCTGAAGTTACTATTAAATGAAGATTAAAAAATTACCGTTTAGTTCCAGATGGGTAATATTTTTTCCTCTGATCTCCTTGGTGTGGAAACATACCCGAATTATAGATAGAATCATCAAAATGACCAAAAGAAGGAAATTAACCCGATTTGGTTTCGGTCTTATATGATGGGGATTCATAGTGCATCTCATGTAATTAGTCCAGACATCAGCACTGAGATGTTTGTGGGTCCTAATACCATTTATTGGCATAGAACAAGTAGAAATTTTAGATGTATTTATTTTCAACTGAGATACTTAGTCGTGATAGTGGATATTTAGTTTATTCTGGTTTTGGGGGTTGGAACTGGATGATCTTGAAGGTCCCCAACTCGATCTGATTCCTCTGACTTGTTGATCAGATCCCCCCTCAGCCTTCTCTTCTCCAGACTCAAAAGACCCAAGTCCCTCAGCCTTTCCTCATCACAGAGATGCTCCAGGCCCCTAAGCATCTTTGTAGCCCTCGTGCTACTCACTTGCCCATCGCTACCTTCTGCGAATCCTGGGGTTGGACATCTAAGTCCCTGCTTCCTCAGACTGTGCTTTGAGGCTTCCTTCCTTTTGCAGTTAGATCTCTCTTATGAAATAAATCCCGTTTTTCTTTTTCCTCTGAAAGGTCCCTTCCAGCCTGGGCAATTCTATGATTCTGTATTGAATTTGGATGTGTTAACACAGCCCTGTTACACGTGCAAACCTGCCTGGGCCCCAGTTTTTCAGGATCTTTTATTTAACATCACATTCAAATAATTTTAGTACAACTATAGGTGGTTTTGTATTTGTGGCCAGTAGATTGTAACTCTGTTGTAATGGTATGTTATAGAAATTATTTATCTGATAGAAGATGTTAAGGCAGAGATATTTTGGAGGAGAAAATCCCAACCCTAACAAAATAACAGGATTAGCCGAAATCTTGTTTCTGAGAAATAAATGCTATTTGAACAGAAATGGAGAATTTACTCCCAGAAACAAACAGAAAATAATGTCCTATATTATTTTGTCATTCCTTAAGGCAATAGTAGCCAATTCTGCTCAAACTCAGAGCAGAAATGCTAAGGGCTAAACAACAGTGAATCATCAGAACTGGAACTAGAAAAGTATATTTGTTTAAATTTATTGGCAATGCCCTAATGATTTCGGTAAGAAGAAAAACAAATATATGAATGAATTGGATGTCTTGGTGGAGTATAAATATTAACTGCTTGTTGAGGTGAACTCCGAGCTGTTAAACCGAAGAAAGTTGTAGGAAAGCACTTCATCTCACCCAAATTTTAGGAAGCTGGAGTTCAAGAGTACCTGGTGCCCAAGAGATATCTTGAAAATAACTGCTTCTACATCTTTTTTCTCTTCTAGCTGCAACATGCTACCGTGTTAGGGCATTGGAGAATATTCTTCAGTTAAATACTGATAAGGATTTTCTTTGTTTCAATATATTTCACTGTTTCTACAGAATCACAGAGTGATATGGGGTTGGA
>VZRU01007191.1:124352-136965 GCA_013398155.1 Pedionomus torquatus | reverse complement strand
GAAGCTGTGCACTCCCAGCAGTGGACAGCAATGTTGGACACTGCAAGCACAATGGCTTCTGGAGGAAGGGAAGGCTTCAGGGGTCCAGCACTGGGGCAGGGAGTTGTCTGGACTGCTGCCATCAAGGGAAAGAGCTATGCGGGAAATTTTTCAAATTTGTATTGTGTGTGAAATAATCCTGTTGGCCAGCTTGGGTCAAATGCCCAGGCTTTGCTCCTCCTCATCCCTGCACCTGGCAGGGCTGAAAACCACTAAGACCTTGAATCCCACATAGCCCAGCTGGCAATAAAGTAAACATTTTTCATGAGTACAGACACCAGGCTTTTCTAAAGTGCAGTTTTCCCCAGCATTAAAAGAAAAGTTAGTCTTGGGTCTCTCAACCCAGGACATACCTGAAGACCTGATAGCAGATGTATGTTTTGAAATCTGTGAATAGTAGTTAAGGAAGACAGTAGAAATTGTTCCTGTTTCCTTTGGTTATCCCCTTTTGTCAGTATCGCATTGGGGTTTATCTGCACATCTAGTTCTCTTGTATTTACTATGTCATGTCAGCTGTTCCGCAGCATTAGCAGGTGAAGTGGAGAGCTATCTCAGTATTCTCATAATTTTGAGAATATTGCACCTCATACATCCTTACTTTTATCTACTGGCACTTATATTATGGGACTGGGTGACAGGAACTGTCATGTTTCTCTGCATAATGGAAGGTATCTTTTGCAATAAAGGGCGATTGCCCAGCAGAACTAGGAAAACTTATCTGTGAGTAACTTGGGCTGAAGCTTTTATACAAGTCTTAACAAGAATTGCTGCTGTGTAACAGCTTGCTATTAATTAACAGCTGGAATTAATAACATTAATAGAGACAAGATCCAGGTCACCTAAGTGCTCTGAGAATGGTTGGGCCACCATTACTGTAAAACAACTCCAAATGTCAGTCAGTCAATCATGATGTAAATACTTTGTTAAGGTAATTGAAGCAGCTTTCTTTGGAGAAGCTAAAATGCTTTCCTCTTTAAAATCTGGTAAATCTTTGCCAGCTATATGTTTAAGCTGTTACAGCTTATAGCTAACTGTCTATAAATCTATCAGGAAGATAAAAATCCAAGAGATGAATGGAGAGTATTAACAACTTGCTGTGCTTAAGACTTGTTATGCACCTGTATTCCAGACCACAGCTCTTCGTATCTATTCTGCAATTCTGCTCTGCATCAAAAGAAGCTTGACCATACTCTCTGCATTTCTGTTCAAATCAAAAATGTTTTTGCAACAGAAGGAATTTGGTTTAGTTGCTAAATGAGGGCTGCTAAGATCAAATAGCAATCAGGCTTATTAAAGTAGGTCTGGCTACTAAGGTTGTGTCACTTGTGACCAAAACACATTACTATTTACTTATTTGTGCTACCTCTAGGAAGAGGTGAGCATAAGCTGTTAGTTTTGGGTTTGTATCTAAAATAGCCAGGTTTCTGGATATTTCATTTCAGAAATAAAAAGCATTTGCCTTTTATCTGTTTATGTGAAAAACATTTTTTTTTCAGTTGAAGTTGCAGCAGAGTGAGTGCCCTTCAGTCTGCTTGCTAATATATTCTGCAGTGTGTTTGTTTGCATTTGTCTAGGCAGTGGGGTCACTGCAGATGTGTAAATATTCCAAATAGCCACGCTTAAACTGCTGTGGTCTGAATTTGGCTAGGAAAAAGAAATATTGTATAACTCTTTTCTTAGGTGTCTATTGGTCAAGTTTCATTGTGTTCAGCATTGTTACTTACCAGTAGTATAATTCTAGAATGATGCTTGACTAATAGTCCTATGGCTTTTAAAGATGATGAAGTTTGTTAGAAGAGGTAATGAAAATAACTTTTCCTTGTGTACTGCTTATTTGAAAGGCTTTGTCCACATGTAGAGAGCTTGTCGATCACCTCCTATGAAACTTTTCTCAAAAAAGAAGAAATACCTGAAGGATTTAATATAAATATTTAAATATAAAGTTGAAAAACAAGTTTTGTTGGACTCTAAAACACATCTAGTGATAAAGATTAACTTTGAACATCTGCATACAATTAAGAGTTTCTCTCCTTTTCTTAGATGCAGAATCCTGACACTTTGTCAGCTATGTCAAACCCTAGAGCAATGCAGGCTTTGCTACAGATCCAGCAAGGCTTGCAAACACTAGCAACAGAAGCACCAGGGCTTATACCAGGGTAAGTATCAGTCTTAATAGAGAAGAATTTTTCTCTTGTGTTATGTTGTTCATTCTTTCTACCTGTAGAGGTTTACCTAGTTTTTATTAAAGAGTCATCTTCTTGCCTTTTTTAATTTAACTTAACTTGTTTTAGAATCTGTTACACTTTTGCCTGCTGTGTGCTTCTAAACAGTGATGACTCTGGTCTTTGCCTTAGAACATTACTTACATTATCACCTACTCTCTGACAAGATTTTTACTCAGTAATTAAATAAACGAGAAGAGACAAGCTAGTATTTATTATTCAAGTGGTGTATTTCTTTTTCTGTTTCTCATGCAGGTTTAATCCTAGTTTAGGTGGATTGGGAAACACTGGAGCTCCTACAGGGTCCACTGTACCTAGTTCTGTTCCCAGTGAAAATACTAGTCCAACATCAGGAACTGCTGAACCTGGTCATCAGCAGTTTGTCCAGCAAATGTTGCAGGCACTTGCTGGTGCAAATGCTCAGGTAAAGTGCATCACTAAATTCTAATTTTTATCATTCTTTATTTTTTTCATTGTAAACCACTAAAAAGGAGGCTAATAGTTGAGGAGAGAGCTCTGTGGGTACTTTTGATTAAAGAAAGAAACTTAAAAATGCAGTTGCAGCTGTGCGAGTACATGCTGGAAAAACATCAAAGTTGAGTAAAAGTGTCCTCTGAGCAGTTGATTTTTATACGCTCGTCTTCATGCCCTTGAATTTCTGAAATGCTTGGATAGATTGAGGCATATTGAGGTGATAAAGTTCACTGACAAGTCAGGTGTGGGCATATTGGAGACTTACCTCTGTGCTTTTTGGCAGTATTGCTGGCTGTTACTTTCTAGGTGAGACTAAGCCTCTGTCCCACACTTCGGAATAGCCACAATTGTCTCATTGATTTAAAAAAATGACTTCTCAGTATCACTCCAATGTATTGTTTTCCTATAATTGTTCTGATTCAAAAATGCCTCTGAACTGAAAATTATACCACTGAAATAACGTAGAATTTTGCCATTAGATTGCATGAGCAGGAACATCCCATACAGCACAGCTGTTAGTTTGCCTTAGTCTGAAGCTTTCTAACAGTTAAGATTTTGGTAATTTTAGACAACAAATATTTTGAGCATTGCAAATGAGGTAATTTTTTTGTCAAGGGAAAAAAAAAGCCTATGATGTTCACCGTTGCTGACAGTGACATCATCGTAACGCTTGCTGTTCCACATTTGTAGGTTGAACTCTGTTTCATTAAAAAATAATTACGTATACAGAATCACAAAATCATCATGGTTGGAAAAAACCTTTGAGATCCACTCCAACCATACACACACCACCCCGCCCACCCTGTAATCTTGGCTACTAGAGCATGCCCTGAAGTGCCACATCTACATGTTTCTTAAATACCTCCAGGGATGGTGACTCAACCACCTCCCTGGGCAGGCCGTTCCATTGACTGACCACTCCATCAGTGCAGTAATTCTTCCTCATATCTAATCTGAACCTCCCCAGCCACAACTTCAGACTATTTCCTCTGGTTCTGTCATTCTTCACTCAGGAGAAGAGGCCAACACCCACCTCTCTACACCCTCCTTNAGTATTGCTTGGGTTCGTTGTGACTCAAATGCAGTACCTGACACTTGGCCTTATTGGATCTCCTACAATTGAGGTTCAATATGGCCCAGTCCAGGTTCCTCTGTAGAGCCTTCCTACCCACCCTCAAGCAGGCCAACACTCCCACCAAGCTTGGTGTCATCTGCAAACTTGCTGCGGGTGCACTCAGTGCCCTCATCCAGGTCACTGATAAAGATATTAAACAAGTCTGGCCCCAAAACTGAGCCCTGAGGGACACCATTGGTGACTGGCTGGCAACAAGATTTCACCCCGCTAATCACAACTCTCTGGGCATGGCCATCCAGCCATTTTTTTACCCAGTGCCGAGTACTCTTGTCTAGGCCATGGTTTGCCAGCTTTTCCAGGAGAATGTGGGGGACGGTGTCAAAGGCCTTACTGAAGTTCAGATAGACAATGTCCACAGTGTTCCCCCCATTTATACGTATCTTTAACTGTTCATGGGACATAAATTGACTCAATTTAATTTTAATCCTTTTTTTATCAAACAAGCAACTTTTTGTGTAGTTCAGGGATGACGTGTAAGTGTAGATATTCTTAAAATTTGAGGTCGCTCTGACTTGTTACATACATTCAATTTAAAACTGATTTTTTTTTTCATAGTATAGTTTTAGGATCTAGAAGAAAATGTAGTCAAATTAGTAAAGACGGGGAGTGATGCAGAACCAAGTATGTTTAAGTCCTGTACTCTGCTAAATGTGTGTTATGCTTTTATAGCTTGAAATTTTGTTCTTAGCAGTTACAAAATCCAGAGGTTCGATTTCAGCAACAACTGGAGCAGCTGAGTGCAATGGGCTTTCTGAATCGTGAAGCAAATTTACAAGCACTAATAGCAACAGGAGGAGACATCAATGCAGCCATCGAAAGGCTGCTTGGCTCTCAGCCTTCATAGCAGTGTGTCTTTAACTTGAAAAAAATGTAATTTATTTTTGATAACAGCTCTTAAATCTTTAAAATATTTGCTTTATTTCATTCTGACTCTTGGGGTTGTCTTGTTATAACTAAAATTGGTCTGATGCATTTTAAGGTGGAGTGCAGTAGTTTTCTTTGAACAGCGGGAATTAATGCATTTTCACTGTGCTGCATGCATCACACTTCTTTTGTTCTGCATTATTTGTGATTTTTTGAAACTGTATCAGCTTTCACAGTTGGGTGGACAGGTTTTGACTGACCTACAGCTGTCCAATTTATTTACTACTTAAATTACTACTGAAGGCTAATGCTTATGTAGAATACAAATTAAAAAGAAAACAATTTAATTGAAGCTACAATTCATGGGTACCAATACTGCTTATTGTGATTTTTGGCATGTACTTTTTTTTTGCTAGCAAAATGCTGTAAGATTTACACCACTTGAGCAATCTACCATTTTTTGCTTTAATTTGTATACAGTATAAACACAAGATATATACAATGCAGACAGCTCATTTCTAGAGATTCACACACTGCAATAGAATGAGATTATAAGTAAAGCGAAAAAGCCAAGAAACAAGGGGAAAAGTTGTAAGACATGTTTTAATGTAGGATCTTCCAGTATCTTTGGTAACCATGTCAGCAGAAATACTTAAGCAAGTTCAGTTAAAATATACTAGAATTACTGTTCTGGTTATCTCTTTACATCTAACTGTACAGAAACTTGCATTGTAACATTGTCTCAATATGCACAAACTTTAAGTGTAAATTACCTTTGTCATTGTGCAAATTGAAGGGGCACTGCTTTGTGCTCTGGAACTGCTTCTGAGGCTTTTTGGCTTGTTCCGCTGAGGTTCTAACATGTATTC
The DNA here is from genome assembly GCA_013398155.1 of Pedionomus torquatus. Taxonomy (NCBI): domain Eukaryota; kingdom Metazoa; phylum Chordata; class Aves; order Charadriiformes; family Pedionomidae; genus Pedionomus; species Pedionomus torquatus. Next base: position 131,362 of record VZRU01007191.1, on the reverse strand, counting down.
AGATTTGTAATTGAAAACATTGCTTTCATGGTCATGTGATACTCTAATTACTTTTAACCACCATGTAAAAAATACTGTATATCTCTTGAGTTTTTATTGGTAGCTACTTCTCTTGTGCACAGGTAAGAAATGAATTAAACAATCTTTAAGCATCTTGTCTCAGTGTGTTTGTAGTTGATTATGTAGAATTCCAGATGACTGACTAGCTGAAGAGTTGGCGTTTGAGTATAAACGCAATGAACGTTCACCATCTCTAGGCTAAGATTAGTAAACAGCTTTTGGAGTGTGAGGTGGAGGGAAAAGAGAGATATATGGTGTTGAAGTTAAGCGATGAAGTGATATGAAATTAAAATAGAATCAATTGTTAAGATGAATTTATTATAATCCAAACCTTTTAAAATACCTATAGTTTGGGTACAAAATTATTCTTTTACTTTGTAGCTAGTGATCAGTCCCATCATCATACCTTCACAGTGACTTCTCTTGGGTGGGTGTGTTTCATTGCACTGAGTACAAGGCTGTGATAGGGAAGTGATAGATAGCAAGTAGTTTCTGGAGAATAATCCCTGCCTTTAAACAGTTATTTTCACAAGGACTGTTTATTGGGATCTTCAAATAACTAATTTGACTTGATATTTTTCTAGTGTACATAATAAGGATGTTGGCTTAAAAAAAGCAAGACCCTCTCGTTGTTCAAAAAGGATCTCCTTTTAAGAATATAATCTGTAACATCCAAAAAGGCCACTGTCAAATGAAAGGCAAAGGTAACAATTTTTCCCAAGCTTTACCAAGACACACACACAAAAAAATGAATCTAGCCACAAACATTTTCTTGAGACAATGTTCAGTTCACCCATGTATTTCAGTGGCACGTTATGAATGAAGACATGCTGTATTTGAAGTAAATTTTTACTGCAATTCAACAAGAGATGAAGCTTGGCCTAAGTTCTACAATGAGCCCTTGAGCTAAGGTTCCTTCTTGAACTACAGCCAATATTCATCAGTAACTCTTGTCAATTAATAACAACAGTTACTAACTTACTTACAAGCAGTGAAACATCTTTTGCAGAGGATGAACTTTAATTGTGCCAGAAAACAGTAAGTAGAATAAGGTTTATAGGTAGAGTAGACTTTTTGTTACCTTTAACAACAAAAGAAACATCACACATGTTGGTTTACTAGCATATTGTAGTGTTCTTGTTTGCTCCCCCTACTCATTGCCCCTTTTCCTGTCCTTGTTTAACTCTTCAGAAGTATCATCTACCTTTTTAGAAGCAACCTTATAGTTAACTTGTATTTGAACACTGCTGCTTGCATTTTTGACCAGGAGAAGGGCATGTTTATCTGAAGCTTGTCTCTTTATTTTCCTGCTTTTCTTCTCTTCACCTGCATTGGACTAAGTGATCTGATAGGACTGTCTACATAATGGCCTTGTCTGGTCATCAGACTACTGCTAGAGGAAGTAACTACTACAAAAAGAAAAAAAGCTGAAAAATGTGGTGGTGTAAACTGACAGGTGCCACTAAAAAGATTTAAAACATGTACATTTGAATCAAATGCTTTTACTGTACTACTGGGGATGTGACAGCAAGATGGCTAGATTTGGAAAGGATATAGTCTAATTCGGTTGGTTCAGTGCCTGCATGATAAAATAACCACCTTGGTTCAGAGCTGAGTTGTCAGGCAGCAGGGTCTGTTCCTTTGCCTATGCAGTTTAAGAAGTCTTCACCCTTTTGTGATCTCTTTTATTTACTCATAGCATTGCAAAATGCTTATGCAGGTAAAATATTTACACAGCATGTTATCAACTGCTTAGCATGCATTCTTGAGGAGGTACAGTGTATGTACCTTCCATGTCACTTGTGCTTGTGGTGGAGACAGGAAAAGTAATATCTGATTCCAGGCATTTCCTCCTTAGTTCTTGCTACCTTTGCTAAATGTATTTCAAAATATGGACAGAAAACTTGGATCCAAAAAACCTGAGTTAAATCAAAATAACCTGCCCAACTAACCTGGATACATTATCTCTAATGTAGTGTTAAGTTTGTTTCTTAAAAAAACCCAAACAAACAGAAAGTTAAGGAACTGAAATGGTGTAGGATTTTGTTTGGGCAGGTAAACGAAACTTACATACAGGTGTTGTTGTGTGATCTTTTCCTTCCACTGTTTACACACAGCATTGTTGAATTGGAGAAGTAATGCTTTGTTGTCTTGCAGAATAGCACATAACAGTCTACTTAACTGGTTAAGTTTGCAACAGCAATGCAGCATCTGGAACAGTCTCAAATTGTGGAGCTGGGACCCACAGACAGCCCTGTGAAATGTAAGTTCAGTATTTGTTCTAAGCCACTTGTGTGTTGCTGCAGCTGCATGTGAATAGGCCAGCAGAAATCCTGTAAAGGGGAGAAAAAAAGCCAACCTGCAAGCCCCTGTGGAAGTTCAGCCATGTGGCACCATGGCAAAAGTTTAAGAAATAGTAAATTGCAACAGTTCTGTCCAGCTAACACAAGCCTGGTTCTGCATTGGGGGAAAATAAATCAAACATCACATGGAGCTAATGGAAAGCTTCCCAGGAGTCTTGCCACCTTCATTCTCAAAGTAAAAAGCCAGCAGGAAGAGTTGAGAGGGAAAGTGTTTATAGTGAAGCTGTGCTGAAGAGTTCACCAGCACATTCCAGTGAAAGTAATGGCTTCTTGTTTTACACCTGCTCATTGAGGGGGGCAGCTTCTACAACTTGCTTCTACAACTTTTTTGGGGTGAACTTGTCCCCCTCTGAGGTGGAGCAGGGTGGAGGCTAGCTCCCTCCTCTTCTTGGTAATGCCAAGCATCTGCATTTATTTTTATCAGGTCAGCACTCTGAATATTATTGGTGTATGTTCAGCATCTTACTGTGTTCATCCACATATTACCACCTGCCCATTCTTGGAAATGGGAGGTTCTCATGACCACAGGGTCACAAACTATGACTAGCTTCAGCTGATGATAATTTGTAGTTAATGTGGAGGCTGGAACAGTGGAAGTAGAGAGGTGTCATCTTAATGGAAGGATGTAAGTGGGAAATACAGCACTTCACGTGCCAGCTAATCAGAGTGTAACAGACTGAACTCCAGTAGTGGAAGCTGCACCTGTCATTCACAAGATTAGTGGCATGGTAATTTAAGTAATCACTTTGTTGTCTCCTTAGCATCATTTGAACTGCAAAAATACTGTGTTTTGGTTTAAGTGAAAGTAAAAAGCAAATACATTAACAGTTTAAGGGAAGGTAAGATACCTTTCATTGGAGTAAAGAGTGAGAAGTACCTCAACCTAATTTGAGGATGTATGAACTGCCTGTGAGAAAATACTATCCTGTTTAGAAAAGGCTTCCACAACTCAAAGTGCTACACAAGACTTTTTAAAAATGTTAAGCACAATTTTCTTTAGGTGCCAGCCATTTTGTGAGCTTGCTATAAATGCTGACAAGCAGATCTGAAAATGGGAGTTGAGGCTATTCGGTGCTCATGCTTGAAAATGTTGCCCGATACTTTATTTTTTTTATTTGAAGGCCTGATCGCATCTGTTTGTGACAGGATGCAGCTGCTTCCTTGTCATGGTTCCCATCACTAGATCTCTGTCCTCATCTGGTTTTATTGTGTCTGAAGAAAAAAGTGAGCATAAATCTGTGTTAAATATTGAGTATGTGAGAAGAACTGTCTTTGTCAAGTGGTGTGAATTGTGAAAATAAGAAGACTACATTAAATGCTGAAATGCCAGAAGAGGGTGCCACTTCTGATTTTCATAGCTGCTAAACTGAAGTTCTACGGGTGAAACAAGTCACTTGGTCTCTGAAACTGAGGATGTTATGAATTGGCTGGGCATGCCTGTCTCTTGTACCTGACTGGCTCCAAGGCTTAAGCTTGCACCTTGGCGCTCAGAATCTACAGGCTCTGGGTTGAGAGCAAGCTTTTTGTCTGGTGCTGCTGCACTGTAGAGTACAGCAGACTAAAACTGGTAACTGCCTTCCAGGTCACAAACAAACAGGGGAAAGACCGCTTCAGAGTGGCTGTGTTAATGTCTGCAGTCCCAAATTTGTATCTAAAAATGCCTAACCTTCAGTTAGATAATGTTCATTTATTGCACTGATCTAAGCACAGTAATTTGTCTCCTAAACCACAAAGCCTTTACCCCTCATACATACAAAATGAGAAGCAAGACAGATGTTTTTCAGCTAGTTACCCAGGTCAAAATCCAAAGCACCCAAGATGCTTTAAAACATAAGGTTTTCTTCTAAAGGATTTCATCCATCATCCTAAAAAATCACATCCGTGTGCAACTGCATGTGGGGATGACTCCACCCGTATGTGATTCCAGTCTTTCTTACTATCTGCCATTTTCACTAAGTTAAGCTAAAAAAGCACCTCTTATGTAACAGGGCAAAGAACTTTTTTATAGAACACTTTGGTATTAAAAAAGGATTTTTAACCTTCAATTCTGTGAGTTAGGTAACGGACTGAATATTTGGAACTTAATGAGCACCACAAAAAGGGTGTGACAAATGTGTATTAGAAATAGCTTGATCTTTAAAGCAGCTGTGTGGATGCCTGTTGGTAAGCATTATTGGCCTGGGCATCGGCTGAGGTGGAAGACTGTAGTAGACCAGAAAAGGGAAGTGAAGGAGAAGGTCCAGCTGTGAAACAGTAAGTTTTTTCTGAAAGAAGGAAACATCTATCAGTCTTGTGTTCAGTATCTCAGATCACTGGTTGCCTCATTCTCCACTGTGCTTTATCAGTGTTGTCCATGAAAGATGCAAGGTCAGAGCCAATATGATGCCACTTAGACTTTATTTCTAAAGCTTTCCATACAATTATATTTTGGGTATTGCCTCAGCACCACTACCTTTATTCTCAAGTTTTTCAGCAGTTTGGTATTCAGCACACATGGAGTAAGAGTTCACAATAGCTTTTGTGATGTCACCAGTGCCCTGGTGAGGTTAGCAAGCACACAAACACAGAAGCCACAACTTCTTGAAAATCTGGCAGTGAGGTAATGATAGCATCAGCCATGGAATTTCATCATGCACTTCTAAAAAAATAAATACGCTGTTTCTAACAAAGGCATAACTTACTTTATCACTTAATAGCAGATGTGCCCATCTCCATGTTTGACAGAGGAAAAATTAGAGAAATAAAATATGACCCTTCTCAGGATTTTCAAAAGCAGGCTCTTCCTAGAACGAGAGGTTTAACTTCCCATGTTGAAGGGTCTAAAAAGTTCGCAGCTTTTGAAAATTTCATCTTATGTCTTTTACAGAGCCATAATAAAAGTTTCCAAGGTAGTAAATCAGCTTTTAATGCAGAAAAAAAAAAAAAGTTAATTATCAGGAAAAATAAGTTTGAATTAATAAATGTAATAAATCAATAATAATTTAGTAATTAAAATGCTGTTTCATACCCTTATGGGAATTTCTGTATTTGTAATTCAGAAAGTTAGTCCAGAAGAGCCTCACCCTTAAAAATGGCATTCTCAATTTCCAGCACTATTTCAGGGAGAGATTGTTCTATACTGACAGTAATAAAGTTTTCTGGTGTGCTGGGAGGCTCCAGAGTATCAAACTGAGACTTGAGAAGTTCAGGTGGCATAAAATGTCCTCTCCTCTTCTTCAGACGGCTAGCAATAGCGTCTATAGGCCCATCCAAATGAACAAAGAGGATCTTCAATGCTGTGTTTTCTTCCAGTTGCTCTGGCTGGTTGCTTTCAACTGCAGATGCTCCACTAATTAATATGTGCCTATACATCTTCTTCAGTGCAGAGCAGGCCAGAATTGCATCTTGTCTGCATGAGTCTTCTCTATCAAAAAGATTAAAAAAAAATATTAATTGACACATGGTATAACAAAATGGCTCACTAGTTCTACTGAAGGGAGACAAACTCTGGTCCTGGCAGAGGGGAGTCTTGGGAGTAGTGGCCTTTTTTTGTCATTTCGGCAGCAAAGTTCCAGTGCAGGTAAAGATGTGATTTGAAAGTGAAGTCAAGCTAGCCAGCCTCCTGGCACAATCTCAGTCTTGGAGACCTTCTGTATTAGACACTATTCTTTCCTAAACTAAATTAAATTCTAGCAGAAGGAACTGTCATGATCCTTAATTCCTGAGAATGTCAGCAACTGAATATCCATACAGACCTCCCATCCATGAGCTATAAAATTGCTATACTAAGCCACTAAGGAAATGGATGCTGAACTGTACAGAGATCTGTTCTTAAATACATTAGCAGGTATACTTTTCAACACCAGTTCTCGCTGCCTCTAATTTAACAGTAATATTAAATTTTACATTTCCTGTAACCATATTCATTGGCAGCACTGCATATTTTGCCACTTCAAGTTAATCAAGGGATTGGATGCAGGTAAATTAATGCCTTGCATATGTATTTTATACTGGCAAGGTTTCTGAAAATAAAGCAGGCATAAAACTAGGGCAAGGGGTTGTGCCACCAAAAAACAAATCCAAAATTAGTTGTTGCTATATGGTCAGTGACTCAAATACCTGACTAAGAAAATAAATTCTGTAATCAAATTAGAATTAGGAATAAACCTAACTAAAAATCATGCTGTAATTGCCGTATTTTGGTTCACAGAGAAGTAAGAATTTAAAACACCTACTGTTACCACCTAGGTAAGCCAATGCTAGCCTCAGCTACTTCTAACTACTAGTAATTAAACACTGGCGTTAGGCTCTTCTAAAGCATACTTGATTTTACAAAATTTCTGGACCTGGGCAGCGGCCTTAGGCTAGCATGTAACATAAAGCAATGGATCCAGCCTAACAATCCACACAAATTTCTCAGTGAATTAACCCAAGAGGTACACTCCCCTGATGAGAACAAGCAAGTAACGGCCACTTTGTAAAGCAGGCTAACCAGACTCTTCTCTCCCAGCCTTTCCTCATTTGGGAAATGCTCCAGTCCCTTCTTCATCTATCATTGTCAGATGCCTCCACCCTACTCCCTGCCCCCCCCCCCCCCCCCACGGGCCT
>VZRU01007191.1:107569-121544 GCA_013398155.1 Pedionomus torquatus | reverse complement strand
GTTCCTAGTGCTGAAGTCACCCTGTCTCCTCCCTGATCCTGTAGATCCTTTGCCCGGCGCTTCCTCCCCGGGTGACCCCCAGCGCCGTGTTCACCGCTTGCAGCCCCGGTTAACACTCGCGAATTAATTGAAGTCATCCTTTCTGCCATGCGCGTTAAAGCGTGCGTTGATACCTGTTGGACACTGTTTTACCCTTTGCTCCTAAAGTTCTGCCTTCAAATCCTTCAAATTGTAATTAACCCCTTCGCTGTACCGTGGTTAACTCCGGATTTTATTTATTTTTTTTTTTTTTTTTGTTGGGATTTCTTTTTTTTTTGGTAATCATATTTTGAGTGGAGAGTGAGAATAAGTGAGAGGAGACCGTATCAATGCTTATAAATATTTAAAGAGTGGGTGTCAATAGGATGGGGCCAGACTTCTTAGTGGCACTCTGCGACTGGAAAAAGGGGCAAGGGGCACAAAGTGGAACACAGGAAGTTCCATCTCAACACGAGGAAAAACTTCTTCACTTTGAGGGTGGCACAGCACTGAAACAGGCTCTCCGGAGGGTGGTGGAGTCTCCTCTGGAGACGCTAAAAACTCGCCTGGACATGTTCCTGTCCAACCTGCTCTAGGTGAACCTGCCTTGGCAGGGCTTTGGACTAGATGATTTCCGAAGATCCCTTCCAACCCTTGCAGTCCTGCGATTCTATGATACTTTTGCGTTGTGGAAATGCTCTCATACAGCAAGGAATCTCGCTGTTGGCATGTTTGCATTTCTGACCCAGCTATGCTTCTCCTCCATGCGGTTCTCACGCGATGGTACTTGCCGTCCAGCGATGGCTCAGCCCTCCTGCCAGTGCCAGGGTGACGGGCTGCTCCCTCTGGCCACGGGCAGCACGGTGGATGTTCTGCCTGCCCGTCCCATAGCTAAGAACTGAGAAAAGACAGGCTGCTGTTTGTAAGACTTTGTTCTGAAATATAACCAAGAAAATTCATGCCATTCCTGTTGTGTCCCATCTGTTCTCAGCTTCCTTGCTTTGCAATCTTTGAAGGATCACACCGTGTCCTGGGTGGGGAAATTGTTGCTGCCTACAGCTAATGCTGCCAAGAGGAATGCAGTACAGGAGTGGCTGGGAATAACAGGAATCCCTGCATCTACACAAGACTCGGGTGACAGTCTCTTCAAGAGAAGGGGTGCAGTCCAAATAGAGAACATGGATGACAAAAATGTGCAAGTGGAGCAATATGGTGCTTTTTCTTCTTTTTACCTTTTTGCAAGTGGTGCAGTTGGTCTGTGTCTTAGGCATATGGAGCGATCTTGAGAGAGACGAGGTAGAGAGAGGTGGGGGAATAGGCATGTTTGATGGGCGTGGTGTGTCCCAGAACTGCAGCTCACACTCCTGGTTGGTGGCCTGTGCATGCACAGCAAGTTATGTACTGTGGATACTGTGTTTGTTGCTCTTGCACAGATCACATATATCGTACACAAGTGGCAAAGTTGTCCATGCATGAGCAAGTCCAGAGAAGGGCAACTAAGCTGGTGAGGGGTCTTCAGCACAAGTCTTATAAGGAGAGATGGAGGGAACTGGGTTTGTTTAGCTTGAAGGAGTCCAGTCCAAGGTCTATATATTCCATTTTACACACAATTTGCAGGCAGAAAAAGAGGTAATGGACAATTGAGCTCAGCAGACTTGTAATCCTAACAGAAAGAAGGGCTGGCCTGCTGCCAGGGTATTGGGAAGGGAAGAAGTATCCATGAAAAAATGCAATGCTAGTTGGATACCAAGGATAATTATATCATATTGATATCGTATCGAGCATTCTGCTGTAGTTGTGGAGTCAGCTGCTAATGCCTTAGTAGCTGCAGTTACCAACATGGAGTAGTGCATAGCAATTATGTTCTTACAGATACCAAGTTATTCCACAATGAAAGAGGTCTTAAATGAACATGTTATTAACAATACTGATCCTTCCAGTTTTAACTGTTTCCTTACGCAATTCATCCTCTGGTTTCTCTGCTAGCATAGGGATAGATAGAATCTCAGTGTCCCAGAATCCTAGAATCACAGAATGGCAGCAGGAGACCATCTAGTCCAACCTCCCTGCCAAAGCAGGGTCACCTAGAGTAAGTTGGACAGGAACATATCCGGGCAGGTTTTGAATATCGTCAGAGAAGGGAACTCTACAACCTCTCTGGGCTGCCTGTTTCAGTGCTCTGCAATCCTCAAAATAGAGACATCTTTCCTCATGTTGAGATGGAAATTCCAGTTTGTGCTTGTTGCGTCTTGTCCTGCTGCAGGGCACCACTGAAAAGAGCCTGATCCCATCCTCTGGATGCCTAACCTTTAGATATTTATAAGCATTGATGAGGTTGCTCTCAGTCTTCTCTTCTCCAGGCTAAACAGATGCAGGTCTCAGCCTTTTCTCGTAAGAGAGATGCTTCACTGCCTGCATCATCTTTGTAGCCCTGCGGTGGCCTCTCTCCAGTAGTTCCCTGGCCTTCTTAAACTACGGAGCCCAGAACTGGACATAGTACTCCAGCTGTGCCCTCACCCAGGCAGAGTATAGGGGGAGGATGACCTCCCTTGACCTGCTGGCCACACTCCAGGATGTGCTCCAGGAGTTTCATGGCCACAATGGCACATTGCTAGCTTATGGTCATCCTGTTGTCCACCAGAAATCCAAGGTCCCTCTCTGCAGAGCTGCTTTGCAGCTGGCGAGCCCCTAACCTATATTGGTACAGGGGGTTTATTCCTCCCCAGGTGCAGCACCCTACACTTGCCCTCGTTGAGCTTCACTGGGTTCCTCTCTGCCCAACTCTCTAGCCTCTTCAGGTCTTGCTGGATGGCAGTACAGCCTTCTGGTACAGCCACCCCTCCCAGTTTTGTGTCATTGAGCAAAGTTGCTGAAGGTACACTCTACCCCCTCAGCCAGGTAATTTTTCATTTTCCTTAAACTAAAATAAAAAGAAATTTTATGGGCACTGCCATAATAAAAGATGTGTATTGAAGTGTGAAGATTTGATTTTATGGGAAAATACATTCCGGTTTTCATTATTGACATTGGTTTTGCTCTTTGCTTTTATTTTTTTTTCCCCATAAGAAAAGGCTATCTAGACCACTGCAAAATTATGTTCATTACTCTGGACAGGAAAAAAAAAAAACAACAAAAGGCCCAAAACCCCAACCCCCAAACTTTATTTAGGTAAGAGATCTGATAATGTTGGTGATTCCAAATTAAATAAATTAAATTTGTTTCTTTACTAGTATTTTAAGTTAGTCCCTCCTTTCAAGGAGCAAACTTATTAAATGTGTATCAGTTAAGTAGATTATATCACTATTTTCTCAAATTGAAGTCCTTCTCCAAAATGTAAAACATTGATTCAATTTTAGTTTCTGAAGCTAAAAGGGGTAATGTGACCTTCTATGAATCAAGCGTTGGAAGAAATTCTCAGAAAGTACATTAAGTCTCCCAATCTGCATGAAATTTTATTTCCTTTGCAGGGCACTTCAAATAATGTTATGAATGGTGGATGCCCTGAATTTTTTTTTACTATTATCTGCCTCTGACCATTTAATTGAGGTTGGTACAGTCTGTATTTCACATACCTCTTAAGAGTTACTTAACAAAGAACAGAACCTTCCAAGTTATTAGGCTGCTCCCCAACAGCCCAGTCCTCAAATTACTAACAGACCATAATGTTAAATTAATCTCTTAAATCCCTTAAATTCATATTTAAGGATACAAATTATGAGGTAATGATAGTATGATTTTTGCTAAAGGAGTTGAATTTGCCTGCATTTTTTCAGTTTCTTGGTTGATTAATTTTGAAGCAGGGGAAAATGTTTCATTCGGATGAGAGTTCTTGGGAGTTCCAAATGAACAAACCCCAAAATACCTGTGGCCACTTTGACCCTGGAAGCATCATCACAATTGCACTGTCACAACAGTCCTTGAGATTTTGTTAACATCAAGAGCAACTTACTCCCCACCCCACCCCCTGCAGTACATGTCCAACTGCTTTTGTAACAAGATTATTACAATTTTATCCTGCTTGATGACTACAAAGTGGAAAAAACACCCATTTATCTATTTGGCAGGTTTGTTTTGTTTTGTTTTGTTTTGTTTTGTTTTGTTTTTTCTCATAATGCATAACTTTACATTTTATAAAAAGCTCCAGAGTGGTGCTCTGTCACGTAATAGCTATTTTACACCAGTGTGCTTGCAGGAAGTCTGGCCAGGAGTTCTGTTTTACTCAAGCTCAGGCTAAAAAACCATGAAGACACACTGAGAGAGCTGTGCAGTGCAGTGTGCTCTGGAGATGCTGCAGGGAGTGGAAAAGCAGAGGGAGAAAACTTAATCAAATTGTACAAGCGGAGGAGCCTATGGGCAATGTGAAGAAGGCAATTATATTCAGACTTCCTGCTGGTGTGGTTCATTTGATTTGAGCAGATCTAATTCATGTTAGCAGTCAACTGGAGAGATGGCTGGATAAAGCTCAGCCAAACGGCTGCCTTAATGGGATCACATTGTGTGTGCTTCAGCATCCACTTAAGATATGTTTAATTAAGCTGTAGATCCAGTAAGATATGTGTATTCCTTTTGGTTGGAGTTGAATGACAATTTCCCTTCCAGTCTGCTCTAGTCCCAGATGAAGCAAATACTTTTTTCCACATATTATTTCTTGAATAACATGGAGGAGCTTCATATTAGTCTTTGTCATTTAATGATATGTGCACATTGTAGGAAATTTATTCTTCAATGTTGTTTGGTTGAAGACCATTTGCTGTAATTGGTATGGGTGCCTTTTCCCTAGCATTTATATTTCTTGTGATTTCTGATGTTGGCAGAAAATATAACTTGATTCCGAAGCTCTGATGAAATTGTACCGAAAGCTGTATGCTTTCATAAGTTCCAGAGTACATTCACATAGCTGAAACTGAAGACAATGGAATGTAAATGTCTTCTTCTGATGTTTTATTTATTACATTTAGTAATAGGTGAAATTGAAATATAATGGTAAAGAATGAACAGTGAAGAATTTAAAGGCAAAAGACCTCAAGAATACATACGAGAAAACTCATCATGTGCTTCTTGCCCCTAAAGAATTTTCCAGATACTATATTTTTAAATACTTTTTAAAGTGGTACTTAGCATATTTTATGGCTTCTAGGAGTATTTTCAGGGTCTTTCTGAGCCTCTCTGGTTTGACTAATTGACTGATACTGAATTTGTGGAATTCAGTGAAGGCTTGTTATCTACTTAAATTAGCTGGCTAATTTTAGAGAAGGGTAACATAAAATATGAATGAAGGAATATTTCTTTCCTAGAGTAATTTCCATTTGCCTCTACTGTATCTGCCTCCTTCCCAAAGATACTGGGAAGTTTATTTCGTGTTGAGACTATTCCCCAATTCAAAGCTCATTAAAAGTATTCCCACCTGAATTCCTGATTGACATTTATCATAGCATGATGGTGAACTCCTGTAAGAGCCCACAGACCTCTCAGACCTCAACAGCTACAGCCAGCATTACGGATGCCTGTTTCATGTAAAAGCAAAGGCTTAGATACATTGGGGAACCTCAACTTCCTGAATCCTAACGGAGGAAAGACTGTCTTTCAAGCAGCTGAGCCCCAAATTTATGTAGAACTTTAGATGTTAAAATCAAATCCTGGATATGTATTGACAGCAAATGCAAGTTAGTGTTGGTAAGGCGCGTCCACTGTGAGGAGTGTTGCTGAAACAGCCTATGGTAACGCACACCTGTTAGACACCGTCGGTCCTTTTATGAAGTAAATCAGCTTCAAAGTATGTCCATGTTTACCAAAACTGTACCAACAATTTTCAGAATGCTTCTGTGTGACGCAGTCAATCAATGCACTGAAATCCTTTTCCATTTGAAAATACAGTATTATCTGTATTTCCATACAGTAGTTATCTGCGGGATTGAGGAGAACTTAGTACAAGCTGCTCTTTGCAATCAATAGGATTTCCCAGTACTGGGAAAAACAGCGGTCAGTTTAATGCATCTGCCAAGCCCTTAGACATTTGGGATCAGTAAATCAAACTGAAGCTGTTAGAGGTTTTATAAATCATATGAAGTATTTATACATGCCATTTTTTCATACTGAAGTGCAGTGCTATAGGGTATGATGTTGTAAATAATTCTTATTTTTCCAGTTTATGGTACAGAACCACCCACGTAAGAGGGAATGGAAGTGTCCTCAGTTTCTTGCTTCTGAGTGACATAAAGATATTCTCAGCTTGATTGTGATGCTGACGGAATGAGAAAATTAACTGAACCTAGCTGCAGATAAAAGAAGACTGCAATACTTCATGCCATATTATATCCTGTACATGTCCTAGGTCACTAATTTCTGTATAGACAAGTCTAAGAAAACATCGCTCTAGAAGGTAAGTATACATAAATCACAGATGCTATAGTTAATTATTTTTTATTTTTCTAGCAATATCAAAGGAAATGCTGTAATATGCTTATACAATAGCTAGTTGACTCACTTTCAAGAAAATTAATGTAGATAAGCACTGGAAGGTTAGTTGTCTTTTTACATGATTGTTTCTTAGATTCTAAAAACCTTTTATGGCATATGCTTTATTGGTGTAATACGGAGTAAATCTTTCAATGCCAACTCTGGGTTTGCGCAAGAATCTTACCAAGTTTAATTGTGTATAAGAAATCAAAGTCTGTCTTCCCACATAAAAACTTCTCCACAGGGTGTGACCAAAATCAGTGCATTAACACAAAGAATCCTGAGAAGTAATCAATAAATCAAAACCTGTCTGAAACCTTGAGGTCATAAAACAAGACTTTCTTTATCTACCACACTGAGAGTTTAAAAAAACAGGAAAAAAAATTCACTTCACACCAGAGTAACAACTAGAGCTGCAGCACTATGAAAGTCTGATGGTTGGAGCAGAATCAGGAAAATATGTGGATCTTTCTGCCTGAGTGTGGAAAGCTGCTGGCATATGTAGTTCTCACAGTGAGTGAAAAGCTACTGCTCACAGGCCACAGTCCTGCATGACGCAGGATAATTCCAGTGTAACTGCAGGAGCAGACTGGGCTTAAGGAAGACCACAGAGTTACGGGATGGTGATTTTCTGCTCTGTAGTCTTTTCAAAAAGGAACTAGGCATAGCAAAAGAGGACAACAGGAGAGCAGCGTTGTTTTTATTGTAGTCTAAGCGAGATTAAAAGTGGCTTCTCCAGGATTACTTCGTCACTTCAAAAGATTCTGGCCTCCATTGGATGTACAGGTTCTGCAACAGATTTATTAGTTTATCTTCTCATCTTATATTTGTCTCCTAGCACCCAGGGTGTAAAAGTTACGTACTCTATATTTCAACATTGCTTACAAAACAGCAGGACACACTCATGCAGAAACATTAATTTTGAAAGCACTTGAATCATTAGTGGGATGTAGCCACCTGCTGGCTTTGGGAAGTAGCAAGCAGAAAATGCATGTACCTTAAACTGCTGCTCCTACAGGTCTAGTCATAAGATTGCTATCACTGAGCAGTTACTAATGAATGCTTCTGAAGTGCGCTTTCTTAGTGTCTCTGATGATTTTTGCATTTGGTTAGTCCACATCTCTCCCCCAAATTGCTGACCAAATTTTCATTCCGCAATCACTTACATGTGTACTTAGCTCTTACACCATAGAACTTCCCATGTGCAAGGAAGTTCAGCAACAAAAGTAAATGAAACTTTAAATCCTTTCCTTATTAGCTCTTACACAATTAAAAACAACAGATCAATAAAGAGCAAGAGTCCTTACAGTAATTTGGAATTGATGACAGAAATCAAAAGCTAAAAACAGAGTTATAACAGGAAGTGAATATTATTGCATGTTATTATTTAAAAATCAGGGTGCTAATTACCTTAATAACAGATTCTGGATAGCGATTAGATGCTGGCAAGATTAACAAACTTGAAATACCTGTTGTATATGATGCATGTTTTTCCTGTACTACTTAATTTGTTCACAAAATGTGAACCTTATTTATTTAGTGTGCAAAGCAGGAGTTTTAGTTGCTGGGCTTCACCTTGATTTGTGCAAATTAGACATGGTGTAAAATCTGATTCCTCATACAGACCCCAACTCCAAGCATGATTACTGGTTGGAAAAGTGCTTTAAACATTTGAAGTTACACAACTACCAGTGCAGACGACAGATGTAAAATTTAAATTTTTGATTGGAGTATTAAAAATCAGAAAAAGAAGAAAAAGAACTATAAAACCAGCCAAAACTGGTCTAAGTACTTTCAGCTGGTTTAAAGTGCATGTGCAGCAGCCGTGGAAACAGGGCATTATTGCAAGCGGGTTCTGCCTATTGGTGTCCAAACTCCACCCACTAACAAGGACAGTATAAAAGAACACACCAGAGAGATGTGTGGTTCATAGATATTAGTCTGTGAACTCAGTAAGCAAAACTTCAGGACACTGAGAGCTCTTCAACACCTGGCTCTGAAGAGTTTGTTGGACTGGCCACCTGGCAACTGATGCAAATGTAGTTTTTGTGTATTTTATGACTAGTGGTACAGTAATGATTAACTTTTATTCTAGCTTTTATCTTCCCTGCAATGATAAGCTTGAAAATATGGGACTACTTACAGCATTGGTCTGAACTGGAGCCTTACTATCCTTTCATTTAGATCAATACTATTAAAAAGAGGAGTGGTTCAAGCTGTAAGAAGGCAATACCTTTTATCTCCACCTGCCAACATTGTATGCAAATATTCCTCTACCTGCTTAAAAAATAACTTTTTTTTTTTTAATGGGCAAATGTGCATTAGCTATATCCTTTGTCTAGGCAATAGACAAATAAAGACAGGAAAGCAGGGCTCTGATTTTCAGTTTGATTAGGAGATGCAGAGTACTTTTACTTGGATTACTGACTCATCAGTGCTAAATTTTTTTTTAATGCATCACAGACCAGTGAGATACACGGATTTGGCAGCCACTTGGCATTCAGCAAGAGACAATCAAGTTCTTGTAGGTATGGAATTAACTGTATATGCATGAAACTACCAGTTGTATCACATGCAAACCTGTTAGTCTTTCAACGGTGTGAGCTGTAGGGTTCTCTGGGGCTATTAGCAAGCCTGGAAGGTTACCGCATGGATTGTGTGAAAGCAACTAGGGAGAAACAGTAGTCAAATAAGTATTTGGGAAGAAACTTCGTCCTCAGGGGAGAGAGACTCCATGGAGAGGCAGCATGGGAAACTCTGTCTACTGCAGTTTTCCTGGCAACAGTATTAGAAAAACAGGATTGTCTACATGTTCCCTGAAAAGAGTGTATGGAAGAAATGTTTCAATCCCTGCTGGCAAAAACATGTTGGCAAATCCCATAACTTACTGAGCAGTGATAATCATCTCACTGACTTTGTATGCTCTGAATCAAAGGCTGGGAGCTGACATTTGCCTTCATGGTAGTTGTCTTGTGTGGACTAAAGTCAATGTGAAGTTTGCTCCAGTAAGCAACTTTCAAGTGTGGTATTGTGCAATACAGTTTAAATCCAACAAATGCTGATAGATATTTAAGCTTCCAGGTGAATGTTTGCAGAAAGTTTGCAAAGAAGTTTGTACGCTGAATTCAACTCATCATTCTCTGCTGGGAGGGAGTGTTGTGATGTTCTTCCCATACTTACTTCTGAGTCTTTGCAGAGGTTGCTGAACTTCAGCAGTGGAAGAAAATGAGTACTTGACTTACCTCTGCTCTTCCTATGAGCCATGGTTGTGACTGCACTCATAATGACACCCATGGAACGTGGAGGCCAGCAGGACCACCAGTGCCATGCAAGCTGTGAAACATCCCTACAGATTTTGGTAGTATTTTGTACTCAGGTACTTTTTGTACCTTTAGTACGGAGTAATTGTGGCCATATATATGACTGATAACTCTGCATTTTTTATTGGATTTGAGGTGAAGGCGTGCTTGCTTCACAATAGAAATTCCCTTTGAAGTACAGGCATGAAAATCCGGACTGCTTTGGTACTGCTGTCAAGTAATGTCATATTTTACAGAACTTGTTGCCTTCTTATTCATGCAACAAATATGCAACACTTTTGTGATGTAAAGGGACATAGGAACCCTATGTGAATTAAAGTTTCAGCTTCAGGCTCAACCCTGCCGTCACTGCAATCAGTAGAACTTTTGCTATTCAAATATTTTTTCTTTATAAATTATGCATTTTTAAATATTCTTTGGGTTTCTTAGTACAGTAATAAGCATTATAGAAATACACATTAATATTTTATATATAGTTTTCAAATTACTGTTGTAGTATTCAGTTGAGAAACCTTTTCTTTCAAAACCCTCCATTTTCTTTACATTGGTTTTTGCTATAAAGTGAAATTTATTTATTTTTTCTTCCAAAAAAATGGAAACAAAAGCAACCCCGACGGGTGGGATCTCTCCATAGATATAATTTTCTTGGAGCTTATTTGTCTTCATATTTTGAGTGCTACCCAGTACGCCCAGCTCTATTCCATTAGCTCATCGCTAATTTCAGCTTGGCTTCTGGGTACTTTTTACACAAATATAGGGTTTGTCTTAAAGGCAATTCCACTGAAGAAAACAAAGTATGTAATCAAAAAATTTGAGGTCTTGGTATGAACTAGTTGTTTGCCTGGTGAACTTGGTCCTTCAAAACTCACCCTTGCCTTCTGTGTAACGGTATCTCTAGGACACTCAGGAAGTTAGCTTTCCTGTGGACTCTGTGACTTTAAAAGTAAAACTTACACTTCCCTGACTATAGTAAACTGCTCCCTGAAATATTGGTTCACTGCTAGTTCAAACCCCATCCCTCTGCTCCTTAGGATATGCTCTGGAGAAACCTAATGTCCAGATCATCTGTCTTTAGCTGAAATATTATAGAGTTGGGGATCCTAATCCTACTGCAGAATTGATTGACATCTAATCTGTCCTAGATGTCATTCATTTTAATGAAGCTGCTGTTGTTTGCCTATGGCAGCGTGGTCTCTGTGAGTCCCAGCCACAGCGAATGGCTGCACATGCTGTAGGGCCTGACTGTGAGTGAGAACCTTGCAAGGGGCCCAAACCCAAGGCAAAAGGCAGGTGTGGGCCTGAGAGAAGGAGGTTAGTTTGTCATGCAGAGCACCCCTGTGGGGACGGTGGCTTGTTTATCTTCTCTACCTGTGCTACCAAGGTCTGGACCAAGGTAGGCAGGTTTACAGCTGGAGCAGTTGCATTTATGGATTAACCTTTAAGCATTTGGAAAAAGTAAATAAATGTGTGTGCATGTACTTGTGTAAATTATAAACATTAACTTAAAGGACAACCAGTCACTGAAGGAAAAACCTTTGACTACTTAATTCTGTAATTTGGCTCCATGCAGAATTGTCCAGAAATCAAAGTACTGCTCAAGCTCACTAGTACTCCTTGCTACCCTGAATGTAACTTCATATCTGGCAGCAGTTCCTAGGTAAATCGGAAGTATAGGCTACTGTCCCTTACTCCATCCAGAAGTACTCAGCCCAAAGCAAATTAATTCAGTCACTAGCGAGTTGAACAGAGTACCAGAATGTGGCTGTTGCATTGAGTGGTTGCAGTCCTGAGACTGATGACCTTCAAATGCATTTCAAACATGTGCCTACTCACCAGCATTTACCACCAGCATTTACTCATCTCACTTATGTGCAGACATAATCACCTGTTACTGAGATTTCCCATGAAATCTCCAAAGCTCTGCAGCACGAGGCCAGGTGGGTGCTTGGACAGACATCATGCTGTGGTCACCGCAGCAGTAGCAGTGGCCAGTAATCTTCCACTGAGTCAGAAGTAGGTAGATGTACAAGCAGTGTAGTTTTTTCATACTCCATCAGCTAGTATCTGAACTGAATTTTCCTATGTGTTGCTTTGTGTTTTCTAATATTGGTTACAGTGTTTATTGCCGGTTCCTGAAGTACCTGACTTTTCAGGTGATCTTTTAAAATCCTAGCTGCATAAGAACCGTTNAAAAAAAAAAAAAAAAAGAGTGTACTCAGTCAAGCATGGTTATTGAAATACACTTGTGGATTTTTCTGTATAATTTGTTATTGTATGAGACAATGTAATTTGAGAGCCTCCTATTTGTAGGGGAAAAAAAGCCTATGATGGTTTTTGGATAAGGAAGGAATGCCAGTCCTAGTATCTCATGCAAAACCCACCTGATGGATTAACATCCTGAGGTTCTGACTGGTCAGAGTGTTTGCTTTTGTTGCTTGGGTTTTTTCTTGTGGGGTGGAGTATCTGTTTTCGACCAATTCATGTATTTGGTGACTTCCTGTCCTAGACAGCTGCTGTATTCTGTGCTAGTAGTGACTGTATTTCTGTGTTAACTGAAGAACAGAAATCTGCTACTTGTCTCGCAGAGCTCTCAGGCACCTCCAGTCTGCATGGTACAGAGTATCACAGAAAGAAATAAAAGTGTCAGAAAGACATCAGTGACCCATCTTTAAAGCAGGCAAGTAAAATTCTGCTGAGGTCTGTGCTCCTGCAGGTGTACTGTTCCCAGTACACACCAGTTCATGCTTGCTGCGTAACAGTTTGGAGATGCGAATTTCACGCTGCAGGCATCACTGCTTCTGTAACTTTGAGAACTCCTGGGAAGCTTATCCCCCTCCACGTGGTCCTGAAAGTAAAGCAAAAAACCCTCTGGAAGTGGTTGAGCAGACTTTGACCTGCTCCCTGCAGCTTCATCATTGGCTCAGCTCCTTCCTTCAGTTGCTCATTTGGATGGAGAAAGACGTGCTGCAGAGACTGATGGGAAGGGTAAAATATCCTTAGGAGGAAAAAGCTTTGAAAGAAAAAATGTTTTCTGCTGTAGGCAAGAAGATCTGTGTTGCCTGAGAGTCGATCCACATGTGGGCTAAAATCCTGTCTCTTCTGAGTTCCCATGCTTCAGGACTGTGGGACAAGAAGTGTTATTTTACTATTAATGAGTGGGTGTCCACAACTGGTGTCTCAGATAATGAGGACCTTATTCCATGCTTTGTGGGCTGACTATGGCTATTGAAGTGAATAATCTGGTTTAAGTACTCCCAGGTTTGCTTTGCTATTCACTATGCAACTGGAAGCATCTATCATTTATGAGAAGAATATACTCATAGTTTTTCTTTTATGTTCCACATTAAAGGGCTCTGCATATTTATTAACTGATGGCAGTGAGCATTATATACTTCCCATTTGTTTGTGGTGGACTGTATTTCCTGCTGTTAGCAGCCCAGCAGAAAGCCAAAGAAAGGGTTTCCAGGAGTAGTGGCACTTAGGCTTTTCCATTAGATTTTCAAAAGAATATTACATTCACAAAAACTGTTTTCAAAATATGAACATTTACAGATGACAACCAGGCAAAATGATAGAAATGCACCTTCCATGCAGCTGCCAGTACTTTTTCCTCTCTGTACACTTTCAGTCACATCCCATTTTGCATTGGCTGTTTTTCATTTCACATTGGAAATGGAAGTGCTCCTTTTTCACAGTGCTGATCCTTCTTTCAAGGCTGGTCAACTTCAGTGTTTGCTTCCTGCAGGGTTTTCTACAAATGTGCATAGCCTTCTGTGGTGGAAAATGTAACAGCAAAGCCACTATTTTCTATATTTTCTATACTATTTGCTATATTTTCTTTCTTGCTTGCACAACAAGAGATGAGACCGCTCCTCCTGAACAGAGCCCTCTTTTCACAGAATCACAGAATCTTCATGGTTGGAGGGGACCTCTGAGATCATCGAGTCCAAGCATACACACTAAAAAAAAACCCACCCACCAAAGGAACCCCAAACAATCAAAAACTTATTTCATCCCTTGATGAAACAAGTTTCCAAGACTTGCACTCTTACATGAAGTTGTATCATGTTTTCTTCTGTTTCCTTCCACCGCACCCATCATTTTTGGTAATTTTTATTATATTTATAACAAGACTATGTATTTATTTATTTAATCAGAGTGCTTCTCCTGCCTTCTCCTGC
>VZRU01007191.1:89407-103220 GCA_013398155.1 Pedionomus torquatus | reverse complement strand
CCATATGTCAGGCAGTCTTACAGCAGCAGTAGGGTGAAGTTGTTACTGCACAGATAACATGGAGAGGTTACGAAAAACTGCCTGAAGGGCCAGTGGCCACTGTCGGTTTCTATGTGCACCAGAGAGCGGTGACCTGCTTGTGCAGGCTGCCTGATAAAGCATAGAACCAGGGCTTGAAAGAGGGCAGTGGGGGAAGTAGGTCTTCAAAACTACTGGAAATGTGTTTGGAGCAGCAGGAAGACCTCCTTTCTGGAGGTACTAATGAGATACTTATTTTCTGAGTCATTGACATAACATAATGAGCACTTTACACCTGTTTTTGCCGGCTTCACACAAAAACTTGATGCATCCANGTCATAGACTTTTTGTCATTAAACTTGTAAGTACACCTTGGGTCAGTGGTGCCACTGGCATGCTTTAAATTAGACACGGGCTTCAGTATACCTCATTTAATTGAAGTGACTCTTGAGCATGCTACTGTTCCTTTACTTTTAAAAAATATGAATGTGTATTAGCAAATATTATAACTCTAAATTTATTTGTCTATATGAGGTTACTAGAAAATTATAAGCTCACTCTAGAAAAATGCTACATTTAATGTATTAGTTAGTTTTTAGGTTAATACAAATTTCACTTTCTTCCTTGAGCTGTTCAGGTCCAGCTGTACAGAACTGGACATGATGTTGGCATGAATGAGGCTTTTCTCTCAGCTCATTGACGGTGGTAGTGAACTTCACTGTCGTGTGTGTTTTCTTTGTAGATATATTGTATGACTGGATCTTTTTGTACCTCAGCCCATGTCTAAAACTGTGTACTAGTGGAGCCTTTATATAATGATATAGGTTTTGCTTTGTATAAACTTTCCCAAACAAAAATCTGTATAAGTATTCCCCAAAATTTCACCTGGCTACACTACTTTTTTTTTTTATTTTTTATTTTTTTTAATGTATCTAAATTATTATTTTATTGCTGTTTAGAAGAATGAACTTGAACTTCTGTGTACATCCAGCTTTTGAGCAAGGAGAAGACATAATTTTTAAAAGCTGGTTTGAAAGTCAGGAAAAAAACCAAGAAGAGCAAAGGTTTAATTTACTTGGGGTTGTTTCTTAGACCTTTTACCTTCTTTTGCACAAGTAAAAACAAGGGTGACAAAATCTGAGAAGGCTTATTTCATTGTGCCACTGATAGTCAAATAGCGTAAGATGGCCTCGTGTCTTTTTAGTCTTGGATCAGCAGCAGTTTCTGTGCTACCTGTAGTTTGGCTAAAGGTTTGCCAGCTTCTCTCCCCCCACTCTTGCTTTTAAATGTGACATATTACGGTGCCGTCTAGTTCTTTTTGTAGCACATCATTAATGACTGGAAACTTGCCTTCTTGCTTAATATTTCCTGCTTGGTCTGTGTCTTGCAGGCAGATGCTAAATTTAATAGAAATCTGTT
This sequence comes from Pedionomus torquatus, assembly GCA_013398155.1. Taxonomy (NCBI): domain Eukaryota; kingdom Metazoa; phylum Chordata; class Aves; order Charadriiformes; family Pedionomidae; genus Pedionomus; species Pedionomus torquatus. Next base: position 101,783 of record VZRU01007191.1, on the reverse strand, counting down.
AACCAAAGAACTCTCTTTAGAACTCCCACCCCTCAATAAATTATAAAAAACAGAACAACATGCTGGAGCAGGCTGTGAGGTAAAAGAGTTGTGTCCACAAATGTCACTGTGAAGGTAGCCTGAATGTTGATGGTTTGGAAAAATAAGTGTGAAAAGGGATGCAGGATGGGAAATACAAAGAGCAGAGAGGACAGAGATGAGAAGGTGGTAGAGAACCATAGCTGTGGAAAGGGAAAGGTTAAGGGATTATGTAGACAGCAGGCAGGAGATTTAGTGAATTTATATTTATCCTGTAAGCGATGTCAGAACCGTAACCAGCAAGTGCCTTGAGCTGCTGCGATGGTGCTGTAATGGTTCAAAATAGTAAGACGAGATAAGGAAGGGGATGCAAGTTAGGATGGATTCTGTGCCATGTTCTGTTGACACATTTTAGAAACCATATACAAGGGCTCCTGTTCCTAGCTTCATGCTTAAGTGTGTAATTGTACGGTTAGCAACAGGTACTCTTGGCAAGAGATGTGAAGCCTCTCTAATTAAGCTAAGACTATGTGTTGAAGCTACCTCTGTAGGCATTTCATGTGCCTGATAAAATTTGCAGTAATGTGTTTTCTTTTTAATAGTGTTTATGGATGTGGTCTTAGTTCCTTCAAGGCTGCAAAGGAAAGAAGTAGAAAGTGCTACTAGAAAATTACGAGGGGGTGGGAGGTCTCATTTACAAATTTATAAATTAATATATCTTGATGGATTTTGGTAACTGTGAAGCTCAGTATTTGCTTCACATTGGTTACTATATCTCTGGGTGGGGAAAGGCTTACGTGTTGCTACCGATTCACAAGCTGTTATTCTGTCTTGTTATTCTTAAATGAAAATACTTACAAAGTTAGCTTATGCAGGATTTTATCCAATATGTACTTAACTGTAGCTGAAACAATTTTTGTGTTGGATAAAGCTCATTACTAATGTTGAATTAGTTTTTTTCCACACTCACATGTTGTTGATTAATGAACGAAATCTGAAAATTCTCTATCCTAAAAATGATTCTCTTGCCTTTCATTTTAACTCTGTATTTCTTGTGTGTTTCAACTGACAATGTAATTAATGTTTTGACTGCTAATAAACCAAGGTAAGTGGACTTAGATGTGTGCCTAAGGACTTACCTGATACAAGGTTTAGGATAAATGTTAATTTCAGTAAAGACTAACAGCGTAGATAAATATTTCAATATACTGGTGACGCCTGGTGCTGTATTGTGGAGAAAAAAACAAATGTGAAAAATGCAGGTATCCTTAGACAAAGCTAGATACTTAATGCGGACAAGTTGAAAGGATAATTACTTATTTAAAATGTAAGTGTAATCTTTTCACTTTACTCAGTTTTCATTTTTCTGACAGCTTCGAGTAAAATTTTTTAGATTCTTTATTGTCATGCATGTTTGGACACTGGCTGAACAGTAAGGGTAGAGCTGTAGTAACAGTAAACGGCAAGTGGAAAATCAATAATACAATGCAGCACTGCTTAGATCTCCAAATTGCAAATTGTCTGTTTCATCCTGTGAGGTTGGAAGTGGCTCCTGTGAGATACAGGGTGCTTTCTGCTTGCAGGTGCTTCGTATGCTCTTCTACTTGGAAAAAGCTTTTGGCACCCCATGAGGCTGCATCTTCTCATGCCTTGAGATGCTTTCACCAATCTAAGCATCTTCAGTGTATTGGTACAGGTCTAATGTAGGAGGCAGCTGAGAAGCTAGCTATCATTTGGCCTAAGATTAGAGCTAAGGTGAATCATTAGTGAGGAAGTACTGTATTTTCATTTTTTGGTTGTATTTGCCTAGATGGAGTTAGATGGAGTTTTCTGTATAGGCCAGGCATATATAATAACATATATCAATACTCCTGAAATTACTGTATCAAAAGAAGAGATTTGTGCCTTTTCTATGGGAAGGTGAAATAGGGATTCTGGGTTTTGCCAGTATAGTTGCTGATGGTCCCATTGAACATACAGTGTATCAAATTCTCAAGGTTTAAACACGTAGGTGAAAGAATGGTTTATTTTCTCCCTCAAAAAACGCAGGTGGGTTGGGAGAGTAGTTATTTTGTTGATGAAATGCTTCTTTTTTGTAACACAGGTCTCAGTCCTTCTGAGTATTTTGGCTCATTAAATCACACACAATGAAACTGGCTCTTTACATCTTCTTATTCTTTCTTTCTTTTTGCAGTCTCCCTCCACTGCTCTGTGCAGATAATGTCAACCTATTGGCAAGGTTCGTAATGTCCAGATAATCTTTCTCTCCTTTTCCTGTTAAAGTCAAGCTGTCACCACATGACTTCTATGTCTTTCCCTGCTGCATATGGAAAATACCGCCTTCTAGTTCCCCCTTCAGCAGAGCTTGTCTGTTCCCTTTTTCTTTGTTTGCTTAACTGCAGCCTATTTTCTTCCCTAGCCTTGGTGTCTCAGAGACCCTCTCTAGACCTTACAAATTGTCTTCTTGTTCCCGTTGGATTATCTTGTATTCACTCTGGTTTAATTCCTTGTTGGATAGTGAAAACACAACTGCAATAATTCAGCAGTAATTAAAGTACTAGTAAAGCTTTTTCTTTCCGGCATAAAACTGAAAAAAAGAAAAAAAGTCAAAAAGCCCCAAGTACTCTAGTACTCTTAAAACTCTTTTCTTTCTTCAATCCTCCACTGTCAGTTTATTTTATCCTTTCCAGGTATAAGCACTCAGTTCATAAAAGAGTTCCTGTTTCACTTTTTTTCAGGGTTTAACACGTTTTTGATGGGGGTGTACTGATAATCAGCTTTTGTCATTTGAGTGTTCTGTCAAGATAGATGCTGTTCTCCAGCTCACAGTTAATTAGGACAGTAGTAGCTCAACTGTGAATAGTAAATATCCTATTTGTGGATGCTGTTCAAGGGAGTTGCTGAGAAACTCGATTAAGGAGAACCCAGAGATGAAGAATGAACGTTGATGCTTTCATACTGTCACATTTAGAGGAAAAGTTTCTCCTGGCTGAAAGTAGAGCTGGAAACTTGAGATAAAACAAACCATATCAATCTATGGAAGGTTAAGTATATATATAAAATTGATCAAGGTTGCTTACAGGTAGAAATGAGGTGGTGTGGTCCATATACCACAAGTCCTTTTCAGCAGTGTTTGCAGACAGAAATAACTCCTGCAATAATTGGAAAGCTGGCCATTTCAGATAGTTACAGTAAGAAACATAGGTATTGAGTGGCTGCAAAATGATTTCTCTTCAAAGGCTTCCTTTGGAAAAATGTTAAATGAGTCAACATCTTCATTAAAAACACTTGTTATTTTTCCCTTGTTTACTTAAACCTCAGGAAGAAGTAAACAATCTGAACTGAAGACATGCTTTGCTCCTTGCAAACATTGTCTCACAATGAAATCTTCCCCATAGCAGCCCTCTTTGGAAGAGAATTGTACTTCAGAATCCCCCAAAATCAAGATTTGCACCAGGCCATTTTTTGTCCTGGTGTTGTAATACGTAAATTTACTGTAAAAGAGCACATGTTGCAGAGATAACAGGGTATTTCTGACAACACAGCATATAACTTTATTCATATGGTCAGTCTTTGTGCCCGCTTTTTTTTGGTCTTTCACGCAACTGCAACAGAAGCGAAAAAGAAATGGGATTACAAAAAGAAAACAAACAGTGCCCTCATCAACCCAAACAGTATCAGGAGAATTTACAGCAGGACTTAATAATTTATTAGATGTAGAGAGACCAAAAATCAGTCATAAAAAATTTCAAGTTAGTGGTGAAATCCTCTGGAAATTGCTGCATAAATCTCAGAAGGTAATGGTATATTTGTATTGTCTCCAGGCACGGGGGCTAGTGAAACCTTTTTGTCTCAAGAAGAGAGTGTCTGCGTGTGAAATATCTTTTAGGACTGGTTCCTGGACCCCTTCTATCTGCCAGGTGATGCCTGGGAACTGGTCAGCAAGAATACTAATTGGCACAGACCAGATTTTAGTCAGGCAATGCCCTAATAGTTTGCTAGCATTTTTTAATTTGTTTGTTTGTTTTGGGTTGTTTTTTTTTGTTGTTGTTTTGGATGCTCTTAGCAACAGAGTCTAACACAAAAGTACTCTGAAGAGTCAGGACGTCAGTTAGTGTTGTGTTTTTTGTTTTAATTTTTATAGACACAGACTCCAAGCCCTATAGTGGAGTGCAAAATGATAAGTTGTTATTTCTTGGAACAGTAATTGCAAAAATGCAGACAAGACGCTCTATGGAGTGCTATGTGTGCCACAGAGCTGATACTGAACATATTTTTGATTCTATTTCTTTAGGCTTTTCAGAATAAAAGACAGCTGATTTCTTCACTTTTGTGCTCTTACTTTAAATGCTTTTCAATCAGAGAGTGGTGGTTACTCTTGCATTAGATGGGATTGTTACCTGGGATGTGAGTTAGCTCTGGAACTATATAATACCAGCCTGAATTTAGGTGACTTGAAGGATTTATCTCAAGATGTTCGGTGTGCCATTAGGTGGAGTGCACCAAACACACTGCCCCTGCTTGCCCCTGCTCTGTGTGAAATTTCTTGAGCTCCATCCTGGGAAAAGGAAGGAAACAGCAGAGGCTTTTACAGATGGTTCTGTGAGTGATTCAGCGTGCAGACTCAGCTGTTTGCATGAAATAGCTCCAGCAGCTTGCGGTGCCCCTGCCAGTTGCTAGGTGCAGATCTAGGGAGGCTTTTCTGTTTTGACTGGAGAATCCACTCACGTTGCCAGGATTTCCGGATTAGTTTTCTCATACAGTCTAGCAGTTGGTACTTTACAGTCGCCAGAATGGAGAAGAGTTGAGCAGGAATTGCCAGTCCCCACACCAAATGATGCTGCTGGCTTATGGGTATTACAGTGAAAATAGTGACATCTAAGTGGAAAACGAACAACACACAGTTTTAGGACAATTTGTTCAGGACAATTCTGGTTGTTTTTTCTGTGTGGGCTACACGCACCAAATAAGTGCCAGTTTTCATCCTGTACCTTCTTGAGAATCAGAAGGGCTGGTTCGTTTCTTGTGCAGAAGTATTTATGATGTAATTTCAGGGAAAACACAGCAAGACAATGCTTAATTCATGTTTTGATGGTGAGACTGTGCAGTGATTTGTGTAGTTGGCCTGAGTTTTAACTTAGGTAAATGGGGGAAAAATAGGACTGTAGAAGAAGAAATTCCAGGAGCTGTATGCTGGGATGTGTGGGGAAGAGAAGAACACTCCAGTTGTGTAGATATTTCAGTGGTTATGTGGTGCATTACAGAGAAGATGGGAGTACTGACTACACCCTTCCAGTGTTTGCACCTGTATTTTGTGTGTGTGTTTTTTTTACTGTTATTTAGACACTCTTTCCAATGAAAGAGTACATCGTTCATAAAATCTATGATCCCAGCTGCTAAGGTAATTTTTACTAATCCAGTCGTTTCCCTCCTTATTTTTCACTTAACATGAAGAGGTGAGCTGTTGCATTTCGGTTCATGTAAAGAAACTTGCAATCTCCCTGCTCTATTAGAAGCTTGTGCAGCTTATGAATGCAGTAAGAATCACAGGGGATTGGGTTGGATTGGGGCAGGAGGGGAAATATAAACTGTAATTCTCCTTTGTAGACCCATTAGGTTTGATTCCTACTCTGGCCTTTCAGCAGCTCTTAGCTCACCTTCATCTTCATTGGGATGAATATATCAATACCATGCCTAAACCCATATATTGAATATATCAATACCATGCAATACCCTTCAGAGGCCATCACCAGTTGCATCTCTTCTTCATTTCCCTTTTCTTCAGGACTTTCTAGTTCTTTTCACAGGAATTTCTTCATGGCACCTCTATGTTCCTACTTTTTTTTGGAAGTGAGGCAATATACTGTGTTGGAAACCATCTGTTGATAAACATAATTCCCTGGTTTGCTGATTCCTGTAATTATTTTGCACAGAGTGTTCAAAGAATAGTTTCAGATTCATACTAATCATTGCTTACTTTTGTCTCATTGACTTTTTTTTTCAACACCAGTTGCTATTTTTGATCATCATTTTGAGTATGATCTTGAGTGAGTCTTTGGACAGTGATTACTGGAAGTACTGTTTTTTGAAGCTGCACGCTGTATTTTGCATAGTTTTTTTTGGTTGGTTGGTTGGGTTGGGTTGTTTTTTTTGTTGTTTTTTTTTTTATTTATTTTGTTTGGTTTGTGTTTGTTTCGGATATTTGTTTTTGTTGTTTCGTTGTTTGGGTTTTTTGTTGGTGTTTTTTTGTTTTGTTTTGAGGGGAAGTTTGGTAGTTTACTGGCTCAGTCAGTTATCTTGGCTCACTTGTTATAATTTTGTTTTTCTTGGTAACATACTGTCTGCACAGGGTAATGTATATATATGCATATCTGCATACATCCTCTAACTTACCTGTAATGGCCTATGTAGTTGTAAGGTTTTTACAGTATCCTAGTTGTTTTTATGGCTTTGTTTTGCTAACTGCAATTTACAATGATCAGGTTTTATAACAACCAGGTTGTACCTTAGAAACTTCAGCTTCTTCACCTTCTTGTTCACTAACCAATTTATTCCTACCAATTTAATTTCTTTCATCAACTTCAAAATCAGAAAATGCTTTATTTTCGAGGTCTGCAAGGCTGATCCATCTCAACTCATATTTTTTTCTTTCTGAAAACCTTAGTGGAATTTACATATTTTTGAATTAATATATGACATTTTCAGTCTCTATAGTATGATTTTTTGCCCATTCATTATATTTGCATGGTTTTGTGAAATCCTTAATGATAGTGAGATGGTTCAGGAATAATTGAAATGTTTCTGTATCCTGCAAGGATTTTCATATAGCATGAGGAAAGAAACAGTTTTTGAAAACTAAATCCTCCTTCCTTCCTAGATGAATTTCCTGTTGAAACTCTTAGCACTGCTAACATACTCTTCTGTAGGAATATTCACATCTTTTACATTTTTTTTTTTTTTTTTTTTTTTTTTTTTTTTTTTTTTTTTTTTTTTTTTTTTTGTCATGAGGTAATAAATAGTTCAGTGGATATCTCGTGTCCTGGAAAAACAGATATAAACTGAATGTTTTTGTATTCGTAACTCCAACATCTGTCTTTTTATAGTTCTTTTTCATTCTGTGAATATTTATGCTGTTCTTTGTGATCAGAGCTGTGTGTAATCCAAAAACTACAAGAGAGTTCTATTTATTTTTAATTTTTTCCATATATAGCTGGTATACTGAGGATGGAAAAACTCGTTGCATTTGGTGTGTTTCCATTAACTTCCTTTTAAGATCTCTGGCTGTATGTTTTACTGATGAGGAAATACAAGGGAAGATGCCCATCATCCAGAGGTCATCTTGAGGGCACTGATAGCAATTTTGGTACCTTCCGGCTGCTTAGCCAAGCTGTGCTTTGGTGGTACCCCAAGAAGGAAGAAAACTGGCAAGTGTTGACAGGTATGGCCCATGAGGTGTCTGGGCAGTTATGCCTGTGATGTCCTCGCTCCTCTCCCACTTTTATCTATGAAGCAAACCTCTTTGCTTTCAGTCTTGGCCACAGAGGTAATCTGTTGAGGAGGGAACTTCTTTTTTTCTGTTCACTGCATCAAAGTGATTCTTTTCTCCTCTCTCCTAATTCCTGCTTTTTTTTTAAAGAACAAGCAAGTAGGCACAGTGACATGTAAATTAATTCACTGACTTGATGGTACTCAGAGAAGACAAGAAGAGCTGTGTTTATGGTGAACCTGCAGAGCTGGTTTGTGCCCTACATAGTGTTTGGCACTTCTCTGAGAGATCCAGAAGGAATTGCATTTTCCAGCCTCTCTCTGCCTTCTCTGTCTCCAGAGGATTCACTGCTTACGCAGAAACCAAAATGTATACTGGAGGAGGATTCTGAGTGTTTTGTTCTGCAGGTTGAATGCTGAAGAAAAGTTATGAATCCAGAGGGAAATCGGTTTAACAAACACTGTTTTCCATTTGTGTCCATACAGATTTGATATTGCTTTGTAATTAAAATTGGATCTGCTTCTACGGAATAATGTTCTTCTTGTCTTGAACTCTGTAGCCTTTCCCATGCATTCCTGAAATAGAACACTGAATGTATGCTTAAAAAAGGAGGGAAATAAAAGGGAAAGCACTGTCTTCTTAAAGGTGCATTGGGATTCCTGTAGCAGTATTTCTTTCCAGAAATGTCATGAGTTGAGTTTTCTTGCCGAGAGAGAGGTTTCTGCTTTATGAACAAGATAATTGTATATTTCTGTTCAAAGTAAACATTATTCTGACACATTTCATGACCACAAGATATTTTATGCACTCATTGGAATAAACAACACACAGGGCTGTCTCAGGCACTTTGTCAGTGGATAATGTCATGCCTGCTTTTACACATCTTTCAGCTAAATCAGAGATCAAAACCAAACTCCAGCACTTGAGGGCACACGGGGAAGATTTTTGACACTCTAGAGGAAAGTGAGTCTGTAAAACCTTAATGATTGCTCCTTCATCTATGCAGATTCCCTTTAACTGGTGCCAGACCTGCTGTAATATTGATGACATCCTTCACCTTGTTAATGTCCCAAATGTAACAGAGCGTATGCTGGTAGTCTAATTTTGTTCTTTATGTAGGGAGACCACAAATTGTGAAGACTGAATATAAGGATGTGAACTATGCCTACACGTTTGGCTTTTTGTTAAGTGGATGAAAATTGTTTAAAATTCTGATTTTTGTGCACTGGGCATATCCCATGCCTTATCTGGTGGGTGAAGTTTTATTAAGTGAATTCTGGAACAGTTCCCTGACAGTGAAGCAATAAATAAAATGCTGTAAGATATAATGGTGAAGTCACATGTTGAGCAACTGCCTTTATCTCCAGGAGAGTATGAGAGTGCATGGAGGTGAAAATTGCCTGTTGCTTTCCATGCATCTTGGTCTGTGTGGTTTGGAGTTTTTGTGAAGTGTCTAGCAGTTACAGCATAGCGGTTGTTGGTGAGAAATTAGACAGGGGTCAGGAATATTTAGCCGGACTGAGTAGTAGTGGAGTTCAGATTTACTGGTTACTGTATGGGTTTGAAAATACCTGCAGTGGAAAGCGACAATGACCCGTAATTTCCTGCAGTGGAAAGCGACAATGACCCATAATGATGACAATGACCAGTAATAGTTACTACTCCTGGGAAATGGGCTAGCAGATATGGTTTAGCCCTTCAGAGAAATAAGAGATGCTTTCCATAACTTTTTTTGTGGTCATAGTGGGACCATTCATCCCCAAATGACTATTTATAGTGTTCCTATGGGGCACACTGAGAGGTGAGAGAGCACTGAGTATAAAATACACTGTTGGGAGAGAGAGTATAATGGAGACTGTTTAATTTGGAGCACTTCGTGTTCTACAAGAATGACTGCAAATTTCCTAAGTCTGGAATAGAAACGCTAATGCTCTCCTTTGCATATGTAGGTACATTCATGTGGGAGCATCTTCTGTGAGATTCATAAGCATTGAGTTCCTCAGGTGACTGTGTGGGATGGAGTGTCTTGCACTGAAGTGGAGCTTGTCTGCTGCAGAGCTCATGAATGAGAATGTGTTTTGCTATGTGTAGTGTGGAAAAACGAATTATCATTCATACTTATTGCCTGCCTCCTGAGCCTCTCTCGTTTTGCAGAGAGAGGAGATGGGACTTCCATTGATCGCAGCTTAGCTGTGACACTCTTCCCGGGTTTTCAGGGTCACTCTGTCCCTCCAAAGTGCCCAGGAGAAAAGGAGCTGTCTCTCTGCTCTCTCTGCATTGTTGCTACTCCAGAGCTGGACAGAGATTAACTGATAAATGTCTTTTTCTGTTAGGTGGGACACATATTGTGTCCCAGAGAGATGTTAAGCATTAAGCTTTCCTGTGTCTTCTGCTTCTCACAGAGATAGCTATGACTCTGTGCATGGCAGGGCTACTGTCAGCCTCAAGTATTCCAGGTACTCTGAAGCATTATGTTTTTCTGTATTATGTACAAGGTAGCCATTCAGGAGTACAAAGAGAGAGCACAGCAGAGGAAGCATTCAGAATTTCCAAAAATTATACCATGTGCCTTCCAGAAGCTTATAATTTGGCAAAGACAGAATCATGTTCCTTTCAGAGCCCATGGTTTCTCAGTGCTACTATTGCCACAGGTTTTCAGTGTATTCTTTTCTGCTCTCTTGTGAAAGGGGCTGATAATATTTTCCTCCACTCTAGTAATTTGTTTTTTTCTACCATACTACTTTTGCAGAATTTGCTGTTTTAAAATGATGAATGTGTGTCTTACATGTTTGGGTGACTTTCATTAAGAATGTCTGCTGTTTAATTTCTGTAGCTTAAAAAAACCCACACCAAACAACCAAAACTCCGATGCTTCAGTTGTCTTAGCCTATCTAATGAATGCAAGGAGCTTAGAGCCAACATGGAAATGGTGGCTTGACACAGGAAGTGAAGCATGTGGAGTGCATTTCCATGGGCAGCAATAACAGTGTCTACTGTGCTGTCACAATAACATCTCAGAGCCAAAGGCATGGATAAGGACCCCATTTCGCTGTTAACAGAACACAAAGTAAGATACGCTTTCTAGTCACATCTGAGGACATGGACACCCACTGAAATAGTATGCTATCCAAATGAAACAGCTTGGTGCTGGAGGCATGCACAAAGGAATATGCTGAAGCAATGGACTGGAGAAAAGATCTTTGCATCATCATTTGGGGATTTACCAGTGGAGCAAAATGGCATTTGGCAGGCCAAAGGACATGATACTGAATAATCTTGTCATGAAATTATAGTATTGAAACAATGTCTGGATTTATTAAACCCTTGTTTACACAGAGGTCAGAAGGAATAATGATTTTTTGATAATTTTAGGAAATGAAGTTGGTGTGTGTTAGGAGAACATCAGCTTTGTCATACTTCAAAATTAATTGAGCAAGTAAGAGCTTTTTAAAAGCCTTCTTTGACAGACCAAGGATGTGTGGGTTGTGAAGCTGTTTCTACTCAGTGCTTCCAAGAAGGTAATAAATATCTGGACACCTAGCAGTAGAACTCCATTTTCAGTTAATAAATGATATTTAATAATACTTCTTTGTTTTGAGTTTGGCATGGAGAATCCTGAATGACATTATAGTGCCCAGTTGTGTGCTGGCTGGGTCACAGTCTTCTGTAGAGTCTCAACTCTGTTGAGCTTTTCAGCTTCTACAAAATTGCTGTACTTTTACCCAGCAAATTATGTGCACTCTGACCTTGGAATGGTATGGTTTCCGATATGATAAGCAACTTTCAATGCCCCAAAAAATAACAATAGTAGTGGCATCTGTAACACAAAAGTTTTAGTGCGAAAAACTCTGATGTTTACTAAGGTGTTAGGGAACATTGCAGTATGGTAAATGTGCTGGTGAGCCGCTTATTGTCTTCCAGTGTAGTTTGTTGCTTTGGAGGAAAAGTTAAGTCACTGGAGAAAATGAAAATTAATTTAGATTAAAAAAAAAAAAAAAGTAAAAAAAAAGTAAAAGTTTCTGGTGATTTGTATCAGGTATTTGGCTAGATTAAGTTGAGTTAGACAAGATTAGTTTACTAAACTAGAACAGGCAAAATTAAGCTAGATAACAGACTTCTGGTATGAGGCAGCCAGCTTAAATGTTAGTGCTGAAAGACTGCAGTATGTTTGTTAGAAAATTAGGAAGTTAAAGAACTTAAATACTTTTTAATGAACACTTCACAATTGGCTTTTAAAGGATTGCTTAATATGATTAAGGATTGTGTGGTGAAAAATGCCAACTGACTGACTACTTTAAATTCCTGATTAAAAATGTGAAGGGGAACCGGTTGCATGCTTACTTCATTATTCATGAAGTACTCAGAGATTTTATGTGTAAGGTTTAATATAGCACATGTGAATTATGAGAGTGGTTTTCTTATTTGCAACAGATTTCCCCTTAACTTTATTGGATAACCAGAAGTGAATGCAAGTGTGTATAAGTGCTCTCCTTACTGCTGACACTAGAGATGTAGGAGTGGGATATGCCAATACCTATACCTTTCATTACACCTAAATTTTAGAGTACTTAAAATTATTTATCTCATCAATTACAACTAGGCTGTATAGCAGATTAAATGTTTGTTAACTGCATTGAACCAATGTCTTTGGTTGAATATGACAAGACAGAAGTTTGGGTACTTTAAAATGCATTGATGCCAGTTACGTTAGCACGTAACTAACTGGATGGCAGAGTGGATTTAAAGGGAAGTTAGAAGTTATGTGTACTGCTTTACAATACAGTACAGTAACAGATAGTCTGTGCTACTGTGGGAACAGGGTTGTAATTTACATCAGCTTTAAGCAAAACTTTACCATGTATAATACATAAA
>VZRU01007191.1:68652-81131 GCA_013398155.1 Pedionomus torquatus | reverse complement strand
CTCTCCAGCCATTCTCTGCCCAACCTGTATTTGTGCCTGGGATTGCCACGTCCCAGGTGCAGGACCCTGCACTTGGCTTGCTTGAACTTCATGCCATTTGCATTAGCCCACCTCTCAAGCCTGTCCAGGTGCCTCTGGATGGCATCTCTTTCCTCCAGTGTCTTGACTGCACCACTGAACTTGGTGTCGTCAGCAAACTTGCTGAGGGTGCATTCTATCCCACTGTCCATGTCTCCGACAAAGATGTTAAATAGCACCGGTGATGTTCAAGTATGTACAAGTTTATGTGAAAAGCTAGGTACAGTTTCAGCAGATTAGATAAATTGTATCTTCATAATAAGATGTATCTGAGATGAACAAATAAAGAGAGAATTAGGGTCTTGCTTTCTTGGGAAGCAGTCTGATTCAGGTAAATGTGGGCTTAATCTAGGTCTTGTGCATTCTCAGTGGATGACCTGAAGGGATTAGATGACAGAGTTTGCTCTCTTGTTTTTCACAGATAGTTCATGTCAGTAACACTTCCTTCAAAACAATGAATTGACATTTTTTATGAAAACTCTGTACACCTTTAAAAGGCTGAGAGACTTGGGTCTTTTTAACCTGAAGAAGAGAATACGGAGAGAGGATATACTCAACACCTAAAAATACTTAAAGGGTGGGTGTCAAGAGGAAGGGGCCAGTCTTTTTTCAGTGGTCCTCAGTGAGAGGACAAGAGGGCACAAACTTGTACATAAAAAAATATCTCTAAACATGAGGAGGAACTTCTTTACGCTGAAGGTGGCAGAGCACTGGAACAGGCTGCCCATCGACATGTTGGAGTCGCTGTCTCTGTAGACATTTAAAATGCACCTGGACACCTTCCTGAGCAACCTGCTCTAGGAGGACCTGCTTTGACAGGGGGCTTGCACTAGGTGAGCTCTAGAGGTAACTTTCCATGCTGTATCATTCTGTGATTCTGTCACTATGTCTGTGCAATTAAGAAATAAATAGACCAGCTTTTTTCACTAGAGAACTTTACATTTAACCAATTTCCATGGCATGTTCCTAAAAGTGCAAATAGATATTATGGAAATTATGGAAATAATTTTGAAATTTATTTTTAATTATTATTTTTAAAATAGCTGGAATATTGAGGTTTTCTGTTCCCCTTTTGGATGATAAGTACTTTGTATGTTATGAATTTTATTGTATGATCAATTACAAGAGGACAGTATGCATGGCATTTTTGTGCATTTAATCACAGAATCATAGAACTGTTTAGGTTAAAAAAGATCTTGAAGGTCACAAAGTCCAACTGTAAACCTAACATTGCCAAGTCTGCTATTGAACCACATCCCTAAGTGCTGTGTCTAACATGTCTTTTAATTACCTCCAGGGATGACTGAACCACTTCCCTGGGCTGACTGTTCCAATGCTTGACAACCCTTTCAGTGAAGAAATGTTTCATAATATCCAATATAAATGAGTGTTTTAATGATGGTTAGATGTCTTGTAAGGAAATGTCTTGTTGCCTGTTCTTGATAAGAAAAAAACATCTATCTAGCATAATTTCCTACTGCTCCTTTTAATTAGTTCTCTGTTGGTAGTGTTTCTTTCTGTGCCACCTGAAGTCATTGAGTATGGGATTCAAAAGGGGCACATTGATGCTCATTTGATAATTTGCAGAAGCTGCATTCCCTTTGGGATAGAATTTTCTTGCTTCACCTGTTCAGTTTTGGTTAGCTGTTGGTGTAGCTGTCCAAATGTACTACAGGCAGTGTGGCCAGTTAGCTCTGAAGTGTTGATGTGCTTGTGTTGAGGTCTGTGCAGGTTGTAAGAGAGTGTGTACCTGCCTGGGATGATACACAGCTGAGAGAATGCTATTATATTGCTGCTTCATGGGCAGAGCTATAAAGTATTGCAGTTGTTCATTTTTTGAATGGGCTTTGACTTTGTAGATGAGTCATCCATCTGAACAAATAGGGGCTTAGAGCAGAGACTGCATCTCACCCTGAAATGCTTGGTGCATTGAACTTCCACCACCTTTTAGGATGTGTTCTTACAAAATGGTGTGCTATTGCATTTTTTTCTGTAAGTGGTTTCAGGGAAGAGTGGGATACAGTTGCTGCAATTATATAAAAATTATGCACTGTTTTCTTGTGTGGTCTCTGAGTTGAAGTGTATGGTATGAAAGTGAGAGGAAAGTTAATGGTTTTGCAATACGTTAGTCCTTGGGATTTTTCTAAAGAGGTAGTTCACCTAGCTTTGTGCATACCTTTTCCTGCTGTGTGATCTGACCTATTACAGTAGTGTATGACTGGAAGTTGCACTTGCAAGTGGGGCGAGCTGTGAAAATGCCCGGCTGCAATTCAGCTGCTACCTTGAAGGGCAATTTTCAGAAGCTTGTTTTCCCAGAGTCAACTTGACTCCTCTCTCCTACGTGAGTGAGGTCTCCCTTTGTCACAGTGGGGAGGAAGGGATGATGGAAAGAGTCATTGGACGGGTCAAATCTGCTGTGGTGCAGGTCAAGTATCTGTACTACTCAGCCTCTATGTAACAAAAACATAAAATAAAATACAGCATATGGGGAACCATAAACATGACCAGCTGAACTGTGGCCAAGTTGCATGCTAGCAATAGACAGCATCTGCTGTGTGATTCTGGTCAGAGAGCAACACTAATCTCATTGAATCATTATTTTTTATAGCTCAGTAGGTGTGGTTAATACTGTTTGCTGGGCAATATATTGATTGTTATCATTGACTTAAAGACCTTGATGTCCTGGCCAGTTAAATCTGTGGGGAATATGGTACAGGCTAACTATGGAGTCGTCACACAATGATGCATAAATTTACTGTATGGGGCATTTTAAATGAAGTGCTGTAACCCCAAATAAACTGGAATCAGGTGAATGATTCATTGTAAAATGTGGTAAAGAGAAGAAAATAATTTGAATAGTGAATGTCAGTTAAGAAATCTGCTAAAAACTAAAATGACAAGATGAAGTATATTTATCATTCCAGTTGGAAACTACACCTCACACTTAAAGCTTGTATACTGCAAAAATGTCACCGTCTTTAGTTTAGTATTTGCTGGTACTTGAATCTTCTTAGACAGATGAGAAGCATAGCTAATTTTAAGCCATCGCTAGAAATTTGGATTTGATCCAAGCAGTCCTTTGATTTCTGCCAGAACAGTCCCATTCTAGAGTTTCTGGGATATCTTTACCTGGCACTGCATTGTGCTACTTTAATGTATGCCAGATATTGAGTCCCTTGCTTCTACTGCTAAAGAGGCATGTGCTTTCCCTTCTCTGCGTCTAAGGGAAGGAGAAGCTGCAGCTGCTAACATTTCCTGTTAGCAAAAAACAAATTTCATTATCTTCCTTCTTAGCTCCAGTAATTTCCCTTTATACCTTCTCTTAAATGGAGAAACAGGAAATGTTGCTGATTAAGTATCACAGGCTCAAGTAGCTATGGCATATTTTCTGAGAAATGGCATTACATGTGTGAATCCCAGTGTTCCTAAAAGCAGCTGAGAAGATCTATGAGAAGAATTCAATACTCAAAATACCAAAAAATCAATGATAATCACATTTGAAAATGCACTTATTTCAAAATTTGTCAATATGACTACCACCTTATGTTTTTGCCATTGTAATTTAGACATACATCTAGCTGATGTTATCATCTGCATCTAGAGTGAGTGGAGATTAACACTGTGTGTCATTTGAAAACTGTGATTATAAGCTTCCAGCTGGAATTCACATTTGCTTTAGTTCCATCAATTCTGCAAGAATGGCCTCAGTGTGAAGACAGGAGGAAAAGGAAATAGAACTGAAAATAAGAAATCTCTTGTTGTAAACTCAGTTCACCAGCGGATATTGTAAACACTAATTGTCAACTTAGAATTCCAAGAAACTAATGATTTTTTTAGGAATTACAGGGGTTCCAGGTTGGTTTCTGTATTCAGAATCTTCAAATCCATGCTGAAGATCAAAATGCTGACACCAAACAGTCCAACACCTTTTAAAACAGTTCTGGGCAGGAAGCCTTATGTTCTTGTTTGCTTCAATTTTGTTTATTCAGTTTACAGACCATATCTCAGTAACCTCACTTAGAGCCTTATTTCTAAACCTTTCCCTAGAAGTAGTCATTGTGCTGGCACTTACCAGGGCTCCAAACAGCTGAGCATTTCTTAAAGATAATTATAGAGACGTATTGAGAAGGGTGGGGTTGTGAAGTAAAATCAACTGTCAGATCTTTACATCTAAACGAGAGTCAAAGAAAGATCTACTTTTCCAGGAGATCATGCTTGATTCCTGAGAGAGGGAACTGCAGGAGATTAACAGATTTAATAGAGTAAGACATTAACATTAACATTAACAACACTCAAGAAACAGTGTTGATCCTGATAACAATAGTAAAATATACAAGGATTATATTCAGATAATTTTATCATGAGAAAGCTGTGCACTCCCAGCAGTGGACTGCAAATATTAGACACTGCAGATGCTATGTATTTGGAAGGAAGGGAGGGCCTCAGGGGTCCGGCACCAGGGCACGAAGTTCTCAGGATTGCAGCCATCATGGGAGAGAACTTATCAGCAAACTTTTAAATTTATACTGAATATGAAATTTGTGGAATGAAATAATCCTGTTGAGTTTGGGTCAAGTTGCCCATGTCTCGCTCTTCCTCATCCCTGCATCTGGCTAACCTGAAAACACTGAGACTGTGAAACCCAAATGCCATCACTTGCTAAAAAGTAAGTATTTTCACAAAATTCAGACACTAGATTCTTCTAAAAGTGAAGTTTTCTCAGGCATTAGAAGATAAGTTCATCCTGGTTGCTTAAACCAGGACAGAGATGTACAGAGCCACCCAGCCTCTTGGCTTTCTTTGCTGAACCTGTTTGCAGGTTCAGCAAGTAGGGAGCTGAAGTCCTGTTCTGAAAAATACCTCAACAAGGCACTTTGGTAAGGTGTCTTTAGATTTTTTTGTACAAATCTCAACTCTGCAATGGAGTAACTTAATAATGATGCTATAGTGAAGTGACTAGGCTTAGTGCAATTTCTGCCTGTAGCGTGTGTCGTATCCTCCAGAAGCATCCTCAGAAGACGTCATTGCATTCCTGTGGTAGAAAGCTTTCCAAGTAATTGGGGTGTTAGATTAAACAAGAATCCTAGAAAGGACACTATAGAGAGGTTGGTGCTGGTCTTTTCTTGCAGGTAATTAGTGATAGAACAAGAGGGAATGGCTTCAAGCTCCAACAGGGTAGGTTTAGATTGAACATTAGGAACGAATTTTTCACAGAAAGAGTGTTTGGGCATTGGAATAGGCTGCCCAGGGAGGTGGTTGAGTGACCATCCTTGGACATGTTTAAGAGTCATGTAGATGTGGTGTTGGGGGATATGATCTAGGGGAGAACTTTGTAGAGTAGGGTAGATAGACTCCATGAGCCCAAAGGTCTCTTCCAACCTAGATGATTCTATGATTCTATGATTACTGAAAGGGATCTCTTTAGAGAAGGTAAGGACATATATGGGCTACTGAAACTTCATGAATGAAAAGTAAATGTCAACTATTTTGTATGTTCAGACATTGTCATTACTCTCTTACAATTAATTGTAGCCTCCACTTGTTACTTGGCTATCTGTAACTCTTCTAAGCAGTTTTTTGAGGACAACATTCTGCATTATAATCTTTGCAGAAGTGACGTAGTGGGTTTCTTCAGTATTAGTAAAGAGAAAATCAGCTCTATTTTGAGCTTTTCTGGTCAAGCTTCATGCTAAACAAATTAAATGTTCCTGGAATAAAGCAGTGCAGTAACAAATCGACTACTTTAAGGTGCTAGGAGGCTTAAATGGTACTCAAAGCAAAGCTCTCTCTGTCCTATTATTTTATTAAAGCAAGAATCCTTACCTGAAATTCTTCAGCTATCCCCTGACCTGGTGATTCTTATTTTTGTTGTGTAAATGCTTTTGAGGAGCAAGTAGAGAAAGTTTCCAAAGATTTAAATGTAAAATTATGAATGCAACAAAGGAATTGAAGCTGAACTGCAAGTAGTTGTATTTCCCTGGTGGTTTAAGTGTGTACTTAGCTGTTTGACCTTCAATGATTCCGACTCCGTATGTTTTACCCTAAGGGTCTCAACTTCCAAGGATGATATCCCTCTGTTGAATGATTTGAGGACACTGTGATGTTGGTTAATACTGACACCATGGCCATAACGCGTGGAGCTGGTGAGATTTTCCTGTTAGCTTTGTTGTGCATCCAGTACCTACTGTTCTTAGGAAAACTATTGAAATATTTAACGTCTGGTTCTTCCATTGGAAAGGAAAAGTGGGAGGAAGAGGGAAGAGGAAAACCAGACATAATTGAGGTTGATTCTGAAAATGGATGCAATGATACCATTATACACTGTATGTCCTAGAAAGTGCAGTATAGAAGGAATATTCACTGTACTGTATATTCTGTTTTTCTATAATCATATTAGTGGTGATATTTAATGATAGTTTCTGGAGATGAAACTATCTTCTTCTGCATATGAAATTCTTTTAATATGCTAGATACCATTCATCCTGTAATCAAAATAAGCATGTATATCTTATAGTAACCAATAGCAGTGTGTCAAAATTTAAGAAGCTGTTCTGCTTCATGCTGTTTTGTTTTGTTTTTCCGGAAATCGCTATTGACAGAAGTAAAGTTCTTCTGTCTTTAAATAGATACTAATTTTTATTTTTTCGTGGCTAGACCTCATCCAGGATTGAGAAAACTATTTTTAGCGTTTGTAGGAGGAGCATGCTACAGTCATTCATCCTCTTGCTTCTGTCGGTTTTTAAATGTGCAAGTCAGGCAAACAATTACGTGACCATGCTTCTCAGAGGATTTGTTTATGCCTTAGGGTTTGTATACATGTAGGCTTCATCACATGTTTGCAAGGGATAAATATTTCCTGCATCCATACTTACAAAGAGCTTTTTTGCATATCATCATTTGCGTCAACTCCTGAGAATATAAGTGGGAGGGTGGGGGGAGAAGATATGGCTCTTCAGCCTAATTATACTTTGAGTTTCTGTTTTGATGTATTTTTAATCTTGTTATTGGTTGATGTATATTAGCGGTTTTGATGCAGTATATGTCTTCAAAGATACTTCGTAGATTAACACAGAAACTGAACAGCTGGTTGCAGTTGCTGCTGGTGCACAAGAATCAGTTCAGATATAATAAACTTCTGCATTAGAATGAACGATGCTGATGGATATAAAGTAAGCACCTAAACAAAAAATACTATGTTGTAAAACACAGTTGCGCCTTAAAGTAAAACTCAGGATTTAGTAGCTTAAGAATTCTTGTTTGCCAAATATAGTAGTTTGACAAAGAGCTATAAACTTCTTGCTGTAGAGTCTGGAGTAGCTTTCAAGCCAAAAAGCTGCAGAAACAGTACAGTGGAAACTGGAAATTAAATGGAGGGCAACATCTAGGGTCTTACTAGCTTAGTGGTAGTCAGCTACAGGCTAGTTAGCAGGGATGTACTTAATGTAGAGAATTTATAGACCCTAATAGATAAGAGTTTTTCTGAGAAATGCAGGTAGTGTGGAACCATTTTACAGGAGAGCAGACTCAGATGTTCAATGATTTTTCAAGATTCACACAAGGAGAGAAAATGTAAGACTAGAGAAGCTTTCTTTGGTAGTGGGAGTCTCAGACCCCTCCATTCCTGTATGGTTAGAGAGACTGATATGGTTCAAAGATTGGAACAGACATTAACAGTTTTGGTGCAGCTTTTGATAAGGTTTCAGGGTCTACTTGCAAGTGAAGTAGAAATAGATAAATTACTTCAGCAGCACTATCTGTATATGTGCACCTTTTTTGTAAAGCTGGTATCATGAGTATGCAGTACCACAGTGACACATATTTGAAAGTGGTCTCCTACGGTAGTGTCTGCTTGCAAAAGTACTTGAATATCAGGGAGTCTTCCATTTTGGGGAATCTGTGAAGCCTCTGGAATGGTTACATTAAGTTGTTCAATTAGATTATTTCAGTGGACTTTTGACCTGTAAAATTAAATCACAACATGCAAAGTAGCATGTGTGGTTTTTTGGTATTGAGAGAAATTTTTGCTTCTCAAAACAAAGATTATAGATGATGCCAGGTGAAATTAAGATAGATTCCTTGGATATTTGTGGTGTGCTTCCTCATGTGCACACCCTGATTCTGCCCTTATGCTTCCTATTGATTCCCATTGGAGTAATTTTAAAAGTGTGCACCTTTGCAAAATTTGCAGTAATCCTAATCTTGGAAGTAGTCTTTAAATTCCACAGTAGAGTTCACTGAAAAAAGACTATTAGTGTGAGGTGAAAGAAGGTAAATGTTTTAAAATCTGTGGAGTGTTATCTGAGTTGTGATATACTGATATCATAATAATATCACTCAACTTAGCCTCATTAGGTAAATATGTAAATTTTAAGAATGCAGCTACTTTTCACAGAATCATAGAATGATTAAAGTTGAAAGGGACCTTAAAGGTCATTGAGTTCCAGTCCCCCTGCCATGGGCAGAGACACTTCCCACTAGACCAGGTTGCTCAAAGCCCCATCCAGCGTGGCCTTGAACACCTCCAGGGTCAGGGCATCCACAGTTTTTCTGGGCAACCTGTTCCAGTGTCTCACCACTCTTACAGTAAAGAATTTCTTTCTAATATATAATCTAAATCTCCCCTCCTTCAGTTTAAAACCATTACCCTTCATATTATTGCTACATTCCTAATGTCCCTCCCCATCTCTCCTATAGGCCCCCTTCAGGTACTGGAAGGCCATTATGAGTTTTCCCTGGATCCTTCTCTTCTCCAGGCTGAACAACCCAAACTGTCTCAGCCTGTCCTCACAGGAGAGGTTCTCTAGTCCTCTGATCATCTTTGTGTCCCTCCTCTGGACTTGTTCCAACAGGTCCATGTTCTTCCTGTGTTGGGGACTCCAAAGCTGGATGCAGTACTCTAGGTCAGGTCTCACCAGAGCAGACTAGAGGGGCAGAATCATCTCCCTCAACCTGCTGGCCGCACTTTCTTCCTTTTAATATCAACATTTACGCAAGTTTTCTTTGTGCTAACATCCTATGTTACAGTATTTAGAATATTTACCTGTCATTAGTTACCTTTTATTTTAAAAGAACACACAAAGCTTGAAACAGTTGTGAATTTTGCATTTATCTGGAAGAAAGTTGTTTATCACCATGAGTTGAATGGTGTCACTGTAGTACAGGGTCACAAGGGTTAACTTCTTGTGCTTACACAGGAAAATTGGTATGCAAGTGGGAAGCTGAATGAGTGGTAGAAAGCTTTTATCCTTT
Source organism: Pedionomus torquatus (assembly GCA_013398155.1). Taxonomy (NCBI): domain Eukaryota; kingdom Metazoa; phylum Chordata; class Aves; order Charadriiformes; family Pedionomidae; genus Pedionomus; species Pedionomus torquatus. The sequence goes on along the minus strand of VZRU01007191.1, from coordinate 71,804 downwards.
CTCCCCAAAACAGTTTGGCAGAGCTTGTGTGAGAGCCTCTATCGTTCTGTTAAAGAACAGTGGGCTTCTGTTGTATCCCTGTTAAAACGCAGTCTCTGTAGGATTTTTAACAGGGAATAGATTCCTTGTTCATGCATGTTTCTGAAGACAAACCACATGCAGATGAATAAAAGTCGTAGGCTGACACTACATCACTTATTTGCTAGCAAGACTGGTGGGGAAACAAGCAGGATTATTCACTGGGAATACAAACTGGCATTTCTGCAAAATCTTATTCTGTTGTGGCTAATTTTAAATAGGACACTGAGCTGGTAGGGCCCAAAGCTGGTCTGGAGATGCATAACACTGAGGAAGTAAACAGCAAATATAAACATTCACTGCCAAGCAGCAGTTACCTGTCTGTCTTGGCATCCTATTGGAAATATTTATGTAGTTCACTGGGAACTGATTTGTACTGGAAACAGAAGAGGAGAAGGAAGGATTTACAAATAAAGTGAGGAGCTCTGCTAATTACGTTAATTAAGTTTAGGAAAGCACCTCAGAGGGGGGAAAACCCCAGAAGTCAAAGTACTGGAGCTGTTATTTTCAAAACTGGAGAGTCACAAATTCTCAGGCTACAAATATACAGGGGTGAGTTGCAGGCAAAGTACTGAACTTGCCTTCCCAAGAAGCAAATGAAATTCTCAATCTCGGCTTCTCAAACGCAGTTTCTCAAACTGTCTCAATACCCGTTTCTCAAACCAGCCTCAAGATGTCTTGGTTTTCTGGCTGAAATAGGGATCATAGTGCTAATTTCCATCACAAAGATCCCACAAGAGAGCTGAATCTATTAATATTTGTTGGAAGTGTTATGTGACAACGATGGGAGCTTGTATTATGCTCTAAAATGAAGGATTGCAGAACTTTCTGCATGCATTTTGGCAATATTATGATATATGGACAGTTTGATAATGAAGTGGAGACCTTGGTTAACCTGGCTTCTGCAGTTCTGATGCATGCAGATCCTACAAAGGACCTACTGAAAAGGATACTATGCTGTCCTACAGATTTTTTACCTAGCTAGTTTGTGGTTCTCAGTCTGCTGAAACTGAAGGCACATTCACCTCTGAGTAAACCACTTTTATGCTTAAGAGATGAATTTTCAATGTGGTATATGAGGGCTGTGTCAACTGTATCCTTTTCCCACGTTCCATTTTTAAGTACTTGCCCATCAATTTTACATCTCCATGTATTAAGTAATGATTAAAAAAAACCCCCAAAATGTTTTCTCAAATGTTTTATTTCTCATTATGTTTTTACTAGAGACATGTTCCATCATTAGCAATGGCTTCACCTTTTTATTTACAAATCTGTGAGCTGCAGGACAGATTATTGTGAATCTAATGCACAACTTGCAAATAAGGAGATTAGAGAACCTTTTATTTTAATGTTTTGTTGCAGAAAATACTAAACAATCTCTCTGGATAGAAAGGCTTAGTATGGTGAATATAGAAGTAGAGAAGGGAATGTGGGGAGAGAGGAATACTCTTGCCCAGACAACCTTTGAATTTCTCTGATGAACCAGAAGGGTGTTTAATTCAATGGGTTTTCTTTCTCAGTTGTTCATCTTGCTTCCTTAAGGGAGTAGGCACTGAGGACTTTCCCCCCCTTTCATTTTCTGTTGCTTTAGGCTTTTACTTCATTCTGATCATGACTGCAGTTTTTTGTGAACTGGCCCAGAGCACTGTAAGCTATGATGGTATCTTCATAATGTTCTATACTGCATATTGCCACTGGTACAGCACTTGTCACTGGGCTAAAAAGCCTGATATAGAAACAGACTGACTAGAGAAGAATTACGTGTGTCCCCAAGAGACAGGTTTTTTTATGGCTAGGTTAGGCAAACAAGTCAACTTGGTAATAACTAAGTTCTCTGCTCTTGTGTGAAGAGGGCATGCTTACGTGCCCCTAATGTTGCACAAGTCTGAATTTCTACAGGTCTATAGCTTTTTTTTCTAGACAGTGAAAGAAAATCACTTCAGTAATGAACATTAAATTGCAATTCAAGTATTCCAGAGTGTTCAGAGGTTTGACAGCCTGAATATTTTAAAAAACTGACTGTTTGTGAGCCTCATTTCTTAGACAATTCAGAAGACAATATTTTACTTTACAAGAAGATGGAAAATAAATAGAGGATATCAGTTAATGTATAGACTTGTTGTAGCCCTTGTGTCTTAAACAGAATGAAAAGGAAGAGTGTGGTAGGAAACCTGATAGTGTATATGGTTGCAGTACTACAAATGAACCAAAACTAACCAGTGTATGAATGTATGTATGTGCATCTGTACAAGTAATGGTTTATGGCCAGTAATGAAGGTGTCTTGCTTTCAGATAGGGCTGTTAGCTCTTGAGGCAGATGCCTGCATTTTTGTAACAGGAGACCCCAGGTGGCCATAATCCATGCTGTGTAGGATGGACATGGAGTGCAGAACAGGTGACTGCTTGAAGTCTTGGGCAGAAGGTGATCTGCTTACTTATTTTCCCTATTTATTTTGACCACAGAAAAATGTTTTTGATGTTCACTGCAGTCAGTTGCCCCTGCCCAGATCTCAACGTGGGGCTTTTATGCTGCTGACTGACAAGTGTGGCACAGGTTCAGGGTCTGTGGAGTATCTCCTGGCTGGCTGTAGGGAGTTCAGCCTTGTCCTTCAGCCTGGCCAGGCTTCACTGGTCCCTGGGAAAAAAACCTGAAGCACAGTTGTCATAGGTCTCTAGATCAAGCTTTACCACTTCTGTACCTGGTAAAGGAGGAATATGGGGTCATAGGGAGAATGTTTAATCTTTTTCCTGCTTTCCCCAGGTTTCTCCATTTTGCCACTTCCCGAGGTGTCAGAGACCATTTTTTTTTTAGCTTTAGGCACATGCTGACCAAGAGGAAGCATCAGGATTAGAGCATCACAGACTGAAAAGCTAAGAGATTTAGTTAGGTAAATTTGTTTAGAAGGCCAACAGCATCCTGGCCTGTATCAAGAACAGTGTGGTCAGTAGGACCCGAGAGGTGATCATCCCCCTGTACTCAGCACTGGTGAGACCCCACCTCGAGTACTGTGTCCAGTTTTGGGGCCCCTACCAAAAGAAAGACATTGAGGTGCTGGAGCAGGTCCAGAGAAGGG
>VZRU01007191.1:56394-68246 GCA_013398155.1 Pedionomus torquatus | reverse complement strand
TCAGTGTTAATAATTTTTTTGGCTCTAATCCATTTCTTGCTGAAATAATTTCCAACTGATTTCAAATGCAATTGGACTGAATACTTTGAGAAATCACTCTAAGCCTCATGTATGCTTCTAGCGTATTATGTAGAAAAGGTCAGATTTTTTTTATTTGAAACTGATGATCACTGAAGAGCCTATTGCCTGAGTGATTCCCAAGCAGATTCTTCAGTAATAGAGATTTATATTTTGTAGAGCTCTTCTGAAGTCAGTAGGATCTCTTATTGGCTTCAGCATCTACTCCTCAAGGTAACTTTTGAAATTCAGGACCTAGTGTTGTGTGCTGGATTGAATGCTAGGTTTAATTTAACCCTTCTCTGGATGTGGTTGGAAAAGAAGAGGTAAGTGTTTAATCAGGAAGAAAGTATTTTTTATTGCTCTGAAGAAAACTTCTCTTTTCTCTGAGAAAGAAAATAGCCCTTTCTTTAAGAAGATAAGTAAAAGCTCTGTACTGAAAATGTTGATCACTTTGATGACTGAATGATTTAAGGGAAGGGTCATAGAAAACTTCCTTTTTACCACCCCCAGTAACGCATTTTTCTTTTTTATGTTCACTTTCAATATGTATTCAATAGGAGGTTTCTAAAATTTGAAAAGTACCTACAATGAATTTTGTTTGCACAGTTTAGCATCATATTGTTTAGTCTTATTTACAAAATTTTCATCAATAGTTCCCCCTCAGTAGTGATGTGATTTATAAAAATGGTCAGAACTGCCAGTACATATTAAAGGGACAAGAATCGCCAGTCTGATCTTGTAAATATATATTGCAATTAGATTTTCCTGGTGTTTTTGTAAGTGTAAGTGCTGTAAAGTCATCAGTATTCAGTGCTCAATAACAATAGAGAGTGAAAATATGGAAAGGGGCCACACTGGCAGGAGTGCTGTCCATTACAAGTTTTACCTACAACCACAGAAAAGAAATTCTTACTGTTACAGTTCAGCAAACATGGGAAGAATATGCTTGAGGTTAGTAGCTGGCTCAGTTTTCTTGCCTGTCCATAATGATAATTTCTGCTATATAAAGAGATCTTTTAAAATAGATCATGATCCAAGTAAAATTCTAGTATCCACTGTATACTTGTGTTTTGTTTTTTATTTGGTGGGTCATTTGTTTTAGTTTTAATTTTCTTGGCACCTTTTTCATATCAAGATCCAATTTTTGTTTTGTTAGGTTTTTTATTTTGCTTCTTGATTTTTAAAGGTATTTTCAAGCATCAAGTCTCCAGTGAAAGAAATGGGGGTTTGCTCATGATACCACAGCGGCGTCTGTAATTGCCATAAGCCATGAAACATATGCTGTTCCATGTTAGCTCTTTGTGCAACGATGCACAGAGGAGAACTGAGGAAGAAACAGTGGTAAGTGGATCACTGAACTGTGTGGAGCCACGGGGCAGTTCCTGTTGGAGTCAATGCACCAAGGCATGGCTGAAGTAGAGTACAGAAGGTTACTTTGTCCTGGTAAAGCATTGAATTTCCTCTTTTTCTCCAATAATCGTACATGCAAAACCTATTTGCTTAATCTTTCTGTATCAGAGCAAAAGATGGCTTTAAATGCTGGATTTTCCATTAGATGATTCTAAATGCTGGATTTTCTGTTTCCATTATTTTATTTAAATTTCTTTATTTCTTGGCTTTAAGCAACAGTTGTTCAATAAATATACAGTGATAAATTAGTTAAGTTTATTAAATTGCTAACTACAAAGTGCTTTTTTTCCTATTGAAAAAACAGAAAAGTCAGTATCAGGTTCCTGTAGGTTGAGTTTTTTTAGAATGTGCACTTTCTCATTTTTAATGTCTTTGGTAGCATTAGGTACGCTAAAACATAAAGGGGAAAGACTGGCATTTCCTGGAAAGAAAGATCAAAGAGCATAAAGATTGTGCAAAGTAGAGATCAGTTGTGTTTCTCAGTTTCCTAGGAAATCTCAAAGAAGATTGCCAACCCTGCTACTTCTAAAATATTTAAGATTTACACAGCTTATTGGTCAGCTTACTTTTGAACTTATGAACATAAAAGCAGAAGTAAATAATTAGCTTTTTCATCTGTAGAAAACTTTAAAATTGAAGTTAATTATAATTAATTAAATTAATACACAGATGTTTTTGGTTTACATGAAAGAAGAGTAGAGAACTGAGGCTACTACTTCGTGTTTTATTGCATAATTTACTCAACCCATTTGCCTTGAAGATGTCGTTCCTTTTGTTCTTCTGGGTCAAGTTCGTACCTTCCCTGAACAACACTCCAATGAAATTTCCCATGACTGCACCAATTGGGACTGGGAACAAACCTACTTTTTCTAGCTGCCCTTTGGGAATACAGTAAACTTTTCAAAGGCTCCTGCTACCAGTAGGTTGGAGGGACCCAGCAATCTCAAGCCGGTAGCTGTTTCATCCTTAGTAGTTCCTATGTGTATCTTGCGATGCTTAGAGTGCTGCAGCCATGAATTGTAACACTCCTCTTAGCTACCTTTTGGCTGATGGTGAAAAGCTGTATGTGTTTGCCTTGTCCCTTTCAAGATGATGCCTTTGGGGTGTTGCTGAGTCTTAGGACTGCTGGCAGTTTTTCTGGTTTTCCCCTCCCTGCACAGAGGATATGCAAGCGGACAGGGTAGTCCAGGCCCATATCTTCCCCTCTGCAAATCTGTGGCTGACCCTCTTTGTACTTTCCCTGAGAACATTTCAGCGTATGCGTATGATATTATCAGGATACCTGCATGCACTTCAAACCTTCAGAAGTCTGTGTGATGGGGAGTGCTGCATCTTGCAATGTTAATACACTGGAACCAGGAAGAATTTAAGTTGAAGGTAAAGGAGATAGGTAAATGTGGTAATGCAAAGTGAAACACAGGAAAGGCTGACTGTCCCTTGCTCATAACAAATGTAACCTAAGCACCAAGTTCTCGATTGCACTTTAGGAGCCGTGTACATGTTTGAGCTCCATAAATCAGCATGAAGAAGCCCTTTTGGGATGTGCGAATGGCAGCTTGTGTGGTAGGCTGAGATGTTAGTCTGAAGCTGCAAAATGCTGTGTGGTGCCTGCTTCGTTTTCTCTCTCTGCTCCCCCCAAGTCCCCCAAGCTGTTAACTTATTCAGCCTCCATCAAATGGGAAGTTGGTGGGGCATTTGACCCTTGCAGAATTAAGCTCTGAATTTTTAAAAATAAAACCAGTGAGATTTGCAGAGTAGGGTCCAGGATGCATAATAAGTAACTTAAAAATAAGGTGTTTTGCAGGAGGGATCCCCTAAAATCAAGTGTGAGATGGTATTCTAAAAATGTAATTTGAAAATATATCGAACTATATTATTTACTCATTTAGAAGGGCTTAATAAGCTTCTTAAAATTGTACTCACACATACGTTTTTGAAAGCAATGAAAAATCTGTCACGATAGCCTGAATGTCTGTGTTGCTAGCCCAGAAGCTGGCATTGCTGAGGTGGTAGCTGTATGTTGTTTTATGCCAATTCTGCTGCCACTCTCACAGTTAGGTGTTTTAGGCATGGTGCACCTGAAGTGAGTTAGTATAGAGAGTTTGAAGGTGTTATGTGTTTTCCACCTTCTCACTGGTAAAGTTTGGGCTAGAGCAAGCCCTAATAAACTCTGTCAAGACAAAGCTGAGCCCGTTGCTGTCCGCATCCCATAGTGCCCTTGTAATCTTTCCCTCCTCCATTACCATGGAGGGTTCTGTTTTCCTCTGCCCTGTGTCACAGTGTCCTCGCAGTGGAGTCATCTGCATATCTGGGGCTGTAACCCAAATGACTGCCTGTGGGATACCAATGTTGTCCACATTTACTTTCTGTGATCTTTAGCACACATTGGACTGTGACAAGTAGTCAGAGTAAGACCTTGGCTTTTCTGTGATCTTCTCTGAGAAGCCAATATGGGCAAGAAAGTTTGCAGTTTGCCTTTTCATTTCCTGTGTTGTGCTTTGGGCGGGGGGTGGGTTTAGGGTTTTTCTGAATTTAGGATGCATGTAGGAGCTGGTATGCTTCCATGGTTATGTTTCTGAGGGGAGACATGCCTTGGCATTCAATGCTGCTGCTCTTGGCTGTTTTGTTCTCTTTATGAATAAATAAATGTGCTCTTGAAAAGGAAACAAATATATAACCTTATTTCTTAGATGTTTTTTGTGAATGTACTAAGCAACTGTGAGATGTTTTTCTAAGTAGGCAAATTTCCTGGCCCATCCTTAATGCAGCTCCTTTCCAGAAGAATTAGGTTTTACAATACCTATGCTTTTTTTTTTTTTTTGCATTGTGAGGGGACATAACATCTCTTATTAAGATAAAATGATAGTAAGAATTTACCCTCTGCAGAGAGGCTGATTGAGTATTCAGGCTAGTCTGGAGCAAGACTGTCTTCTTGACTGGAGTACTGGCATTAAGTGGATAGAATGGGTGGATGATTAGATTATCAAGCTGCATAATGCAACTAAGACCCCAGATGATTTTGTTGCTGTATTTTAGGGTGTTTAGTGCTAGAAGAACATAGCAAATCACTATACCAAAATATGCATCGAAACATGAGGAAGTGGAATACAGCTTTTTTTTTCACCTGAATAAAGAAGTTGTTAGAAAAGCAAGTGGTAATGCAGAAAACTGTAAAACATAATTAATTAAATCTAGGCAATTTCTCGCTAGACTTTTTTATTAACAAGCACTAAATTTTATGAAATGGAAAAGTTTATCAGGTGTTTATCATAGAATATCAGAATAAAGGCTATTTTTACACTTTGTGTAGCATTCACACAGGAGATATTTTTCTGTATTGTCTTGCTGTAGCCCTTTGAAGCAACTGTAATANTTTTTTTTTTTTTAGCTTATAGTTTATTGTTTGAACCCATTAAACCATCTCAATAAAATGTGGCATACTCATTCCTAGAACAGATGTAGTGCTGTCATAAATGTATTCATTTTTTTCATTTAAAAATTGAAGTCTGTGATGCAAATGACCTTCAGATGTTTGTCTTTTCACATTCTAGGCAAAAGGATATTGCATTAGGAAAGCTGGATCTTTGTCCTTGACATGGATTAATATCACTGTGTTCAGGAGAAAAGCTGAATTGAGTCTAATTTATGTAGTCCTGGCAGGATGCTGTTGAAGGCTGATTGTTTATTGATACTGTTTTGGTTGAACTAGTTTCTTTAGTGCATAACATAGAGCGTATTTGCTATTCTTTTCCAATATTGCCAATAGCAAGGATATGAAAATCAACTGTAAAACTACAAGATTGGCTTGTAGGAAAAGCAAACTGTATTTACACAATATGGTTTGCCTCATTTTTCATTTTCTGGTGTTTTGAGGGGAGTGGGTAGGGTTTTCTTAGCTTGGGTCGTGTGTTCTACGTGTTAGTTTTTTAAGTTCAGCCAGAGATTCTTGTCCAGTTTTGTGGACCTGAAGCTTTCGTGAGTAGATCAAACACCACAATTTTAATTCAATAATGGGAGCTGTCATCATCAGTCTACTAGTATCACTTCTAACACCAGGTGGTGTGCAACAGAAGACAGATAGCTAGATAGAGTAATAGGTAATGCAGTTGAGACCTGCTCCTGTTGAACCACTTGTTTTGGGATACTGCAATGTTTTTTCTTTTGGTGATTGGAGAAAAAAACTGAAAAAAGTGTGTGAAATTTTAAGTTAAGAATCTNGTTAAACTTAAATTAATAATCTTTTTTTTTTTTTTTTTTTTTTTTTATTGTGCACAATGTAGTTATTAGATAATATTTTCACAATATTTATGTTTTAGCCTTCTGGCAATTTCAAAGCTCTCTGGCAGAGTCCACAGTTCAGAGTAGCAAATGAGGAGAGGTGAAGTGGGAAATGTTCTAATTAAAACAGACAAGAGTCTGAAACGGCCACATGGGATCTTAAGTGGGTGGAATGGCCACCCAGTGTAGGCAGGATCTATGTTTCCTTCTTGTCTGAGCTTTTTCAGGGAACTTGACAAATACAAAATTCAGCTCCAGCTTTCAGTGCCTGGCTCTGAGGATTTCCTCTCTTTCTGCCAGGAGGGAGGAGCCATGCATATTTCCCCCCCTGAGGTAGGGTACCATTAGAAAGTTATTGTGCCACTGTGAGTTGAGAATTGTGGCTGTCACACAGCCAGGGCTGACATCTGATCCCTTGTGATTTGGGGGGCAGGAGTACGCAATTTTGTCCCAGGTCAAGCTGCCTGTCTGCCCTCTCTTTCACTAATCTATCATGAATCTATTGGAATTGGGTGTTTCCAGTGCCAGTAGAAAAGGGATATCCATACGCTTTATTCTTTCCTTGGTGCTAGTTTTGCATCAGCTGTTGGAGGGCAAGGCAGAAGGCACCAGTGTGGGAAAAAAATAACTTCGGCAGCTTTAGTGCAAGTGCATCTTTTGTTACATGAGGTTGGTGGCATGTGTGTAGTCTGCACGAGTTAAGTGCAGAGGTGCTTTTTGGGGTTGGGGAGAGTGCCTGAAATGCACTGGGACAAGAGCTGTGCTTGAGAAAGGGTCTGAAAACTCACTGGGTTCAAGAGACCTGTTCTCATGTCAAATAATGGCTTTGCCCCACGATTACAAGAAACTGCAAGCCTGTGACTCTCACCTAAAACGATGTATACAGCAAGTTAACTGCATTCAGCATAAAGTAGGCAGCTGAACTGACTACTATATGGGATTTTCCTAGTGTTTGAATGCTTTGTTCCTTTCGTATTATTTGGAAAAGGGATATCTAAACTTCAAAGCTGTTCAAAATAGCAGCAGCTTTTGGGATGGTGAAGTTTTACATCGTTCTGAAGGATGATGATGAAAAACAATGTAGATATTTGAAATTCTTGTGTATGTATATTGTAAGATTGTAGATTGTTCTGTAAAAGTTTTCACCCAATATTGTGCTTCTGGTTGGCTGCTCATAGCTGTTTTAGGGACTCAGTAAAATGAGAGTGAGATTATATTTTAGAACTTTTGGGGAAAAGCTGTGCCTAAAACTTTGGAATGTGTTCTGGTTTGTGAGAACGTTGATGTTATTAAATATGACAGCATATATGTTTTTAAAAATAACAGTTTTTGAATGCTGTCAGATAGATCATGGTCCTCCATTAAATCCATTTGATCAAAGAAGATTGTTCTAGATAGATAGCGTTTGGGGTTTTTTTTAGTATTTTTATTTTAGTAACAGTGTTCATAGGTAATTATGGCACTCCATGGTGCCATGCTGACAGTTTAACTGACTCATGATTTTTTTCCAAGTTGGTTTTGTAAAGCTTGTAATGCAGTAAAATAAACAAGCAACAGAATATGCAGATTTTCAATCCCTTTCTTTTTTTTAAAGTTTTAAATCAAGAATAACGGTCTCAGCTGAAGACACACTATGAAAATTACGCAATTATTGAGCTAGACAAAAGATAAAGCTGGCTAGTATGAGACGTAAATGGGATAAAATTTTATATTCTGAATTATAGACAGCCAAATGATATAATGGCCTTTCTAATTTTAGAATCCTTCAGTTCGTTTTCTTGATATCATAGATATATATGTATATGTTTATAAAGTGTGTGTGCACATGTGTATATGGACGCATATGTGTAAAAAACTGTGATGTGTGTATGTGTGAGAGATATCAAACATGCATTATAACTAGAAAAGGAAGTATCTCTTCTGAGCTGAAAACATGATGGTGGTCAATGTTTTTGATCTATCAACCATTGCTATTACAGGATTTTAATATTTCAAGACTAATATGTGCTGCTCTCTAAGAAGGCAATGTGTGATTATGTACTGCAGGGACTCAGTGGGGTCACTGTTTAAATAGGTAGTTATATGTAAAAATAAATACTGACATTTAATTATTGAAAAGCCCCTCAACCACACTGTAAAGCTGTGTAAAGCATATTGCCTGTTGGGTATCTTGATATGTTCTTCCCACCTATGTAGACTATGGCTGGCCACCCACTATTGTGTGGCAAAGAGGAAGATTGTCGGGGCTGGGATCGATTAGAGAAGACCAGGTAATAGGACAGGGCAGCAAAAGAGCAGGGTGTCACTCCTGCATTAAAGTTTAAACACCTTTGGGGAAAAGGGGATCTTCCACCTTATCTAGAAGAATACATCCTGGCTTACTACAGTGTATTATGTGTCTTTGATACATTTGTGCTTAATTCTGGTACTTTCTCATCTGATTTGGAAGGCCAGTTCTTTCCCTAAGGCTCTTCGGAGAACACATGANCTTAGTGGTGAAGTCTTTCCCTGCTTCTCTCCCTTCCCTCTGCTTGCTGCTCACCCTTGTACTTGGGGCACATAGCTCAGGATGGTTCCTGCACCACACAGAAGGCATGAAAGGGCACTGAAATGCCTGCTTGCTCTCTTGCCAATTCACATGTTGGCTTGTTTCTTGCTTTGTTTTCCCAAAGTCCTTTTTGCTTCACTGCGTCAGGTAGGAAGAGAAATCCAAAAAAATTGCCTTGTGCTGTTAAGACAAAGGTACATTCTTTGGTGTCATCTGATCATTTATGTAACTTTTCCAGTTTTGAAAAAGAGGATCATTATAAAATAATTGCATCCTGAGGTTTTGCAGTCAGTTTTGGCACAGCAGGTATGAAGCTGTCAGAGCTTTGCTTGTTATAATCTACATGTCAGCCCTGTGCTAGCTCTAGCTCTTTCCTAAAGAGACTTTTTAAAAGAGCTTTTTTTCATATAAGTGTGTGGCAGCCATAGATGATCTGGGTAAAAAGAGGGGGAAATGTAGCCCTAGTCTGTGCCCAAATTACAAGAGGTTCAGCACAACTCTTTTAACACTTCGAGGGGAGTTAAAAAAGCTTTACTTAACTTTTTATCTTGAGATAACGCTCAAAGCTGCTCACTCCTTTGTCAAGTTACTCAGTTACTTGTGAGCTAGGAACCAGCTGTACAATCTATTTATGAATGTTAGTGTATATTATAATTTTTGACAGGTCTCCCTTATCCTCTTAAGCACCCATGTGAGAACAGGACTTTATTTCAAAAAAATTGCTTTGGTGCTTAAATTCCTGTAAGCAAGGCACTTTTACACATTTTTTCTAAGTTTTCCATTTCAGAATTTGACTGCTCAGAATCAATTTACTTTTACTTGGGAAAGCTATGCACTGCTAAATTCCATACAGAATGTATTTTTCACTGCATTGCCTTCTTATCCACCACTACACATAGTAAAATGAATACAGGAGATCCCATTCAGTATCTTCCCCTGGTCTTGTCTTGTTTTAATGAGTTTTGTGGTCAATTGCAATAGGCAGTGTGGATGGCTGAGAGAAACTGGTTGGTGTGCATAAGCATCCTCCACATCATCTACAATAAAATCAGTGACTTTAAAATGCTTTTCTTAAATGCCAGCTACTATGGACCATGGCAGTCAACTCCCAGTGTTTAAACATATATTCTCAAGTCTTTCTTTCTGCCCTCCCCCCTCTTTTTTTTTTAAATTGCATTTCAGCAGAGAGCTAAAATGTTATAATTACCAAAGACAGCAAGTAGTGTTCTGAATAGTTGTATACAGTGTTTCTGCGAGGTCAGGATTTGCACTAGGAAAAGTCAGTTGTCGTTTGGTATGTAATTCAGGGCTTTGCTTTCCAGTTACTAGCTGTAAGAAATGTTTGCAGTGTCCTAGGATTTTTTTTGGGGGGTGGGGATCGTTAAAAGAGACCTGAGAGTAACTAGTAACTAGAGAAGAATAGAGTGTGATGAGTTCCCAGCTTGGTCAAAAAGGATGCATTTTAATAGTGATGTGCCATGACTGAAAAGATGTAGAAAACAGACCAATTACTGAAAGAGTAAAAAGCTAGGTCACTTTGTTTTTGATGTCTGTGGAGTGCGTGGGAACAGGAACAGGACAGAAAAATGATGAATTTGACAGAGTAAGGGAGAAAAGTGGAATTTAGTAAGGTAGAAACTATTCATTTGCTATGGGGCCTGTAAAATTTATTGCTTTGCTATCTTCTTTCTTGCAGCTCTGGTTAATGGAACAAGTCTGTGGAACCCTTCATCTGGATTTTTGCAAGCCATTATTTAAAATGTGTTGGGTCTTCCGTGCTGCTATTTAAAAGAAATTAAGAAAGATTTTTTGTTTTAAATCTGGGTTATATGTAATTGTTCTTAAGAGACAAAAAAATACTTATCATAGTTGTAATTTTGTGAGGCGATAGTTTCAAATGGAAGGGGAGTTCTGGCTGTGCTATCAAATAAAGGTCTTATTTTAGGTAGTGCTAATGAGGCAGTTTGTGTGACTTTCAAGGACTGAATGACCTCTAGAAAGAGAGAATGAAAGAAAGAAAAATCAATCCACCTCCCCCTACTACCAAAAAATTGTAAACTGGGAAGCTTTTTTGGCATAGAGACAGAAGATTGTGTGACACAGAGAGTGAATTCCTCCTGTGATGCCAATGGTTTTTATTAAATAGCACTGAGGCTTATTGATGTAGGGACTATGTCCAAGGGATGCTTCTGGAGGACATCTTTCTCCAGTGTTTTCAGTCAACCATAAGTTTGCTTTTCTGAAGGTTGGATGTCTAATCTCACAGACTTAATGATGTTTGTTTTTCTTCACAACAAACATTTAACAACTGGAATTATTACAAGGAAGGAAGAAGTATTGATGAAAGGTTCTTTTCTGTGTAATTATTTCTGTCAGGGAAATATATTTATGCATGTGTATCTATAAGGCACTAGCTGAGCAGTTTAGAAATAGTTTTTCGTGGTAAAATTATTCTTTCTGTTTGCCCAAAGAGAATAAAAGAATAAAACACTTTGGAGTATGGGAAATGACTCAACATCATCCTTGAAGCCACAAAATTTTTGCATTCAAAACACATGTGATAAGTAGGAGACCACAGTGCAATATAATAAAGACCAAATAGTATTTTCAGAAAGGATTTACTTACCTTGGGGAGGTGAGCAAAATAAGTATTTGAAAGAAGTGTGTTGATGGAGTCTAAATTAGTAAAATGTGGGCTAGCTGTTTATGCAACCTTACCCTCTTGCAATCCATAAAAACCTTTCGAGTATCCTCAGAGGGTAATATGACGAATGTCCTCTGAGGCATTAATAATATGATTATACAGTATGACTGTTGGACAGTTCTAATGCATAGCACGGTGAGGATTTCTCAGCTAGCCAAAAGTTTTTATCCTGGTCCTTATCATGTCAGATTAGTGTATGAGTTACACTTTCAGCTGGTTCACTGGGAGATGTTGACTTCATCACTGTGGCTGAGGGTCTTGACTGTCAGGAAACATTACCTGTGATTTGCAGCACTCATAGAAATTCAGCACGTTTCAGAGCTGATACTGCCAGACCAGTGGTTAGACAGCTGGGCTTGTGATTCTGGAGTAATCCACATAATGATGGATAAAATTCTCATAATATTGAGTCATATATTCTGTTCTTTATGTAAGCTCTTAGCCTCGCACGTCACTCTAAGTAGCCTTTCAGATGGGCATTAATTCAGCAGCTAGGAAATCTCTCCCTCTGGGGATTATGTTCCACGATCTTCCTTTTCTTTCTCCTCCCCTGCCACCCAGTGCGTGCACACCCCATGTCATGCTTGGGAGCATCCATGCTGTGTTCCCAAGAGAGGAGAGGAAGATGAGGGGTAACTCCAACCAGGGTGGGGTGGGGTGTGAGGGAGACCAGGTTGAGGTGCCGTTAACAGTGCTTACTGCCCTACGGCAACAGCAGCTCCCCTCCTCTGTTCATCTCTTCTTCCAAGTCACCCTTCTCTGCTGTGGTCATACTTTCCCAGTTGGCTTGGGAAGTAGTGGTGTGGTGGTTCCTGCGTGACTCTCACTGTGGCTGGGGGTCCGTTGAAATGA
>VZRU01007191.1:30272-47533 GCA_013398155.1 Pedionomus torquatus | reverse complement strand
TGTCACTTGCATGCCCATACTTGTAACTGAATACAGTAGAGAAAAATGTCAGTACAATCAGCTAACAAGTGGCTTTTTAAATGTGCTGAGACTGGAAAGAAACAACTACAGAAAGAAATCTGTTGCAGCTATGTTACAGGGAAAAAGGAAACAGTGCAGGGTGCAAAGGATGACGTTGAGCAAATATGTACAGAAAACAGACAAATTGGGGTAACATCCTTTGACACTGTCAGTTTAAAAGTAGGAAAACCAAGGACAAAAGTACCATGGTGCAGGCAACCCAGTGATATCCTCTAGACAAACAGCAGCATATGAAAGAGTAAAGCACACATAGCAAGCCATAAATATGTAGGAGGTAGCAAGTGGAGAAAGAAAGGAGTAGTAGAAGTGAGTGGCATACACAGTAGGAAGAGAAGCAGAGCCCCCTACATCTAGGGAAAAGATATCTGTAGAGAAATTAGCAATTGCCTTGTGGCTGGAAGTGAATTTGGGAAGAGAGAGGGTCCCTGTGGCAGGGAACGGGATGCCTGCAAGTGCATGGTTGGCTGGACGGGTTGCACAGCTCTCTGTTCATGCCTTAAATGAAGATGCTTTGCATTTAGTTAATCTATTTGTTCAGTAACAGAACAAAAGGACAAGCAACTGTATCCATGTCAGAATTCCTCATTAATTATAACAGGAAGAAAATGGAGCAGTAACTCACAGATTGTATTATTTTCTAGCCCTTCAGCCTTAAAGCATGTCTCATTTTCCTGTGGGAAGCAGCTGGTCTCTGTGGACAGTGGCGGTCCTGAGGCCATTGTTTCATCTGCACCTTAAAGGACGATCTCGGAAAGGTCACAGTGCTGGTTTTACCTCAGCTGCTCCTGTGTGAAATGCAGATGATAACAGCGTCCCATTTTGTGAAGCACCTTGAAACATGCAGGAACTATCTGTTAATTTTTGGCTAGCCAAGCTGTTTACAGTTTAAATTGCCTGTTAGCTTCTCCAAGAAAGGTTGATTAAGGCGTAGTATTAAAGTTTTCAGAGTCATTTGGAGGAACAATTAAGTAACTTTTTAATATAATGTGATTGCATATCCTGTGTAGGATACCCTTCTGTTTTATAGACATTACAGTGTGAAGTTCAGGTTGTTTCATGTCAAGTGTAGAGTCTTGCAAACATGCTACCTGGTCTACAGCAGAGGTGTCTCAATGCAGGATCAAGGTAGACAGAGGTAAAGAAATGCAGAGACCTGACACTGCAACATAGTGAATGATCTTTGTTTTCTTAGAGTGAACTGTTTTAGGAGAACAGTGTTATCCCGACGTTAATACTCACATACAACACAATCCAGAAAAAAAATATATCACATTAACTGGACCAAAAGAAATGTGAAAATTCATGGAGGTTCTCCATATCAGACAATAAATTAAGGAGAAATGAAATTCAGTATCGAGATTGAATAAACCAGAAATAACGAATGAGGCTAACTAAACATCATGTGTACAGCAAGTTTCCTTAAGGCTATAGTTACCCAGTGACAATGTAGAGATGAAAATATTGCTTTCAGTTATTTAGGCAGCTATTAGAGTAGAATGAGTTTTCTCAAGGCAGGAATAGTGATGGTGTATTTTTAATGAATTTGTGAACATGCATGGAGTATATTGATCACTAATCTACAACATATTTTAAAGGGGATGAATGCTGAAATCCTTGTCCTCATCTGAATAATAAAAAAATTCATATGCCATTTTCCTTGACACTTTGATGCAGTTTTTTAAATATATACAGACAGCAAGTTCAGAATACTCAGAATAATGTATCAATTCTTTCTCTTTTTGCAGAGGGAAACCAAAGGTCAGTTTCTCATAGATCACATCTGCAACTATTACAGCTTGCTGGAAAAGGACTATTTTGGCATTCGATACGTTGACCCTGAGAAGCAGAGGGTATGTATATGAACTCTGACTACATTTGCTTTTAAGTAATGCTAAATTGATTTATATTTTCAATAAGCAGGGAAGTTATAATGCAAAGTTACATATCTCTGAGGGTTTATACTCTGGCCATAATGTGTAGAGGTTCCTAAAGTGGCACGTTGAATTATTTTTCCCTTTGGTTCATGTATTTAGTTTCAGGTAAATTGATATGTTCTGATTTGTGTAGTTCTCCTGTGCACTGAAGATAGAGAAGATCTATAAGGATGACTCAGAGGTAGCACAAAGTAGCTCTAGGCTCTGGCTGTACACTGGAATTTGGTATTTCTGTTTCTCTTTAGAGTAAGCTTCTTGGGAGATGTAGGCAAGAATCCTATTTAGTTTAACAGCTAAAAGCAGTCATTCTGTTCCACTTTTCACAGGGTTCATGGACTCAGATATCTGTAATAAACAAAGTGTGTATAATTTCTCAGGTTGTGGGGGTTCTTCAGGTTAGCTCTCCCTATGAACATCTTCACTTTTGTGCAATAAAATTTACAGGATCTAGGCATTTGCACGGACAGTGATCAGTCATCTCTCTGAGGTGGAAGGTGGTCCTGCAGGTTGTATTCTGCAGGCGATTTGCTACAGCTGTTTGTTTTCAGATGATTGTTATTTTTGAGAGTAAGACAGTGTGGTGAACAAACGAAGCAAAATTCTTCACACAGTGAAATTCAGAACTGCTTTTTCACTGTGTGGTCCTGCTGGTCTCAGCATTAAGACTTAGACGTGACTTTTAATATCATGGGGGCATATACTGGTGTTTAATCCCTTGAAACACTCACCACTTTAAAACTGGTATGACTCAGGAGGAGAAAAACATTTTGCTGGATATCTCTTGCAACACCCTAATTAGTTCTGTCAAAAGTCACTGGAATTACAGAATTACCATATAGAATTGCAATAGCTTTGCAAAGATGCAGTGGATCCATTGCATTGTTCTTTAAAACTAAAATAATTAGGAGAATAATCAGCAGTTAGTCTGACCAGTGTACTTAATTCTTCACAATCATTAAAATTATAGAGGTGTTCACCTTGTTGGAATTGATAGGAGAAGTAGACTTCTGGATTAGACTATAATTAGGTAGGATTTAATGAATACTATTGTTGTGCCTTACTCTGACAGTCACTCAGAAATTTCTACAGAAAGATATTCTACTTAACAGTAATCAGGAGGTTTTTTAGTAAAACCTATTTTTTTTTGGCGGAATACTTTAAAAATGTGGTGCTTCAGAAAGAACTAAAACCCCACTCCCATTGTGATTCCAGATTTATCATACCTTTTGTGGTTCCCTTCTTTCAAAGAGCTGTTTACTGCTGAATATTGACAAATTCACTGCAGTATCTTATTCTAGTTGGCTATACAGTTGTTCTTTTACATCTTGTAAAATATCTAATTCTGTGTTAAGTTTATGGAAGATTATACTGAAGCTTAAGCTTTCTCTTGGTTAGTAGTTAAAGACAATCTGAGAAAACTTTTAGGTTCTTACCTAAAAAATCTTAGGTCTTCATTTCCCTTTATGTCCAACAACTAAGAAGTTTGTGGCCATCCTGTGTAGTAGGATAGCCTATATCAGCTGTCCCACTCTTCTGCTGGATTTTGTCAGGCAAAGTTCTCAAGCACTGACAAGTTCTCTCTCAATGTTTTCCATACACGCATTTTTAAATGCTGATTTATAAGTACTCTCATGACTTTAAGCATAGGGATATCTTCTCTAATTGGGTATTAGTTCTTGATTTTAATCTAATGAATTAAGATGAATAATGACGGACACATCTTTATACAGACTTAAATGTTCTGGATGATGAGTTGAAAGTAATGTTTTTCTCTGAGATTTATTAGAATTCACCAAAATAAGTTACTTTACATGTAGTATCTTCTGTTGTCCCTTTGTGCTGTTCTGATGGTTTGGTTTTGGGTGTTGTTTTTTTTTTCTTATTTTTATTTTTATTTTCTTTCCTTCAGAGTGGATATTTCTTCTGCAACAAACCCTCTCCTAATGACTAAATTGCAGACAAATGTTATAATAAAGGAATACTGTTTTAATGTCACCTGACTGTTTTGAATCTCTGAATTTGTTGAGGTTCATTTACTGGAGTCTTACCTCTGTATCAGATACAGATGCATGAATATCTCCCAGTCAGATGCAGTAAGATTGTGAAACTATAATTACAGTTCTTCCCCCATCAGTGGAAGACTGTTCTGATCTTTTTCTGTTCTTAAAGAAACATACTAGTCAACAATTTCCTAGTAGTATAACAATGAATACGAGTAATTGTGCTGAGGCCCAGGTGTTGTAGCTAGACAAAATTCATCAGCAGAAAACTAGAGGTTCTTCCCAGTTTTGTACTCTAGCAGCTGTGAGCTCAGCTGCGTGAAATTTATGTATACACCCCCCCCTAAGATTACAGAGGAGTAGTTGTTTAGGTATATGATTATGGGGATAAGCTGTAGCAAATAAAATATATACTGGGGTCACAGGATGAATGTCGCATCATCATAATTACCTTAGAGGAAAAAGTAGTTAGAGCTCTGTAGGAGATTTCCAAAGCTCCATGGGGTTCTTGCAGATCCCGCCAATGATTAAAGGCATTTCCTGAACTACATTCTTATGGGTTGGTTAAATGTATTAAAAAACAAAAACAGAAGCTCAGTGAAGATCTGTGGGTGGAATTCTCTAGGAGCTTCTTTCTGTAGTTAAATCTGGTGATTTGACTGAGAACAATTGCTTTGAAGGCAAGTGATAGTTCATCCTAAACCCGTCCAGCAATGTGTGTGACAGTGTACTTTGGCACCCTGTAAGCAAATAAGGATATGCAGGACAATGAATAAAATGGTCTGATTTTGGCAATATGCTGTCAGCATGATGCGGCTATGATAAAATGACAGAACGTTGTTTGCACCTCCTTAGGATTGTATTTTCAGTAAAGTATGAATGTCATTACACCCTAATGAATCCTCAGCTATTCTGATTTAGATGTCTGCATTTAAGAAATATCAGTTATTTCTTCTTTCTATTTCTTATTTCTGACTGAACAGGGAGAAGGAGTATTGGAAATATAAACAGAAGAGAAAACTTGTTTTTTGAAACAATATTAAGAAGGGTGTAACCCATTTAGTGAAGCAAAGCAAAGCAAAGTCTGTAGGATATGGTTATACAGGCATCAGAGGGTAATGTAGAAAGAAAAAGAAAGTTTAAGCAGGAGAAATGTTTTCTTGATTGAGCCAATGAGAGCTGCAGCATCTGGAACAGCCGAGTGAAGGCAATGGGGCAAGAATTTCAAGAGATCTCTCTATAATATTATGGAAAGGATTTACGTTAAACATTGTCAGAGATAGACTAGGCTTCATCTTTTGAAGTTTATTTCGAAGAATATGTAATAAAAGCTGAAACATGAAAGCAATGTAAGCATAAATATGTTTCTTTTAGAAGAGTTATTATTGATTCTGATGCAGGTAGTGTACAATTCATGTTTCTTTGTCCATTTTCTTGTAAGTGTTGAATGTCTCTGTTGGGGTTTATATTCCACTGCATAGTATCTGCCTTTGCACAGAAAGTACCGTATCTGTTCTTCCAAATGAAACTGCCAAAATAATGCATTTAATTCTGGCCTTTAGTGAATTATTCTTGATTAGCTCTTTGAATAGTTAAGCTATATGACATAATAGAATGTTATTATATAGTGGACACACAGATACATATATATATGTAAATATTATGCAGAATTACTCATACTGGCATTTAGTTTACAAGTAATGCTTGCCTTCCTTTTACTGGTGTATAATTTTTTTGTGTGACGGTTGCAGATTTGCTCCAAAAGCTAATTTGTAGTCCTTTTGTTTTGTAATCTGTTGAGGGAGGTCAAGCAGGCAGAAATACCAGCTTCAATTCATGCTAAATGTCTTCTTTCAGAATACACTAACAAAATGTAGCATTTTAACTTAGGAGTGTTGAAATACCTGACTAAGTTTGAAAATTTTAAAAATTTAACTGTTTCAGTAGATCAGATATTTTAAGAGAAATGTTAACAATATTTGTGTTTAGAACACTCAGAACATTTGATTATGCAAAAAATATAGATAACTGAGTGAATTGTTGGAAAAAATTTTGAAATGTGGGAAAACTGCCGTGGAAAACAGCTGTTGTGTTTATAGGCTATTTTCCAACTAAGTTGTAATATATACTCCTTCCTCCCTCCATCCCCCCTTTTATAATAATCCTTTTCTTCTGTGTAAGTAAACATGTTTGGATTTTAAGCATATTTAGACTTTGTAAAAATCTATATAGTTCCATTTTCTATTCCAGAACAAAAAGGAAACTCTGGAAGACACTCTTAACAGAAAGCAGCACAGTATTTTTTGTTACATCCTTGGATACAGGAAAGTAACAGTGCCAATGACCTCAAACTGAACTAGCAGTTAAAGACTCAGGGTTCTACACCATATCTGCTATTTTATCTCCTAGTGTCACATTTGGATGTTGCTTTGGGGAAACCGTTTCTTAGTGTAGCTTTGAAAGAGCCAGGATTGCACTAAAAGTATGCACTAAATTCCAATATGCCATTTTATGTCTAATAATACAATGCAGGCAGCAAGTAAGTTCCTAGTGCTCATGTGTTAACTGTTGAATTTGTCACCTGGGTTTTAGGGCAAACTGAGTATATGGGATCACATTGCTTTTTTTCCATGACTCTCAACTGTAATAATTTTTGAAGCCAGTTTTGGTTAAATTTGGCTGGAGCTACAGGTCTCAAACATAAAATTTCTGTAAGGTTTCATGAAGATAACCTGCTGTACTGGTGGGTAAAACTGTATTATTCTTCTCACTGAGGACCATAAGGCAAACCCATTCCTTAGGGAATCTAGAGACAGCTGAGAGAGAGAGACTGTAAGAACCCAGAAACCATCATTTGACGCTTGCATCTTTTAGAAATAAGGGGTTTCAAGCAGAAGACATACCTAGAGAAGATGTTACTCATTCTGCTGCTCAAGGAACTACCTATTGGTACATTTTCATGTACTAGGTACTATTTTGAAGCCAATTATCACACACTCACCCTTGAGGAAATGCAGCATCCTGTGCCAAGTACCCTGGGTTAACTCAGCATTTTTTTTGTGTTTCTTAGACTGGTAGAAGAGCAGAATAGGATGATATAATGCAGCTACTGTTTAGCATCTCTCACAGAAGGGGATCCCTTATTGAGGGAGGCCACTTGGTAGTGAGGGCAACAGAAGACTGGGCTGAAGGAAGATGATTGTATGGTGAAACTTACTCTTTAAGTCCCTTGAGGAAGGTATCCGAGCAGTGATTTAAAGTTGGAAATACTTAAGTTTCCTCTTTTTTTACCCCCACTGGGTGGATTTGAGCATGTGCTTGTGATTGGTTTTGAATGTGGAAGCATGACGTGGTAGGCAGAAATACCTTGGAGTTACTCATGGGATAGGTTGGAAACATTAGGCGTTACAGAAAGGCTTTGTAGGAACCTGAAGCAACTGTGAAGTTTCACTGGTCACTATAGAAATGTTTGAGATTGTAATCACCCTGAAGCATTAAGATGCTTTGTCATTTGAATGCGCTGCAGTGTTGTCTGGGAGCCGCGTAGCAATGCAGAGGTTTTAGCTCTGCACGTGCACCTGTCAGTACAAAGACAAAGCTTTCAAAGCAATTAAACTGCTGTATGAATACATTCCTGCTACGCAGCCTATCTTGAATGGTGGCTGAGTACACCGGGATTTTCTGACTTCCCCAAGGTGCAGAGCCTGGCTCTGGACATCATTAGTAAGACAACATTGTGTGCCACAGATCTGCTGCTACTTGTGCCAGTCTGCCCCTAGAGAACTGTCACAAATACAATTTTCATTTTGCTTTTGAGCTTAGACACAATGAAAACTGGTAGGAATCTTTATGGACAAGCCGTTTCTTGTCAGACTGTATGTTTATCTCACCAGTCAGGCAGCTGGGGAGTCCCATTTGTATCCTCCAGGACATCACTTCCAAGGGACCTGGGCAAAGTATTTATTTAATCCTATAACCTAAATTGTTCAGCACTGTCCCAGTATTTACTAGCGAAGGAAATTGGAGCCTGTTGTCTTTGAGTAATGAATTTATCACAAGGTAGCAGTTTCGTTTTAATGGGGCGTGTTCACAAGATGTACAGCAGTACCTCATCAGAGACCTTCTGAAAGGGCTATCAAGTCTTGGGTGCAGCTGATTGTCTGTTTTAGCAGCAACAACTACTTAAGACGTGTTCTTAAAAATGTGCACTTAATCCCATGTGAGGGCTGTGAAGGCTGGCAGAAAGAGACAACAGATAATTTGCAACCTCAGTGTAACAAAGCTGTATCTTTGTGTCATGACTCATGAGGCTCCATACAGCTATATAAAGAGAGCTATCTGGGAGCTCCCTTTGAAGGGGAAGGGCAGATTTATTATAGGCTGAATATCAAAGCGACTGAGCCATAGGTTAATTAAAATTTTAATGCTTCTCTGTGTATATGAATCTGTCCTCCTGGACAGAGTTATCACAAATTTTATGTGCTTTTGCACAGAGTCTTGCTGTGACCCAGCTTGGTGTGTGCAGTCCAGGTCATGCTTTTTCGAAAAAACATAGTAGAACTAAAAAAGAAGGCTGTGAGAATAATATCAGGGAGGATGGGTTTCATGCAAAGAGAGATGGATTAGAGAAGAATAATTCAGCTAAGAAAAGAGGTGAGAGCAAGTGAGCTAGAGAATGAGCAAGAGAATGAGCAAGAAAGATACCATGTAAAATGGCTTGGAGAAGGTGATCAGGGACAGATTGCCCTGCAATTCTTGTAACTAAAACACACTTCTGGAAATTGGTAATATATTGGAAGCAATTGGTATAGACAAATGTTTTTTAAAATACCATGCCTAGTCATAAATTTATTGTTGTAGCTGACAAACATGAAAAATGCATGAAAAAAGCAAGTGATTAGACAAATTGCTGAAAGTCGGCAAAAGCTTACAAAGAAAATGTAATGGAGGCTGATGGAAAAATCTCAGTGAACACAATGGGAGCTACTACTCTTGTTCTTTTTCTAAGTGTTTGCTTCAGGTCATTTTCAGGGACAAAGTGCTGAGCTAAATGGACACTGCTTTTACCAGGAGAGGCGCGTTTATGTACTAAAGAAAATCTTGGCACAAATGACTAGTAAATATACACATGCACTTAATTCAGCAGTAATGATACTAATTGAAATATCTTATGTGAAGATTGGTAACCTTATAAACCAAAACATTCTGCAGATTATTTAAATAAAACTAAAGATGGTTTTCCCATCAGTTGTGAACCTGTTGTCTGTGAGCATCTGTAGTTCATGCATACATTGATATATGTTGATTTTACGGCCATATGTTAGCTGATGTAGAGGTTATGGATTGCTTGAGCTAATCCAACATACAGCTTTTGAGTTTCTCTAAATATTTTAGTTTAATAGGAATAACAGAGTGAAGTTTTGGAAATCTGTTTAATAAATTCCAGCTCAGAATCATACGAACATTGGTTCTGTTCCAATGTATGGTACTACTTCTGGACCAGACTAATTTTTATGGTAGTGATGGAATTTGTTTCTTTCTGCTTAGCATACCACTAGACAAAGCCAACATGAATTTGCGAACAGTACAGAGGAACAGCTTTTTTGCAGAACTGGAACAATATCGATGTGCTTAGTCTGGAGGTTCTTGAAGCCATGAAAATATGGTGTCAGCCTCAGGAGCATGGAGAAGGAGACATGCAGGGTGCCCTGGGTATCTGTTGTGCCAGTATACAGTGGGCACCCAATTAATTCCCCTACCTGAACTTCCATTAGCTTTGGATACTCTTTCTGTTTTTTCTGAGTCTGACTTTGGCAGGCGGTGATCTTGTGCAAGTCACTGCCCTGATGCTAAAGCAAATTGATTTTGTTTTTCATTCAAGATTAATATAGGGTTGAGGTTTAAATGAAATCAATTTTACTACGTTGCTAGAAGTGTTTCAGTGCATATGTCCATTCTCTTGCTCTCTTTGATTCATTAAACAGTCTTCAAATCCAGCTGTTGCCTGGCTGGAATATTCTTGTGACATCTGCAGGTTCTTCTGATTCTGTTCTACCACATGCACGTCTGAGCAGTTGACTGAGTGTTGTTTGACTAGAGGAATTAAATATTCAGAGCATTTTGCCACTTTTGGTTACCTCTTCACTACTGTTGCAATGTAGAGTTAGAAGAGTATGGTGTATTTAGTGGCATCTAACCCCTTTCCAAGGTCTGTAAGAACAGATATGGGACATTATGTCCATTGTTTCCTCTTCACTTCTTATTCTAAACCCCTTAAACCTGTGCTATATGGAGACTAAGCTCAGTCCTGTCAGAGCTTCCCAGTGAATTACTTTGAAACAGGCTGATGGGTGAAGTGTCTTTACTTGAAAGTACATCAGTGTTTGTGGAATTAAATTGACTTTATAGAATGGTGCTTTTACCCTTGCGTAGTGTCCTTGCTTACCCTAAGCTTTTGCTGTGGAAGCTGGTAGCACATCAGCTGCTCAGCATTTGTGGGTAAGCAAGAACACACCTGGCCTCGCTAATGACTACTCAGTGCCACTTAAAGGCTGATCAGAGGTGAGGGCTGTATTTACAATATAAAAATTGCACTAGTCTGAAACACAGCATGCAGTCACAATGAAACCTTAGCCAGAAGGTAATTCTCAGCATATTTTAGGATCCCAAGACTAAAAGTGATATCCATAGTAGTTGCTTACTCACCATTGGCACTTGAAGCACCAAGACTTGTTAGCTATCCCATGAGTGACCTTCAGGATCTCTTAAGTATCTTTCTCTCTGTTTTTTGGTTCTGTGAGGACATCTGCCTGACCATCTAGATACCCAAACCTCTTTCAGCAGAACAGATTAGAAATTGGCAATGCTGATCGTGAATCTCCTCACAAGATCCTTGCTCTTAGGTGTTAGCTGGATTAGAATCATAAATCATAGAGTGACGTGGGTTGGAAAGGACCTTACAGATCATTGAGTTCCAAACCCCCTGCAATGGGCAGAGACATTTTCCACTAGGCCATGTTCCTGAAAGTCTTATCCAAGCTACCCTTGAACACTTCTAGGATGGAGCATCCACAGCTTCTCTGGGCAACCTGTGCCAGTGTCTCACAGTAGCCAATTTCTTTCTAAAGTCTAATCTTAATCTCGCCTCTTTCAGTTTAAAACCATTAAACCTTATCCTATCACTATACTGCCTCTCCATCTTTCCTGTAGACATCCTTTAAGAACTGGAATGTCTCCCTGGCACCTTCTCTTCTGCAGGCTGAACAACCCCAACTCTCTCAATCTGCCTTCCTATGAGAGGTGCTCCAACACTCTCATTGTCTTTGTGGTCCTTCTGCGGACTGACTCCAACAGGCCCATGTCCTTTTAATGGAAGGATGAGTTGGACGCAGTAGTCCACGTGGGGTCTCACCAGAGTATAGAGGGATGCAGAATCACCTGCAGCCCTGGATGCAGTTGGCTTTCTGGGCTACAACTGCTTGTTGCTGGCTCATGTGGAGCTTCTCATCGCAGGTGCAGGACCTTGAACCTCACCTTGTTGAACTTCATGAGGTTCACATGGGCCCACTTCTGGATGGCATCCCTTCATTTCAGCCTGTGAACTGCACCATTCAGCTTAGTGTCATCGGCAAACTTGATGAGGGTGCACTCATTCCCAGTGCCCATGTCTCCAACAAAGGTCGTAAACAGCACCAGTCCCAGTACTGACTCCTGAGGAATGCCACTCGTCACTGGTCACCACTTGGTTGTCAAATGATTGACTCTAATTCTTTAAGTGTGACCATCCAGCCAATTCCTTACCCGCCAAGTGGTCCCTCCATCAAATCCACATCTGTGCAATTTAGAGACAAGGGTTTTGTGCAGGACAGTGTCAAAAGCTTTGCACAAGTCCAGGTAGGTGGCATTTGTGGTGTTTCACTTATCCACCAATGCTGTAATGCCATCGTAGAAGGATTTGACAGCCATTATTTACACTAGTATTGCTGACTGTCATCAATCACTTCCTTCTTTTCCATGTGCATGAGCACAATATCCAGGAGGATCTGCTCAATGGTCTTTGTGGGCATAGAGGTGAGACTGACTGGCCTGTAGTTCCACAAATCTTCTGGTTTTCCCTTTTTTTTTTTTTTCAAATGGAAGTTATGTTTCCCCCTTTCCAGCCAGTGAAGAATTCACTGATCTGCCACAACTTTTCAAATACAATCAAAGTATTTTATTTTCCATTGGGCAACAACTGTGTTGCTTAAATGCCATCCATGAGATGGGAGGCCCAGCAGGGATGGCTTCTAATGATTATTAAGTACTACACATATAAAGCCAAGCTGTTTAGATGGTGTATGCCATCATCCAATTAAAACAACCTTTATGGATAACATTGTGAAATACATGAGGCAAAATTAAACTGAAAGATTGTTGGGTTTTTTTTATCCACTTAGTTTGAATATTTTACTGCAAGGAGAGAAAGATTCTTATTTCTGGTTCCAGATTTACGTCTGACTTGTATGGTTTGTCTGTTTTCTTTGTCTTATGAGGTATTAACCTTACAAGAAAGAATCAGAAACACCTATGGTCTGTTCTTGCAAGGCTGTGCGTAATTTAAATTTTTTTTAGTTGAGGAATTAAAATGCTTTTAAAATTTGTCCTGACAAGCTAACTTGAAATCTTGTATTTTCCTTTCATTTGAGGATTCTTTTATTTTTTCAGCAAAATTGTTTAAAAAATATTGATGCATGGAAAAAGTATTTTGCAAAGCCAGATGTTTTTCAATTGAAAATTCCTGCAGAGTCCCTTCTCTGACTTTATGGGAAGCTTAATCTGGTCCTAGCTATAACAGCTAATTAGTCTCAGAATAAATATAGCATGAGCACTCTATAATAGAGATGAGGCACAGTTATTAATTATTAATAATCAGTGCTGTAAGGCTGGAAGATAAGTACTCAGGGGAAGATCTTTCCTAAAACTTAAATTGAAGTATGCAAACAAATATGGGGGTCGCTATTTTCAGAAGTACTAGCAACAACAAGGTGTTTATCTTCCCCTGACACTCAGAGAGCATTAAGCACCTACTTGCTGTGTCTTTGAAAATCTCCAAAAATTATAAAGTAACTGTCTAGTTTTCTGGAAGATTCAGCTGAATTGGCTAACTATTTGCAGTCTTCCACCAACAGAAGGTCATCACAGGAATCTGAGCTTCCAAAATCTGCTTGTCAGTTCATTGATCTTCAATTGAAAGTCTAGACTGCTTAATTGTGCTTTGTCTTTTCAATGCATTTTTAACCCATGCAAATCAGGTTGTAGTGAAACATGTTTGCTTTTTTGCATGAAACCATGCATTCCTCAGGGTTTGGTGCACTGTCTGAGGAATTTCACCCATGTTTTCATTATTCATGTGGTGAATTATGGGGGTTTCATATTTGCAAATTGGCTTTTTTACGTATGACTTTTTTTTAGAATAGGTAATTAACTTTTTCAAATAGCTGTAAATACTGACCTGATCTGTGCTAATATTTCTGCTTGGCCTTTCAACAATTAATAGCAAATAATTTGTATTTTATTTCTGCTAGATGAAAATAGTGAGATGCCTCTTTACTCTCACTTCCCTGGGAATAGCACAGCATGGGTCACTATCCAAGTTCCTCTTGAAATTGAATCATCAGCTAGGATTGCTTAGAACCTGGTGGATCTGGGGTAGGCGTATGAATAGATTAAGGAAAGTAAACTTGCATATCTGTGTTTCCTATCTGTGAATTCATTCTGAGTTATGTAGCTATAAAGTACTGCAGGCTGTATCAAACTTCTTAAATTGCTTTACCTTCTTATGAATAACCTTCAACCCTCATTATTCAGGGCAAAATGTATAAATAATGTATTTATGTGATCTAAAAAAGAATAAAATGAGCTAGATATTTCTGGTAAATTGATAAATCAGTCATTACTTTCTCAAATCTATTTCTTCTTTTCCCACAAAAAGAGAGATACAGGGGAGAAGGAAGAGGTGAAGAAATAGTGTGGTGTTGGTTGCTGGTGTTTGAAGTTAGTTTTTTGTTTTGTTTGTCTTTTGAGTACCAGGTTTCCATACCAGTCTCAGTGATAAGTGAGCTTCACACAGAAGTGCATAGCACTGCTTATCTCCAATAAACTATATGCAGGAGTTTCTGACTAGCCATAGCGTATAAGCTGCAGATATCTGAAAATGTTCTTTCCAAGTTACTTGTTTTCTCGGAAGTGCTGTTCCAGAAAACTAATTACAGCTACCCCTGGTTTTGACTGAATTCTTAAGACGTCATGATTTTTAAAATAATAATTTTCTGTCACCTATTAACAGTTCTGACAAAATATCTTCTCTTGGCCTTTCTCTGTAGTAGAATTACTTATAAGAAAAATAGTAGCTGATGTAGGATATTTCAAATAATACATATTGTTTAAAAAATGCTGGGTTTTCTTTTTACAATAGATTGTAGGGGTTTAGAGCTAGAAAGAAAAGGGTTAAAAATGAAACCCCTTAGTACAAGGCATTCCAGTGTTGATTATGCTTATTAAAACTGAATACTTTGCTTTTTGGCCAGCTGCTTCTGCAGCACAAATCTCACATTAGTGTGGAGATTTTTTGCTTACAGGAAAAATCCTAGTACAAATGCTGTTGGCTCTGGTCAGAAGTGGCACTTGAATATCAGCATGTTCTTTTGTCAATCAAAGCATCCTCCTAAACAGTTCAGCTAGTGTTAGCAAGGGATGTGATAAGGCTCTTATCTGAAATATGAGCTCAGCTTTTCATCACAGAAGCATCTCCATTTTCAGGAGAATAAAAAAATTAAAGTTTTCTTCCTATTGCAGTCTTTCCCTCGAAGGTTATACACCACCTTGTAGGTGTCAATTCTTGTCTCTTGTGCATTGATTGTCTGTAGTAAAAACATTTAATGGAAAATTTTCCTCCAGATTTTAAATTCTTGTTAGAAGAAAACAATGGCTTGTGTTCTGAGGATGCTGACTGAGAATAGAATTACTGTTTGTCAGGAAGTGTAGTGACAAGACAAGGGGTGTTGTTTTTAAATTGGAAGAGGGATGATTTAGATTAGATAATAGGAAGAAATTCTTTCCTGTGAGGGTGGTGAGGCACTGGAACAGGTTGCCCAGAGAAGTTGTGGATGCCCCATCCCTGGAGGTGTTCAAGGCCAGGCTGGATGGGGCTTTGAGCAACCTGCTCTAGTGGGAGGTGTCCCTGCCCATGGCAGGGGGGTTGGAACTGGATGATCTCTGAGGTACCTTCCAACTTGAATGATTTTATGATTCTATGATATTCACACATGGCTTAGTTGTAAGAACTGTAGAAGACAGCATTAATGAACAGATGATGTTAACATTTGTGAACAGTCTGACCTACTGTCCAATATGATCATTCTTCTAGAAAAAAAAAATAGCTGAAAGACTGAAATGTCTGCTGCAAACTTACTACCAGAACTCTCTCCTTTAAATTTGTCTTCGAAATATTTGTCTTATTTTTATCTCAACTACATCTTATAAGCAGTGGCAACATCAAATATGCTTATACAGTGGAATTCCAGTGTTAAACAGTATAGAGGTACTTTTTCTAGTTTATATATGCCTCAGTGAAAGAAAAGTCCTACTTCCTACTTTTGGTACCACATACACCTACAAACATGTTGTTGTCTGTGGTGATCTGTATTAACCTCAGCTCTCTGCTTTGCCTTTCCAGCACTGGCTTGAGCCCAACAAGTCTATCTTCAAGCAAATGAAATGTAAGTGTTGATAACTCATGTTTTTAAACTGCTTTTGAAATGCCTGAAGGTTTTCCTATGCTTCCATGCAGTAATTTAGAATATGCTACATTTTTTTCCTGATGCAAATAGTTCCCTCACATGCTATCTGGACTCCTGAAAAGTCTGTGTTACTCTTATTTCATGGTCTCACAGTGCATGCACATCAAGAGTTTTCCCTTAATGCTGAAGGCTGGAGCCAGAGGCCAGCTGATGTGTGTGGGATGGCAGATCTGTTAGGAAGACCTGCATGTGTTGCCTCTCATTTTCCATCAGACGCAATTAACCCCTGGGAAATGGCAATAGGCTGTGGAGTGTGGCAGTCTTAAGTGGTGAGCTCCTGCCACAGGCAAGTGGAAAATTACAATTGGTGTTTTAAAAGGACTCCTCACAATCAGAATGTGTTATTTTAATTATCTTTTTGCAAAGTTATGGTCTGGCTCATGCTTTCCATTAAATGGGCCAGCTGTGAACCCTTTTCAGGAAGTAGAGCTACTTTGGTACTCAGAAGTTTATATCCAGCAGTGGAACAGAATGTTTAGTTGCCAATTCTGGAGACTTGGTTTAGGCTGTTGGGAGATGTGTCTTGTTTAATAAAAGCTGTTGTGTATTTATTTGCTTAGTATATGAAATGAAGGAGAATTTTACTCGCATACCCTTTGTATGCAGTTGTTTCCTGTTTTAAGCGACAGTATAAGAAGTCTTTTCTGTGGGAGACAATGTATTTGTTTTAAAATCATAGAATCATACAATTGTCTAGGTTGGAAGGGATCTTTAAGATCATCTAGTCCAACCATCAACCTAACTCTGATAAAAACCAACAACCACTAAAGCATGTCACTAAGCACTATGTCAACCGGTCTTTTATGTGTCTCCATGGTGCCTCAGCCACCTCCCCAGGCAGCCCATTCCCATGCTTGATAACCCTTTCAGTGTGAAATTTTTTCCTGATATCCAGTCGGACTCTTGCTGACGCAACTTGAGGCCATTTCTTCTTGTCCTATCACCTGTGACCTGGGAGAAGAGACCAACCTCCACCTCTCTACAACCTCCTTTCAGGTAGTTGTAGAGAGTAATAAGGTCTTCCCTCAGCCTTCTTTTCATGAGGCTGAACTTCAGCTCCCTTAGCTTTTCCTCGTAAGGCTTACTCTCCAGGCCCCTCTCCAGCTTCATTGTCTTTCTCTGGACTTGCTCCAGCACCTCAATGTCTTTTTTGTGGTAAGGGGTCCAAAACCGGACCAAGTACTCAAGGTGTTGTCTCACCAGTGCCTAGTAGAGGAGGCTCACCTCCTTAGTCCTGCCCACCACACTGTTCCTGATACAGGCCAGGATGCTGTTGGCCTTCTTGGCCACCTAGGCACACTGCTGGGTCATGATCAGCCGATAGTCGACCAACACTCCTTAGTCCTTTACTACCAGGCAGCTCTCCAGCCACTCTTCCCCAAACCTGTATTGCTATATGGGGTTGTTGT
>VZRU01007191.1:7246-19195 GCA_013398155.1 Pedionomus torquatus | reverse complement strand
GCAAAAGCATTTGTCAATTGATTGGCGTAGGTTAGCTGTATTTTGCATGTGCTTTGGCCTTCTTCTTCATATGTTCTATTTTTTAAATGTGTATATATAATAGTTATTGTTTTTGTTTGAATCCATGCCTGCTGCTTCAGAACTAACCATCACACAGGTTATTTTTTAAGACTCTTTAAGACTCCTTCAGAGCTGCTGAGGCAACATTTGTTTGCTATTAATCTCACGCCTTTTTCTTTATCATGTTTCAGCTCATCCACCATATACCATGTGCTTTAGAGTGAAATTCTACCCACATGAACCCTTGAAGATTAAAGAAGAGCTCACCAGGTATTTTTTTTGTATATTTGTTTGTCTGCACATTTAATGTACATTGGTAACAAGTTCAAAACAAAACACTTGTTGCATAGGGTAAAATACTAGACATGCAGACATTTTGCACTGCAAAGAGCTTTTTTATTTGTTGTGATACCTATGGATTTTTAAAGCAGTTTAAAAGGACTTCTGTGTAACACATAGATAGGTAGTGACGCTGTTGAAGAACTTTGATAAAGACAGACAACATTCACATAACTGGGCAAGGATGATCCTGACTCTTCTGATGGCAAGGATTGTGGTCTTGAGTCAGCTCCTTTTGTGTCTTAGTTTTTCTCTTTTTGTGTGAAATAAGTGGTGAGGTGTAGTTCAGTAGTGGCTTTAACTCTTTGAACATGAACGTTAGTAGCCTCACTGAATTTTCTCATGTGTGTCTTTAGGACCACAAACAAGATAATATTTTTAAAGTACTAACAGACCTGACTGACAGACAAACTGATGTGGAAGTACAATATTTTTAAAGTACAGCTGTTCTGGAGGCTAAGAAGCCTTGTTGCTTACACTGGCATTTTCCAGCCTTTGCTATGAAAACACACCTGTGCAACGGATCAGTCATATTTAACGAAGGGGAGTTTCGTCCTTCCTACTAGCCATATTCTCTTCCCTGGGGTATTTTTCAAGAAGTATACTTGGGGGAAAAGATGTAGGAAAGTAAGAGCTCTTTTGACCTTTGCAGCAGCTGTGCAGTGCTGTACGTATGCTGTGCTCGTGGCGTTAGTCAGCAGGTCACACCACTGACTAATAGTTGCGCGTTGCAGAACCACGGGGCACCTGAGCACTTGTTGCTTTGAGTTCTTCACTGATACTTTTCGTAAGCCCTAAAAATTATTATGTTCAGGAATCGTTTCATGAATGGGAGTGATCCCATTATCCCTGGTCTCGTACAGAAAGTTTCGGGAACAGCTTGCATTCCGCTGAATGGTAAGCTTATAGTTGGTGTAGAGCATCTGGAACATACAGTTCATATTATAACTGTTTGTCTTTGGTGAAATACTAAAACTGTTAGCTGAGTTAACAGGTTGTAAATCAGGAAGTCGAGGGATTTTCATGATTTGTTAGTGTTTGTTCTTGGATGATCGTTTTACTTTTTATGACCCAGAGTATAAACTTCATATGGACCTTCCTCATTCAAGATTCTTAATTAGTTGAGTTTTTTTTTCTTTTAATTACTTGGATACCCTCCCAGAAGAAGTTTATTGAAATGCAAAGCATTTAGAACGCTGACATGTGTAATGTGTTGTCAGTAAGTTTTAGGCTTTGCTGTAATGTTTCAAATTAATTTTTAAGTCAAGCTCCACTGAATGAAAAATATTTCACTGTCTTTTGTTAAAACTAATACTTTCAAGACCTTAAAAAGGATAAATAATTCCTGTTTTCATATGTCCACCTTGGGCACATTATATCTTTTTGATCAGCTTTATAGTTTCTCAGTGTGGCTATTTGGGAAGCCTTGTTTTGTCTCTGCGCAGATCTCTTACACCATAACATGGGAACCATAAACAAACATAACCATGGGAAATGCTCCTGAAATAAGCAAATGAAGTGTAGTCATGGAACTCACCTCTGAGAATTTGCTTCATCATCTAAAGCAGAGGGTCATATTCAAGGTGATGCTGTAAATTGGCTTAAGTTAAATTTTCTTTTTTAAATTGCAATATTGCTGAAATTCAAGAATAAAATAGTTCATTAGTATTTGACAGAGGGTAGTTGTGAAACCTATATATCTAGTTGTTTTTTTGGTAATTATTATTTTTTTTAGCTCTGTTCACTGGAGAGTCACTTTTGTTGCAGCGTGTGTTTAAGATCATTTGAAAAAAAATTAATAATATTATCACCCTTTGATTTAAAAATCCATCTGTACTTCATAGCTGCATATAGAGGCAGCTGAGTCAGAGTAGTGTTTTGCATTTCTGCTACTCTCCATGCCTAAGCATGTCACAGAGCTGCTGTCTTCTTCAACTGTGTAGAAGTCGAACTCGTATCTGTAATCCCTATTAGGATAATGAAATTAAGATACAGTAAGGCTCATTCTGTCACATTGTCATACTACTCTTTGGTTCAGAATATTAATTAACCCTACCTAGATCCTCCATGTGGATAACTGTCGATGCAGTCTTTGTAAAATCTTTATGGGCATAAATCTTTAATGAACTACCATAGAGGCATCAAAGAGACATACAGATTTTAAAGAGAGTTGGTTTTCCTGCTTTCCATGGCAATGTGTGATGTTAAAAAAATTATCATCTATTCAGTACATGAAGCTGTGTGTGTATGGAGTAAATTGTTTGATTTCTGTGAAAATAATATAACATAGATAGAAATACTATTCAGGATTTAGACATCACTTACAGGAAAAAATTGAGTATTTGTCACTTCAGATTACTGCTGCTTCATTTCTGTCCTACATTTGGTAGGCTGGGCTGGACTGTAATCCTTGAGTTAGTCTGTGGTTTTAGAAGTGGAACTATTTTCAGGAAATTAAGATGGAGAATGACCTAGCTGAAGTCATCGTTCTATCTATGATATTATAGGAAAAAACCAACACCCTTGAGAGCCTGAAAATGTGTGCACACTGTATGTTCAAAGGCCAGGAGTGCCTTGGGCAAAGGATCAAGTCGTGTGCTTGCCTGTCACTGCATTTCATTCCACTGCTGAGGATGTCTGTGAATATCATCAGTCACATCACACCATCCACCCACTTACTTTCATCTTACCTCATTTTAATTAACAATCGCTTCCACAGCTATGCTTTTGAAATAAAATAAGTGCCTGCCTCGGGATGTTTAGGGACTTTGAGATGCTATTGCTAAATAGGGACTTCCATGGACTCAGGACAAAATTCCCACCTCTTGCCGCAGCAGGAAGTTCTGTGTGGTCCTTGATTACCATTTTCTCTACAGTCAGCTGGCATTCAGATTGAAATTCACAAGTTAACTTCAGTGGCCATAGGGTTGTCACTTTGAATTCTTGTGTGTCTGTATTAACAGACTCCTTGAAACACAGTCTCCTTGTCAACAAAGTCAAAATCTTAATGCACTTCAATGATTAACCTTCTTAACTCATCTCCTTAACTTGTATCAACATGGATTTAGATCTGTACTTATTTTTTGGAAATATTGCTTCCTCAGCAGAGCAGTGGGGCCATACATGTTTGCAATGTATTTGACAAAGACTAAAGACACACTTTTTAATAGTTAAACTAATCAAGCAGTTTTTTCCAATGCCTTTTAAAAATTTGTGATGAGAAAGTGACAAGGATTTAACTTACTTTCTTCATGTGATGTGGCTTCTGAATTTATTTCAGGTCTCAGCAGATTGCAACCCAGTGAATATGAATTATTGAACAGTTTGTGTAATCTTTTAAACAGAGAGAGGTGCTCAACCTTAGTAGAAGAGTGATGTTCCTCTATGCTGCCATCTCTGAAGGTTTGACTTCAGCTTCATGTATAGTATCTGGAGGACGTCAGGCTCTTCTGAATGGTGCATCTGTGGCTTTCTAGATCCAATACTCTAGCAGTCTCAGATTATATGAAGCCAGAACAAAATACTTCAGTTTCAGAAAAGAGCATTTAACTGGCTTCACTAAGCATCCCTAACGAGAGTAATAACTACGAGTTTGTAATTAGGCAGTAGCGACATGACAGGCAGGTCCTCACATCTTCCTTGTTCCCTGCCATGCATAAACATAATTTTTGTTTATTTTCTTGTTAAATCAGCATCTGCTCTGCAGCCTTTTTTCTGGTTAACACTACACAGGGTTTGGGTAGAGGCCTTGAATACGTAATTTAATATTATTGCTAGTTTCCTTCTCTATCTTCATTGTTTTGTTTTTNTTTTTTTTTTTTTTTTTTTCCATCTTTTTGGTGCATTCTAGTTGTTTTTTCCAGAGAGCATGAAAGGCTTAATGTGAGAGGGGTTTTTCTTTAGCTATGTGCATGGAATCATGTGCAGAAAAAAGACTGTTTATTCCAGAGTTCACTAAGATGGTAAATATTATTCTGCTGGCATGGCATGTGAAGATATAAAATTGTCCTGACGGAAGTTGTAACTGCAGAGATCTTTCAATCTGCAGTATGCACAGTATCCCACTATACTCTCTGGAGAGCATGGGTATTTTTCCTCTGTGCCTGTTTTCAGTATTCTTTGTTCATGGGTCAGAGCCCTGGAAGTGTCCACAGCTGGGAAAGTCTGAGATACTGTGTGCAAACAAAATAGGAACAGTCAGGGAATGTGTACAGCTGGATCCAAAGGCTGGTCACACTTGGACACAGATTTTTACTATGTTACTATTTTTAGTGTTCTTATTTCAGTAATAAATAAATCAGTGTTTATTCTTTCTTATGTAATAAAACAGCCCAAGGCCTCATGCCTTCCTGTCTCCAAATCCCTACTTTATACTATGTATATGTAATTAAAATGAGAGAATAGGAAGTCATTTGAGGCTGCAAAGAATGATCTAAAATGCTAGAGATAATACTGTATCAGGAGTAATCCATGATTATTGTAGGAAAAAAAAACCAGAGCTAGAAGGGCACATGGGTGAGTAGCAGGCAGAATTAACCAAAGATGGATTATTTACACTAGCTTTCATCCTGCTGTTTTTTCCTAATCCATATTTCCTAACCAAGAAGCAGTTCTTCAATCACTAGGCTGCCATGAAACAGTGTAACGAGTACTTTGGTACAGGAAAAGCAGATAAAAATTGTTTAACTGGAAGTCATATAAAATGACAAAGATGTGATGTATGTAAACATGGCAAATTCAAGAGCCCTGAGTGAGCTAGCTTGGGTGAGATGGAGCAATACAGCTGCATGCATGCAATACTTGCCTAGCCCTGTCTTGAATGTACTTTATGTTGCCTTGTACTAGAAGAACCTGGTGCTTTTTCCGCCAGAAGTGGGAGGCCAGCTGAGGCTGATAGTGCTCCAGCTGGTTGTTAAAACTTGAATATCATGCCATTTATTTTAAAGTTGAAAAGTCTTGCAATATGTTCATCCTTCCAAGGGTAACACAAGAAGAGGGCCTGTGCTGCCAAATCCTGTTCCAGTCATCATTTAGGAATATTTGGGCCTCTCTGGGTACCCTATCATGCTTGTCTTAAGATGTGCAGTGGTAGCTAAGTTTTGATGCTTCTCCAAGTCCATTGGTCTGTTTTGGCTTTCTCAAGGCCATATTGGCAGTTGGCAAGTGACTTCATAGTGCTAACAGTATTGGACTCACAATTAGATTGAATAGCATAGCTTTTAAAAATGAATGAGGGTTGTTAGTGAGAGTGTTGGGTGCTGGCAGGCTTGCAGATAGCATTCAGGGTGGGGAAAAAAATTATCCAGGAGAGTCCTGGATCTTTTGGTGGAGTTAGTGCCTGTGGAAGAAGGGGGCCTTTCATGTTCAGAGATCCTTTTGTGGTCCTACATAGGATGCAGAGGCTAGAACTAGGTAAAACATTCAAGATGTGATTACATCAAGGTTGTTTTAAAGAGTGGCAGAATTCCCCACTGTCTTGTTCACAATATCTGTCCTGATGATGGCCAAGTTTTATTGGCTTTTTTGGCTGCTGCTGTACGCTCAGTTGATGATTTCAGAGACCAGTCTCTGATAACTCCAAGATCTGTCGACTCTGTGTTTTGTGAATAGCTAATAGAGTTATGGCTTTGCTTTAGGTTATAAGATATCAGAGTATTTCTCAAGTATTAGTTAGTAGACAAGCAATATATTTTTAGATAATATAGTTTTTATCTCGATTAGCCTTGTTATCTAGGTGGCACTGGAAAGCATTGAAAAGACCTTCTCTTAGTTGTGATACTACATACTAATATGTAGTAGTGTTTAGGTTAGATTCATAGGCTTTGGCAGCACACTTGTGCTTCTGTAGTGTACTTGATGATATCCACTGTAGAAGACAGAATATGAAGTCAGTGTCCAGAATTATATACGTGAAGAAATCATAAATTCTGGGGGAGAAGAGCACCCAGTCCAGGCATATTGTAAACACATGCATTTGTCCTCTGCTACTCTGCACCTGAGTATGCACAGCAGCATGGGAAAGAGCAGTGCAGTCAAAGTTAGACATCCTGCTGAGATAATGATTTTTGAAACATTGCTGGATCTCTTGAGGTGACCGAGTCTGCCAGCTGGAAAGGCTGCAGCAACACTGGGAGAAATGCTTGTTAGTGGAGTAAAGTGACTTGTATACAAGAAAAAATCACTACGTGGACAAACCACAAAGTTTGGCTGTGGGAAAGCTTTCTTGCCTCATTGAACATCTCAAAATAGGTAAATAAATTGACTCTTAAGCAGTTAGCAACATGGTCTCTGAGGGTCACGAAGCCTGCTTGAAAACAAGAATAGATATTGCTGACCAGCAATCTGCAGTTGTAGGAAGGTCTTGGCTAACCTGGAGTTGAGTCATCTGTATTGCAAACAGATAATGGATGGAAATGAGGTTATTCCAGTGACAGACATTTGTGAGTTTAAGCGCTGAAGCATACATTTACTAGCTTGCTAGTAAGCCTGAGGATTTAGAGCTGTAAATCAGACTATAAGGTTGTTCCAGGGCTTTGCAAAAGCAGCTGTGGTGGAAGGACAAGAAAAGCATCAAAATCAGACCTGATTTTGCAAGTTATTTCTGTAAGTGTAGGCAATTTTAAGCACATGCATAAACCTTACTGAATCCAGGAGTCAGATGCTCATTCATAGGTCTTTGCTGACCTGCGACATTAATTGCTTTATCAGGATTATACGAAGTGTCTGAGGTTGAGCCAACCTTTGGCAAAGCCTGTGACATTGGCTTTCAGTCCAAAGTACATATATCTCCTTAATTTGAAAGAACTCCTTAATGGCTTAATCTTGTGCCAGACTGCTCTTCTCACTTTGAAGATGAACAGTATCCCATGCAGTTTGCTGTCTGAGTGGTCCCCCAAAACCACATCCAGACTCTCTGATTCTGCTCTACATGGGTATTTCCCTGCTGTTCTTGTGAGTGCAAGTGCTTGCCTTGTGTCCCAGCCAACAATTTCTCCAGTCTTCACTGTGAAATGGGCTCTGTGCCTCTTTTCCCCTCTTGAACGCTGCCTTCTGCCTTGGAGATATTTCCTTCTTCATTTTTCTCTCTCTTTTTTTTCTTTTTTTTCTTTTTTCCTCAGAATAGTTCAGAGAACAAATTGATTAAGGATTTCAGCGATAAAGTGCATACAGCAGCTCAGTAGCACAGAATCTTAGTGACAATAAAAATAAACTTCAATATTTTTATTCAAAAAATTATTGGTATAATAGAAAGGTATGTAAACGATTTAAGAGACCCTCCCCCCCCTCCCAACCGCCCCAATCAGCCAATGATACATTGTAACAACAAACGTCCTTTCACTTAAGGGAGGGAAAAACAGAGGCTGCTTCCTCAGAATAGCGAGTGCTAGGGATTTTATATTTTAAAGAAGAGAGATGAGTAACATTGATGGCCCATGTTTGTGACATTAGCTGGCCTACGTGGTGGGTTGTGTTCAGCTCTGTCATTCCAGGATGATCACTGTGAAGAAATCAGCTCTGAGGCACAGATGTTCTTTTCCCTGAAATGATATGTGCTGTGTTGCTTAGATGTCCTCTGCTTACTCTTATTTATTTTCTGTTACCATAATTCTTAGCAAAATTGAGTATGTACTTGTTTTTTCCCAATTGTTTCAGAAAAGAAATATGCCCTGGTATGTTAGGGAGCCAGGACAATGAAAAATTTGTTGTTTTGAAGTTATGGAAATACTATAATGGACTTTTTCTGCAATTTTTGATTGTTTGGTTTTGGGGTTTTGTTTTGGGTTTGTGGGTTGGTTAGGGTTTGTTTTTTTTTGTATTCTGAACAACTTGCAGAGTCAGTGATTTAGCTGGATGGAATGGTTAGTAATACATTTTTATTAGCTTAATGTATTGACAATTTAGATTGAAAGAACATATATTATTTTTTATTGTAATGAAACTAACTTTGAGGGCTATTTTTTTACCGATTTTGGTAGTTTCATATTGCAAACAGGCATAAGCAAGAAACTAGTACAATATCTGTGCTTATTCCTGTTTGATTTCTTTCCTGGGAAAACAGACCCATTTATTTCTTGCCATTATGGATGCATAAATTTAATAATGACATTGAGAATCTTTGATCCTGGTCAGCAGCAAATAATTTGCTTAGAAATGCCACAAGTATACACACTGCCACACAAACTTGCATGTTCATCTATATAGAATTTTAGTGGAATGCACAGAAATGAGTTTTTGCCCTCATTTGGAGGAGTTTCAGTTGATGCTACTGTTGTCTTTGGTCCTAATGTAGTATCTTAGTAATCCATCACAAACTGTTGCATTTATGGCTGTCTCCCTGTATTAAGAAAACTGGTTTTGAATTCTATTGAATAAATGTCTGTGTATTTTCAGGCTTGTTCTCATAAAATAAGCATAGACTGAGGGGAAGAGGTACTCCTTGATATCTCGCTTCAGGAACCTAACTTGCAATTTATTGCATAACATTTGTGAGGGAGAAAGAGAGGGGCCACCTGACTCTTAAACAGGTGCTAAGTCGATTACTGGAGATTTTCCATTCTCTCTGAGCTCTGAAGATGATGGCTTGTAAAAGGTAGACAAGGTAGGCAACACTGGATCCTATTGGGATCACAACAACCCCATGTAGCGATACAGGCTTGGGGAAGAGTGGCAGGAGCTGCCCAGAAGAAAAGGACCTGGGGTGTTGGTTGACAGCCTATTGAACATGACCCAGCAGTGTGCCCATGTGGCCAAGAAGGCCAACAGCATAACAGCATCCTGGCCTGTATCAGGAACAGTGTAGTGAGTAGGACTCAGGAGGTCATTATGTGTTGACCTTACAGCTCAGCTCACGTGCCAAGCTTTGAAACTCTGGGACGTCATTTCATAGGTGGGTTTTTGTGACGCTTCTTAAAAGACAACTCAATTTGACTTCAAGGTAATGGTCAGTCTGGAGAACTAAACCAAATTTTTCACCATGGCAGGAGTTCCCAAAATTTTTAGGACGGAGACTGCTCATTTACTCAAGTTATGTGTAGTATTTGCATTGATATACTGAGCTTTTTCTGGTAGGTTGTCATTGCACATTAAAAATTTTTATTGGATCTCACTGAGACCTTTGTTTCACCCTAATGCAGTTCTTCTCTGGGAAATACCTGTAATCTATCGGTACCAAATTATGGAATTGAATTAGTGAGCTGTTACTGTACACTGATTACAGGGAAAAAAAATGGGGTTGCAAAATTTAAAAAAAAAAAAAAAGGCCTTGAAGTGCAAGGTTCCTGTAAAAACTTAATAACCTAGTGCAGTGAAGGGTATGTTCACAATGAGAACAGATTGCTTCTCTCAGTGATAACGGTCTTGTCTTGATGTAGCTTTTAACAGCAATCCAAGGAAGGGAGGAAAATTTCTCTTACCCTTCACATAATACTTCCAGTCTTACTCAAATCTAGAACTCACTGTAAACTTCAGATGAATTATTTCTATAGAATCATAGAATGGTTAGAGTTGGAAGGGACCTTGAAGATCATCCAGTTCAACCCCCCTGCCATGGGCAGGGACACCTCCCACTACACCAGGTGGCTCAAAGCCCCATCAAGCCTGGCTTTGAACACCTCCAGGGATGGGGCATCCACAACTTCTCTGGACAACCTGTTCCAGTGCCTCACCACCCTCACAGTAAAGAGTTTTTTCCTAATATCCAATCTAAATCTCCCTTCTTCCAGTTTAAAACCATTACCCCTTGTCCTATCACTACATTTCCTGACAAAGAGTCCCTCTCCAGCTCTCCTGTAGCTCCCTTCAGATCCTGGAAGGCTGCTATAAAGTCTCCCCGCAGCTTTCTCTTTTCCAGGTTGGTGCAGGAGTTTGTGGTACACACAGAACCAATTAACTTGGGCAAAATATGTATGCTGTAATTCATAATTTTCATTGGTCACGCTGTAGCTCAAGGATGTAGGGGGCTGGCAGCATCAAGGAATGTTCTGAAGGTCTGTAGAAGCCACTGAGTCTGATGGTGTCCTCTACATAGTTGACTTTATCTGACTAAAGCAATTTATTTTCCTGGTGGGGTGAAGCTGCTGAATGGTGCAGCTGCAACCAGCTATGTGGCTGGGAAAGGAGCTGCGAGTGAGTCACTGGGCTGTGAGTTGGTCCATCATCTCTGAGAGGCTGGTCTCCTGGGGAGAAAGGAAAAGAGAAAGCAATGACCTTGGAGCTGTACCTCTCCTCTTACTGTTAGAAATAATAAGGTCAGAGGCAGAGGACAGGTGGAAGGAGCCTTTCGCTTTCTTCTCGTCAGTTCTTCTGGAGGAAGAAGAGCTCTCAGGGAGGTCTGGGAGAGGTTCCTTGCAGGCAGATTCTCTGAGCCTGCCACCCCTCTGGCCCTCAGTGAGTCACTTCTGCCTCAAAACTTAGAAAAAGAAAAGGAAAGAAATCCACTCCACTGTGGTCAATGTGCTATTTTGTCTATAGTGATAGAGATTTCATTGTGTAAAGCTGTATATTTAATTAGAGAGGGTGTGCTCAAACAAACTTACATTACTGCAATTTATTTCACGTTACTAATGAACATATTAACAGCAGCAGATTTTAAGTAGATTACTCTTCATGATGTCTATTATGTTTGGTTTGGTTATGTTTTTTTTATTTATTTTTTTTTGCTGTCATTTTTTCATTGTTATTGAGAAAAATTTCTTGTCTTATAAGTAGTTTTTCCTGTTGTTGTGCGTTGTCTCTTTTTAATGCCATTTAAGGTAGCAAAAGAGAGATATGTAATAGTCACATAACTAGTTTCATACTGATAAGTTCTATCTGTTATAAAAAGATGCCGCATCATCTCCTAAGTTTTTAAATTATTTTTCAGATACCTCTTATATCTACAAATAAAAAGAGACATTTTCCATGGCCGTTTGCTGTGTTCTTTTTCTGATGCTGCCTACCTGGGTGCCTGTATTGTACAAGGTAAGTATAAGCAACAGGCTTTTTAAAATATTGAACTCATAAGTGTGTTCAGTGGAAAGAGAAACTCAAAAATGTTGTAGAAATATAGCTAGGAATAGAATGTATTTTTTTCAGGTGTACTGTTTTCCTGCATTAACATGCTAATGTAAATTGTTTTAATTAATTCAGGTTTTTAGCTAACTAAAACCAAACTGGAACTTTTAAAAAAAGTTAAAAACACTGGTTTGTCTTAGCATTTAAATAAAGAAGACTTGGTGATAAATTCCAATTATAGACAAAGCAAAATTCTGTTCTGAATCCTGAATGTAAATGTATCCTATTCCATTTGAAATAAGCAGGAAAGTGTCTTTCAGTGCCATTTCTTAGGGTAAATAAGACCTGCGTGATGATGGAATCTCTTAAAAAATAGAAGATGTAAGTCAATGGGAAGGGTNCCCCCCCTATTTCAAATGTTTTTTTTTAATTCTCCCCTTCTTTTTCCCCATCATTTCCTTAGGACTGAATTCAGGTACATGTCTTGGGTTTCATATAGAGAAATAGTTAACTAGGTATCTGATTAGGGACTTCATATGTGTGGAAGTCCTCTTCATT
>VZRU01007189.1:37709-51992 GCA_013398155.1 Pedionomus torquatus | reverse complement strand
GGTAAGGGGCCCCTGCGCGGCTTCCGCAGCCGCTGGTTCGTCTTCGACCCCCGCCGCTGCTACCTCTATTACTTCAAGGGGCCGCAGGAGGCGTTGCCCCTCGGACACCTCGACATCGCCTCCGCCTGCTTCAGTTATCACCAGCCTGAGGCCACCGCCGCCGCCGCGGGCGACGAGGCCGCCGCATTCGAGGTGCACAGCCCCAACGGCACCGTCACTGTGCTGAAGGTAGGCCCGGGGCCGGCGGAGGCCCGACCACCGTCCTGTCCTGTCTCCTCCCCTGAGCGCCGGGACGGCTGTGGGGGTGACAGTAGCCGCCTTTGCGGTGCGGGACCCGGGCTGGCTGCGGGGCTGTTTTAAGGCAAAAAAAGTAACATTTCGCAAAGGTGGAGTCGGTTACGATTACAGGCTATCCCTAGCGTTACTTTCTGGGTTTGTTGGTTGGTTTGGGGTTTTTTTTCCTTCATGTATGTTTTTGGTTTTAAAGTGCTTTTCTGAAGGGGAGGAAGACGCCTCCGGTGACCGCGGTGCTGTCGGGGCAGGGTGCCTGGCTCGGGAGGGTGGGTTCAGAGGAGATGTTTGGGTGGAAAAAAAGAAAAGG
This sequence comes from Pedionomus torquatus, assembly GCA_013398155.1. Lineage (NCBI taxonomy): Eukaryota > Metazoa > Chordata > Aves > Charadriiformes > Pedionomidae > Pedionomus > Pedionomus torquatus. The sequence continues at coordinate 51,391 of VZRU01007189.1, read as the reverse complement.
GGTTTCCAAAGAAATCTGGTGGATTGTGGTTTTGGGAGCCGAGAGGGAGTGGTTGGTTTTCATTTGGAGGGGGTGTTTATTTTGAAAAGATAATGCACGGTAGGAGTCTTCCTCTGGGCTGCTTTGGGAGGAAGGAAGGGGAGGAGAGAGAAAGTTTCCTGATAGTAGGAGAGGCAGCTTTATCGCACTGTCTGTGCATAGACCCAGGCGTTCCTAGGACGGGAGGTAAATACTAGGATTGCCTTACATATCTCTCCTTTATTGCCACGTCTAGGGGGAAAAAAAGAAGGAAACCACATCCACTCAATAAAGAATAAACACGTTTTCCAGAATATCTATTATTTTTAATTGCTCTTAAGGCATATATTTCCTATAAGAAATGTTCTTGTGCATTGAGTGTGAGTTTTCACGTGAACAGCATTCTTCTATAGCAAGATTAGAGAATAAAAAAATCCATAAAGTCATTGAAGTGAAATAGCAGAATTTCCTGTTGAATATTGGAGGTCTTTCTTGTATACTTATTTAATGGTAGAGATTTGAGCAATGATAATAAATGTTGAGATTGTAGAACACTGTTGTGCAATGCTCTTCAGTGTTGTTTTGATAAATACAAATGTTTGTCAAAATAACAAATCATGTTTTGCTGAAGAATAAGCAAGTCACTTAAGGGGAAAACTATAAGATAATGATTTTCACTCAGTTTGGTTAAGGAAAAGCAGTATAATCAGAAGTCTTGCACGATGCCGTGTGTAAAAGCTACCTTTTTCTTTGCTCAGCCATAACCAAAGTTTTTACTACTTTCCATGAATCTGCCTTTATAGTCAGAGTGTTTTTGTTAGAGAAGTTAAGACTGCAGACTTAGTGTAAGCTTTGATTTTTTTTTTTTTGATAGTTTGAGGGGGTTTGGTTGTTTTGTTTTTAGTTAGTATTTAGTGATTTTTATTTGGAGATGTCCAGGAAAATACATAATGTGTGTTTTGTTTTGATGATTTCTTTTTGAATAGTAGGCCTTTTGTTGAGAAACATGTAATTTATGCTCAGAATTATAGTGGGAAATAGATGTCACCTGTGTAATAAGTAATTAGCCTGGCAAACAGTGCTCTAGCAACAGCCTCATGTGTCTTCTGCAGTCGAGAAGAGATAAGTTATAGTCAACACCAATGTACGAGCTTAGGGAACAGGGTTCCTTTCTCATATTTTTCTTGGTGTCTTTTAGTCTGCAGTGTTACTACTCTGCCTGTACTTTTTGTGTTCATTTTTCCCCTGTCTACTCTCCAGGAAAGAGCATCCACGGATTAGAGCTCTCATGTTTCCCTTGCAGGGATTGAGAAGAGGTGCTAGTTAAGGAAGTCAAGGTCATTTCTGTAATCAGCAGGAAAAAAATAATTTTGTACCTTCTACCTCTTGTATTGTAATAGTGCTTGCCTTAAAGCAGCCAAGTGATTGTCCATAACAATGCTGTTACACTATGGGTGTTGGTATAATAAATAAGGAATTCATGAAAATCTTGAGGGATGTCGCAGGACCAACTGGCCTTTTGTGGCCGCGTGATTCACCAAGGGTAAGACTTTTGCAGCTGGAATCAATGTTCTTCTACCCAACATGGTGGGTCTTTATGACCTATGAAAACATCTGTCAGCTAAATTAGGTAGAAATACAAATAAGAATGAATTCAAGATGTTAAATTAAAAAAAAAATCCTACAAACAAACAAAACACCCCCCTCCCCCCTTATTGACTTATTGATCCAGCCCCTGTTGAAAAAAAAAAAAGTAATTTAATCTATCAAGAAAACATTAGGCACAGAGCATGAGGAAGAAAGTCAAGTCAAATGAAGTCTTCACTGTCTGGCTCACATGCCTTGTTTTCCTCAATTTGCTTCTTGTTCAAAATTTCCAGACCTCGTGATCTGGTCTTTCTCAGTCAGTGTTCTAAGCTGGGAAGAACAGTAAGAAATAAGCTACTGGAATTCCAGATTGAAATGATGGCACTGCTGAGGAATGCATTACTTCTTCATAATGTCTTAATTTCATAATGTAATGATTTCATCATCTGGCATTCTCAGACTTTGTCATTTAATGGGAGCTGAGGACTGTATGATACACTCGAGTTTTGGTTCTCAGTTTGATAACAGTTTCGGGGAAAAATATATTGTAGTCCTTCCAGCCTGTAAAGCAAATTGTTTGTAATTTAGACACATAGGTAACCAACCTGACACTTGCATGATTGTACATGTTCCATATATTTTCAACAGCTAAGGTACTTTAGAAGAAGTTAAGTTTGTGTAAAAAGCTTTTCTGTTTAACATATACATTACAGATCCCATCACTTTAGGTAAAGAAGTGGAGAGAATTGTGTGCTTTATGAATTATGGATAGGTTATCTTTGAGAATGTGTTACCAGCATTCTGTGTTACAGTGAGTATTTGCAGGATCAGGTCCTTTCCATGAAAACAATCGAGTAAATATTTGCCTGTGTTTGCACAGTGAGGTCTGTCATTAAGGGAGAAAACAATTAGCATAAAACAATGAGCATTGTGTGGATGTGTATATATGTATATAAATGAACAAAGGGATCATTTCTCATTTATTTTTAAAGCAGTGTCTTGTATTGACACAGTTCCCTTGCTTTTGGAACAGAGAAACACTGACCAGTGATGATAGACTGTGTGTCTAGTTCTTACGTGTGGAGAACTTCTTTGGGAAGAGTGAGGAATTGGGAGGGTAACAGAAATTGTGCAGCCTTCTCAAAGAAAAAAATAATGCTTTTCTGGGTTATTGGCCAAGTAGTAAGCATTCCAGACACTGCAGATTTTAAAGCCCAGATCTTTGAAAGTATTGGATACTGAACTTGCTGAAATCAGAATTATTTAGGAGCTTTTACTGTAATTTGTCAGTTATCTTTAAAGAAGTGGCAGTGATTAATAATGGAGGATTGACCTTAAATAGTGTTTTAGGGCCTAACTCAGCTAAGAAGGTAGCTTAGCATTGAAGGTGATTTGTTTTCTGAGAAGATAATTTTTTTTTTTTAAACTTTTTTTTTTCATCTTGCTCATTAGTGGTTACAATGCTTTAATTAAAAATTGGGCTGTTCTCCAGAAAAAAAAAACTATCTGACTCCTATTTGCTCCATTTACTGTTTGAGCATTGCAGGATTGGTAAATCTTAAGAGATCCAAGCATTCTGGTGATGGTTCCTCCTACAAAAGTGCTTGAGGGAGAGTCAGTCTGTGTTCAGAAGAGGATTGTGGCAAGAATTTTCATGAGTTTCCTCAAAATGGTAGGTTTGCTTATTGAATTTCTTTGGACTCTTTCTGAAGGGGTTTAATATTGGCATACATGTGCCAAATTTAGAGAAAAGGGAAAAAAGAAGTATACAGTATATACCAAACCGTATCAAGCTCCCAGGATGATGACCATGTCACCAGCAGGCTTCAGGAAGTGTCTCAGACTGGACTCAGTAATCAACAGGAGCTGGATTCCAGATTTGGAGTCGGGAACGCTCGGATTGGGATCAAAGGCAGATGAACAGGCAGGGTCCTCCTTGGACGTCAGCTATTGAAGAAGGAGATTTGACCCTTTGATCCCTCAGGTTTTATACAGGGCATGATGCAGATGGGATGGAATACCCCTGTTGCTCAGTTTTGGGTCACCTGTCCTGTCCTTCCTTGCAGGTGGGACCCCTTTACACTTTTCCGCTTCTGACCTTCCAGTGGGGCAAATGACGAAATTACCTGACCTTGGTTGTTAAAGCAATAAGTATAAGCAAGGGCCTCTTTGCATACCACTCCTTGGTATAATTAGGTCTTATCACTGCAAGACAAAACAGTTCTGAACAATGTGCTGTTAATTTCAGAGTTTAATTAGTTAGAAGAGGCCTAGCTAAGAAAGTAAAATTGTAGAACAGAAAATTGGTTCATTTTATCTCAAACCAGGACAGCAAATAATGTTGAAAAATACATGGGACTGCTTTTCTTCACTCATAGTGTCTTTTGTTGCTACTGTAAGTTTTCAGTGGTTGTACCTTAGCTCATGCCAGTTCCGATAACATTTATGGTGCATTTTCTTCTTGCAGAAGTGCTTCCATTAAAATGTGACTCACTAAGATTCTTTCTTACTGCAGCCCCATGCAATAGTTGAGTACAAATAAAGAATTTTTGTGAGTTCTGATCGATGTGCATAGCTAAATGTTCTGTCTCGCATGGTGGGCACTAGCTGAATACACAGAGAAGTTGTGAGAACTGTGGTGAGCATGGAAGCATTCCTTTCTCTGACAGGTAAAGTGAATTTTAAAAAGTTTGCAAGTTTGTCCATTGTTTAGGAGAAGGGGAAGAGGGAGACTTTAGATATTCTGTGTTGGTAGGGATTTTTTTGTTTCTTTTTGGTGGTTGTTTTGTTTTGTTTTTTTTTTCTTATAAAAATCAGTCCATATCAAACAACAAGCTTCAAAGACTAATTTTGTTTAAACACAAAATTTATCTTAACAGAGGTTCTCAGGATACTCTTTTACTCGGAAAGCAGATAATTAAGATGCCTATGTAAATTCAGCAGAAGCTGTTCAAAGGGAGTGGAAAACTCCATAAGAGAAGGAAAACTATGTGTGGAAAGGAAAGGCTTCAAAGGAACAGGCAGGGTCCAGCAGCAGGGTTTCTTGGGAAACCAGCACGGTAATTCTTGGGAATTGCTCATGGACTGAGGATGTGTGTGCTGCTCAGCGGAGAACATGCACAATTGGGAATTTAAAAGCAACAGCAAGGAGCAACTCTAGTAACATCCATTTATGGTTTGCTGAAGAGTGTTGGGGAAAGGATAACGGGACCAATTGTGAAAAAGGCTCATTAAGTTGAACTAGTCATGGGCAGAAGTTAATTGTAGGCGTACCTTAAACTGACTCCAGGTAATTAATAAATTAAATTGCCTGATTAGCTATGTTGTAGTAGCAAAGAGAACCATTCCAGTTCTGCATCCTGTGTTGGTGGAAGCTCAGTGAATTCTTGGTGGTTTTCTGCTGGAGTACAGTAAGACATGGCTTTACGAGGCCCATGTGCAAGTCTGTCTAAAGGGAATATAGGCTCTCAGATTTACCAGAAATCGACACTTGCCACTGGATAAAACTCCGCAGGAAATACTTTTGTGCTAGAAATGGGAGGGGAGATGTTTTCTCTTTGCAAAAAAGTGACTGGAGTCTGTAGGCTTAAAGCCTGCTGCTGTGGTCATTCCAATGCTGGCAACGATGGCTGTGTGGATTGATGTTTCCCAGCATCTAGGTCTCTGACACTTTCTGGGAAACCTCGTAGACATTTCTAAACTTATTTTCCAATGTGGGTTTTTTTAGGGTGGTTCTTTTTTTGTGTTTTCTTTTTTAATGAGGGAAATTTTTTCCTACAGTTTCCTGTGGGCAAGCAAGAATAATTATTTGAAACTATTTTCTGTTTCAGATTAGCAATATTTTGCTTAGATATCTTCCTTACCAACTGAGAAGAGTAAACCTGCTCTGTCCTCTTGTATTGCTGTTGGGTGTATTTCACTATGTGATTTGATTTATGAACATTTACTTGGTTTATGTATCTTATGTCTTCTCATGCATATGATATACTGAGAGGAATGGGAGCAGCAGCTACAGGAATAACTGGGCCTGTTTTCTGATGAACTTCGTTTCACAGTGCTTTGGGGCCATTTGCTGTAGGACATTGTGGGTATTAAAGCCCATACCGGTACAAAAAGCTGACTCGTAAAGTAAAAATCTTTCTCAATGATTGATAAACACTAAGATGGGAGATTGCTGAGCCAGAGGGAGCACCCTAGGGCAGCATCAGTTCTTGGTTGCAGGATTGCTTATGCTCTGTCTTGTAATTATCTGCTCTTGGGGTCAAACTATGATGGTAAATGGATCTTCAGTTTCACTAGCATAGAAGTGTTCCCACTTCAAAAATGAAGCCAAATCTGTATTGTTCATGTGCTTTATACAGCATGTAGTGTATTTCCTTTGTAAGGGAATCTGTGGTGTTTGTTGTCCTTCATTCTTTTGTGGCTATGCCCTGCACAGGTACCCTCTTCAGTTGTGATAAGCAGAATAGGAAACTGTTTGAAATTGTTTAAAGAGTAAACACAGTCATTTGCCCAAGTAATGAGAGTTTTTCATTGATAATGCCACCAAGCACTTTGGGAGAAGGTAGGAGAAAAGTTGGCTAAAAGGTAAGTGCTCTGTGTGCTGACAAGCTGAAGGACTCGGATAAATGTCTCTTCACAAGCATTCGCTTTGTTCCTGAATGTACTGGTGTCAGGTGTTAGTTCCAGAGTGGCAGTGGAAGATGGCTGTTGGAATAAAGATGAATTTTCCAAGTGAGCACCTGCAGTGTCAGTCACCATCACTTTGTCTCCTGTTGATACTTGTAGGTTGTCTTTTGACACACTTTGAAATTACTCTAATAGCCATAATTCTTACTGAAGCTTAAAGATGGGTTTGAATTCTTGCTCACTTATTATGTATTCAGGTTAATCACTGTATGCTTGTAGGTTAAACATTCATGTTGGAGTTAGTTGGCTTTTTTTAAATATGACCTTTCTATAGAAGTTAGGTAGCTTAAGGGATCATCAAAAAATACAGTATGTAGATGTAGTCATTACAATAGGAGGTGTTACAGTGCATTAATAATTTGTTGGTTTCTGCTGGTAATAAAGCAAGTTAAAACCCCTGTTAAAATGTGACTCTTCCTCAGTGTGTATAGGACCTTTATTTCATAATACAGATTTGTAGTTATGTATTTAAATAGTACTTTGTGCATAAAATATAAGATGATGCTGCTGCGTTTTCTCATGTTTGAGTGTAAAACTGGAGGGAATAAAATATCCATGAGACTACTTCTATTGGAAGGTGGTTTTGGTGTGAAAGTCAGGGATGTGTATGTATGCACAACCTAGTACATTGGTGGCTAGTTCTCTTAACTAGCCTCAGCTAGTTCTGCTGATTTGGGGTGATGGTACCTTGCTGGACTGATAATTATCTGGGTTAGGTTTTTTTGCTGCACTTGGAATGACTGTATCGATACGCTGAAGTCAGGCAGCGATCTCATCAGTGCTCTGTGTTTTTGTGTTGTAGGCTGCAACTCGTCAGGATATGACATACTGGCTTCAGGAGCTGCAACAGAAAAGGTGGGAGTATTGTAACAACCTGGATGCGGCACAAAGGGACAGCCGAACCTCCCCTACGCCGAGTGAGTTTTCCAAAGGTCTTGTTGCCAAAGACAACCCTGGTAGGTTGAACGTTTGAGTGAAAACAGAAGGCATGTTTCTGTTCAATGGTCGGTTCATCAGTACAAGGCGTAGCAACCGGGGTAGAGAACAGTCTTAGGAAGCTTTTTGACACATCTTGTTACCAAGTAACTGTATGCAAACTTTGCACCTAGTGCTGATGGTAAAATTATTTAATATGTGTGTAATTTTATGTGAGGTTTCATATCTCTTACGGAACTGGTTGATTTCTTTAAAAAGAGATTTATAGAAATGAAGTAAAATGGAGTAGTCTTATGACTAGGTTTCATTAAGTGGTAAAATACAGTTTAGGACAGATAAGTTGTCTTTTAGTTGTTGCAGTATCTTAAAAGCCTGGTGTGTTAAGTGTCCTGAGATGTAAACTCCAGTTTTTAGTAGGAATGGGTATGTTTTGCATTTTGAACATCCATGCTTCGTTCTTGAAAAGTATGGTATGGTGGAACTGACTGATAAAAATTTCCTGCCTTTTAAAACTGCAAGACGGTTTGCACTGATACTGCATAAGTGAAATTCAACCTCTGTAATACGTTTAGCCAAGCAAAATATAATTTCAGATTAGTGTCAGTTATAAATATGTATCAGTGTATTATACATCTGACATTTTTGACTGCTTTGTTCAGGCGCTTCTGAATTGTTTTATTCCTGAATCCTTACAAAAATGGATTCCTTACTGATTTCTGTTATCTGTCAGTAAGATGGAGTAAAACCCTGTTCTATGCCAAGTTAGACATGTTAATAAAGCTCTCTTGGGTTTATACAGAGTCTTGAGGTCAGACGTATATCATCAACAGATTCTGTATTTTGTTGATTCCAGTTTGCTCATGCTTAAACCGAGAAATGTTAAGCTGTCATCTTCCCCGCCCTCTTCTCCCCTCCCCCAGATCAGATCCGATGCAGCAGTTATTGTCCTCTAACTCAGCTTACTGGTTTTGTTTGAGAGCAGTCTGCCTGTGGCTGCTTGCTCAACCACAACTGGCTTAAGAGCCTGTGCTTTTGTAGGGACTCCACTTGATGTTTCAGCTGCACCAATCTAAAAGCTTGTCACCGCTTCATGGAGTGGCCAGCTCTCTGCCTTCACCCAGCCCTGGGACTGGTCTCACCTGTCCATATACCTGTGCAAGGAGTGCAACTGGCAGGAAGCATCTTTTTCTGCAATTTAGTTTTTGGCCAGTGTAGCTTCCTGAAGTGGTTTACTATAGGGACAGATGGGTGCCAGGATGAGCCCAAGGGAATTGTTGGGAATGCAAAGGTAGGATGGTTTGAGACCACCTTTCTGGCAGCAGACAGTCTGGTTAGTGGCTTGTTAAACTGTGCGCTGCAAGGATGCATGCATCAGTGTGCAGAGATCTGACAGCTCCTTGGTGTTGGAAAGGGTAACAGGCATTGGCTCTTTCAAACCTTTGCCTTCCTACTGTCAGCTTCTCGTTTTCTGCTCTCTAGTCTCCCTTTTTGCCTTTTGTGGTGTTTGTCTGACCCTGTGCTGAGTTGTTGGAGTTCAAAAGTTAGCCAAAAAGCATATTTATTTTTTTTTCCTGCAAGATTAATGAGTGAACTATATTTAGTGTGAGATCAGGTGACTTCCAGAGCTGATGGAAGGGAGGGGACAAAAGACTAAATACAGGAAGGCAGAGTAAAAGATGGGCAGGACTGCCCTCTTTTGGCAGAAGACTGTTGGATCTGATTAACTGTAGTAACGTGACTTGGCCTGAAATCTGTGTTCATTCTTGTTCATGCTCCTTCCCCCGGAGCTGAAGTACAATGTGACATAACCTTCTGTCACTCCAGTATATGTAGGTGCTGTTCCCTCACTCCTGTTTGGCATCAGATCAGTCCATCATCATCCAGTTGCTTTAGATCACTGATCACCTTTCTTATAAATTGTTGGGAGTGTTCTGGATCAGCAGGCCGAACTGATTTATGTGACTATTTTAATTATTGTTATTAAATCCAGTGTGAGGAAGGTCAAAATGAAATGCATAGATTGAGTTGACCCATCCCTTTCAGGGACAGCCTGTAGTTAAACCGTGTTATGTATAATTTGAAACTGTGTCCAGAGTATCACATTTTTGAGGACCAATCACAGTGATGACTTTATCAACAGCTGGAGAGTTTAAATAGGGATTTATTCTGTGGAAGGGGCAAAGAGCCTGAATGATAATTGTTTCTTCTTTTTAAACAAGTACTCCAAAAGTTTCCTATAGTATTGGGTGACTTTTATGCTTCAATTCCATGTTGATGACTAAGGTATATGTCATGTGTTGGGTTTTTTTAAAAGCAAAAAAAAAAAGAATGTTTATTCAATGATGTGCCGTATACTGGAGCACATAAATGGGTTTGTTTTGCTAGTGCTTGAGTACAGATACTATCAGTAATGTTTGAAATGGAGAAGTAGTCTGTCTTCAGAAATAGTTGCTCACTGTAGAATCTGGCCTGTTTTTGTCCTGTTGTCCTTCTCCCCACCAGTTGAGAAATCTGCTCTAACTGGAACATGGGTAAAGCTGAGGTCCTGCTTTATGGATCAGGCTTGACAAGTTTTTAGGAATTTTCAAGGTAGAGAAAAATACTTTAAAATATTTCTCAACATGTAGCTGTTGATTCTGTAGGATTTGTCATGGAGCTGCCTTACTACCATGGAAGTCAAATAAATGACTTCTTCATGAGATATGGGATTTTTTTTCTTCTTGGAATTGATTTAATGTTAATGTAGTTTTTATAATTTCAGTTCTTAGTTACACTATTTCTCAACTCTTAATTTGTATTCATAAAAAATATGCTGTGTATTTCTAAGACTGTTGTGTTTTGAACTAAGTTTAAAAACAAGATGATTTTTTTCATGGTGATTGTATTGTAACCTCGTTACATTGTTGTGCTGTATCTGGTGTGTGGTCCATACCTGTAACTGATCAGCTGGATGGTGTAACTGGGGGTCCTTTACAATGAGCAGCCCCAGGAACTCAGAGGAGGTTCAGCCAGACTCATTAGCATCATAGAGGAGGTGCATTTATTAGAAATACAGAACTTGAGCAGTTAATTTACCTGAGCCATACTATAGAGATTTTGTAGTCTTATAAAATCATTCAGATAGAAGATGAAACAACCTGTAAGTACGAAAGCAGAATGTTAGTAATCCAGCCTGCCTTTGAGTGCCCATAAGCTTTTGCTGTGGTGTTTCATTTCTTTGAGGGTTGGAGAGGTTGAGTTGGTTTTTGTTCCTTTTTTTCTTTTTTTCCCCCCAGTTGAAACCTGTTGTATTATCTCTCCCCTTTATTAGACAGTAAATATGATCAAAACTTAAATTTAGTTTTATCCAGTTTCTTTACTGGGTTTTGTTCAGCTCTAACTGCCAAGGTCCAAAGGAATTTGGAATTTCATTTGTCTGGTAAGGCACTGAAGAAGTTTCTATCAGCACCGTTCATAAAATAAATGAAGGCAGTGTTATTTGTACCTATATCTGAAACAAGACATGACATACTTCTGTTTCAGATACAATTTTTCAAGGGCTTGAGAAATTTGTAATGTTTGTGGTCTTTTATATTTGATAATCTTCTTCACAAAATGTTCTTTCTATTTCTAGTCTTCAATATGGGCTTCATAAAAGTAACCGTCTGCCGAGTAATTGGAGGATGCAGCTTGCTTAAGGGTGGTCTTGCTACCAGTGCCAAGTAATCATCAGAACAAAGACTGAAAGGCTCACAAGTGATAAAAAAGGATATTGTGATTTCCAGGGTTTTTCCCTTTCTTCAGAGAATCATTTAAGTCAGAAGCCCGTCCAGTGTGTTACTTTCTAATGTAACTGCTGACTCAATCTGAGGGGCTTCTCCAAACTTTTTAAATCCCCTTCAGTACTTCACGACTGATACTGAGTAGAGTTTGAGCTTAACATGCCTGTTCAGAGGGTCTGTAGAAGGCCATAAACCACTTTATGCTTCTCTCTAGTGCTTTTGCTATGCATACATAGTATGTTCCATACTTTGCATTTCCTATTCCCTCTGCCTGCCAGTGAGGGGGAAAGGAAGCTATCCACAATAATGGAAACACTGAAGTAAAATATATGCTACTGATTCTACAGTACACATTGGACAGTGTGGGATGTTGGAGACCTGGCTGCCTCTGTTGGATCAGCTCAGATCCTCTGGTCTGGGCTAGCACTGATTCTTGGCTGGTTGGTGTGGAGCAGTTCAGAGCCTGTGTGGGTTTGGTGGCGTGTGTGCAGTGCAGGGCTCCAGCTGTGTGTCTGCATGGCCTTGTGCCCCATCTGTTCACATGCTGAAGTGCAAAGAGAGTTTGGCTGGATGACTTTAGCTATAGCTGCATCCAGCTGAATCAAAGCTAATAAATCCTTGCTGGTCCAGTAGGTCTGCGATGTGTCTGCAATGCCCATGGTCATGTTCTTGGGTCTGGGAGTGCCTGCACTGGATTTGCACAGTGCTGCCTCGATTCTGTGCAAGTCATTGACTTGCAGCAGCACTTCTGGGATTAATAACTTTTAGGATGAAGCATGCCCTGAAAGCTGTCTCTCGGTATTCTTGTGACACTGTTCCTTACTTGAGACTTCTGATAGACCTGAGTCTGTTTTACAAGGTGGTTTTGTGGCTTTGTACAATTAATTTACTGTGAATAATTGTGAATAATAATAACTGTGAATTTTTATGGCTTTACAGCTGCTTAAACTAGATGAATCAATATTGATTAATTGTAAATCACTTGGGCAATAATGCTTCATGAGCATCACACAGATCCTGTTGTCAGAAGTATGTGGCTGTGGAGAGAGCTCATTGAGGAAAACGCCTTGCTGGTTTTAAAGTTCATTTGAACAGAGCATTTTATAAAGTTATGTTGCAATTTAAAACAAAAACCTAACTACATTACTAGCAGGCTTAGCAGTATATGACTTTATATAGTCACTATTATTTTACTTACTGAAAGTTTTGCCTGTTTTTCTGGTTTTCTATCTCTCTTTTTTTAACTAGATTTGAGTATCCTAAGTCAAAATGCTTCAGCAGAAAGAGCTAGAAATATTCTAGCTGTGGAGACTTCTCCTACAGACCTGGTGGGGGAACAAGCAGCTTCCCAACCTGCACCAGTCCAACCAAGTGCCATCAATTTCTCCCTTAAGCAATGGAGTACTGAAATCAAGTAAGTTGGGTATGTGGGAGGAGTTGCCGTGAGATTGATGGTTGCTGGCAGAGACTGTTCCCTACTGAAAGATCTGTGTATGGGGTGGGCAGAGGTTTTCAGAACTGGAGGTGACAGGATGGATCAGTAGGTTGGATGATATCTCTTCAAGGTAACTGTTTCTTTATTCTACTTACTTGTTTGAAGGGTGTACTGAAAGTCATTGTGTGGTGTTACTGGTAGCTGAAAGGGAGAATCAAGATCAGGGCCTGTAAAGCACTTCTAGCAATGGCTTTGCTCTCTGAACCCAAGGAGGGATCTGGGAGTTGTATTCTCAGCTAGTGGTGCTTTTTATCCTTCATTGTATAATGGAGCCGTTTAATTGTTAACGTTGTAGTAGTCATAGTATTTAGTGCTTATGAAATATTTTCAGTGACGAAAGCCAAAACAATATAAAGCATTATTCCTCGTTTTCTTCTTAAAAAATAAAAGCACATGGCACTGATTTAAAATTGATGCAGTTTGAATTTCTGAGCAAAAATATGTCAGACCCCTTCTGAACAACAGCAAAACCACATTTTATCCCCTCATTCTTAATAAGTTTATTTTTTAGCGTTAATTACTTTGAGGAAAGCGGTTGTACTGGTTTTCCATTCTCCTTTTACAGTTTCTTTTTGAATATTTTTATGTTTTGCCCACAAAGGTGGATTTTCTGCTTCTACTTAAAGGACATTATGATGCTATTTATTACAGAGCAGCTCACAAAGCAGAGCTGTAGTTTTGGTTACCTAAACCACATCCCCCGCGAGCTGCGAGTAAAATGTTGTTGCTCGGTTTTGTCAGCAATGCTGAGTTAAACAGATTCCTTTTAAAGCTTTCCTGTTCAGCACAGAGATCTGAGAGGTTACAAAGGTTTGTTGGTTTGGGGTTATTTTTGGTTGTGTGTGTGTTTTTTTCATTTGTTTTTTTTTTTTTTTTTCCTTTCTGTAAAGACTGTTTTTTTTATTTTAAATTACTGTGTAGACAGTCATTTAAATTTTAGGAAAGGTTGGCCTATGGCTGGATTAAGAAATATGTAATTATATATTACTACATGTCCTGTTTAAACTAGTAGTCCTGTATGGTCTCTTGGGCTTGGGTAGTCACTTAGCTTGGGTAGAACTTACATTTGGTAATAATGGAAGGAAAATAAACATGAAACCATTTCTTTTAGGTGAATTCCTGTGTACTTTCAAAGCCTCTTTTCAAAATCTTTTTTCTTGATTTTTACGGTGGGGTGTTTTTTGTTTTTTTTTTTT